>CAXAAD010000029.1:0-289946 GCA_963966675.1 Lasioglossum calceatum
TATTTAAACGATTTGAGTTACTTACGAAGCATCAAACACTTCACATCTTGTCATCACTTGACGTAGTGCTGTCATTGCTAGTGGCACTTTCTACAGACTCTGTGCCGCTGTGTGTAATGTAATATAAATTAGATATTTATTGTCCATAATTATAATTTCATTTACAGATGGAGTAATGTAAGTATTTAATCTTTTTAACTTACTTATTCTCTTCAACGAAATTTCTAATGCGGCGCGGCGGAGGCCGAGGAAGCGGCCCGTATAATTTTTACTTTTACAATAAATTATAATAAATTATATAATAAATACCTTTTATAATAAATTATAAAATGTGCACTTTGCGTTCCCCTGCTATTCCCCGGCGCGCGTACGAACTCTATATGCATATATTTAAATATACTATTAATAAATCAATCAATTTTTATAATATATGTGTAGGAATATTTTAGGAACTCCTACACCTTGAGTGTGGCGTATCGGGTAAAATAATTTGACTCTAATATTTCTAATACTTGCACGTCATTAGCTCTTCACAGCTCAGCTCTCGCAACTCGCAACTCGCAACTTCACGTCTGGACTCGCTCCTATAAGCACGTATGAGTCAATACGCGTCTCGTGTTGGAATCGAAAACTTTAAGAATTTAAATTTCATAATTTGTGTATCGCCAATAAGGCTTATTATCTCAGTATTGCTCACGACCCGGCTAAAGGCGCGTTTCCACTGAGGTCCGCCGCGGCCTCAAGTAAGCGGACTCGAGTCATAAATTTTCGTGCGGGTCGACAGGCCCGCTGTTCCCCGCTGTGCGTGGCAGAAAAAAAGGTCTCGTCTCTTCACGGTTCGTTTAGGTAAACATTAGCTTCCCTCTAAGGGTACGTGTACAGTGCATCCGACGACCGACCGACGAGGTGACGTCAGAGACTTCGGTCAGACGTTTCAAATGTGTGGGTAGGTCTGTCTGTGAGGCCCTTCTAGCTTCGACCGACGTCGACCGACGGGACGGGCCTCGCGCGATATATTTCGGTGCAGCGTTCACTTCAAATAATTTTCATGTCGCCAATTTTGACGTATCCACATTTTTAAAAACGGGTCCGTAAAGAGGACACTTGGGTCTATATTATCATTATTTTTATTTTTTCATTTTTCTGGTGCTTTGATAGCAATGCCCCTGTTTAAAACAATTGCAAAATGAACTATGAAAACAAATATTTTCTCAACTGAAATAATTTTTATTAAATACTCTTATGGTTTCACTATGAGCACCCAAAACTAATTTTCATCGTTTTGTTTGTTTAGCCGTTATAATTTAATGAAACACTTGTGATACCTCATACTACACGTCCGTAAAACCAACAATTTTCAAGATTTCAAGGAATTCTTTGAAATACGTTCATATTTTACTAAAGACTGCAACATATCCAAATTTGAAAAAAATTCATGTGCATTAATTGTATGCAGCTTAACGACAATGGAAATATGGATACTCGAAAACAATAAAAAATTAAAACAATTATAAGAGACTGCGATTTAGATCAATCGTAAGCAGAAAAATTCAAAGATTCGTATCTTTACATCTTTCAATGCCTACTACTATATCTGTTTTATGCTTCAACCGATTTCGATGAAATTTTGGGTATTCGGATAGTGTTTTCATTTTCTTAGTTTGAAAAATCTTAAGCTTAATAAATATGGATTCGAAAAAATCGTTTGTCTCGCTCTTTCCAAAACCATTGTTTAAACATGTTTAAGCAATCATAATGTATAATATTAATATTGGATATCACTGTATTCGGGAAAGTCTACAGAAACTTCCGCTGCAAAGAACAATTCAATATCTTTTATAATAACATCACAATATTTGTTTAAAGTTGAAAAATGTGTCTTGTTTTACGGACGTGACTTCCTTGCTATTTTTAAGAAAAAGCCTCTCTTAAATACATTTAGTTCTTTATTACTTTATTGTCGGAGCCACGGAGAAAGGACATCTTCCTATGCCTCAATAGCAATTATGTGTTATAAACATCGCAGACCTCCACGGTCAGTTGGGGGCTGCAGCTATTCATCTTGGGGTTTCCCGTCAAACCGCACACCGTTTGCAATGACTCTTTTACCTGTCTTCCACCTCCATGGTGGCCAAATTGGGATGGGACACCTTTTCACGTAGTGAAAAAACATTTTCAATTTGTTTATGTCCAACAAGTAGTCCAAAACATACACTGTCCCGTACGAGCGATAGCGGTACAGCAGTTTAAGATATTAGCAGGGTTAAGATATTAAACCGTTACCGCCCACTACTACGCGATTGTAGGGGGTGGCATGGCGCCATCTCGTATGGGTCCGAACTGGTGACATTGTATTGATGCGAGCCTGGGAAGGTTCCCAGGCAGAACTACGGTGACTTGCTCAAGGGACGAATGCGCGGCCGATTGGATCAGAGCGGAGGAGGCAGGCCTCGTTTCACACGCATTTTCGGCTGTCGACAAAATATTGGCTGCAGCGGGCACACATACTATGTACCGTGCAACGTCGAAGTCAAAACATTGGGACTACGGGCGCGGCTGTGGAGGGGACAGGCAGACCTTGCGATGATAGGTTCGATTTGTTTACGTGCCGTTCCCGGGGCTGTTCTCTATGGAGAGGCTTATGATAGATCATTACTATTGAGCTGGAATCGACACTTTCTTGGACAACACGAATTGACTGTAAAGTAATTTTTAAATTTGCAGTAAACAATTATGAATTGCACGCGCTAAAAATAGCTTCGCTGTCGATCTCCCAATAATGACCCGACCATTTGCACGCCAAATGCTTTATTGCACGTTCCCAAACCTGCTACGCTATCGTACGTCGCACAGTGGTGCAAAATCCCCAAGACGTGGCAATAATTCGTTTATTGTGGTGACGTCATTTTTAAAAATCTATGTGTATTGAAATACATTACAGTATTAATGCATCGATCTTAGATTGGAATAGAACCTAAGCACAAACACTGACATTGGAAACAACTGTGACATACATTTGAAGGAAAAAATTTTTTCTCATTTCTTGATTATACAATGATCGACAGCATCAGTTTTTCTTGTAAATAGTAAATATTAGAAAAAAAATGAAAGAGGAAGAAGTAGTACTGTTTTTTTTACGTTTATACTATTTTGTTAGATATGAAGGTGACCTTCAATTTTTTAAATGGAATGCTGTATATTTTTTTACATCCCATGAAAATGTGTTTAGACGAATTCATCTGTATACTGCACAGTGACCTTTAAGGTCATGCAAGGTCAGAAATGGAAGAAACATTTTGAATATTTCATACCAATGTGTTTACAAGTATTCTTTATTCATCCGAATCAGATAATGTTGTCATTCACTATCAGGATGTTTACTTCTAGTTTTTTCTATGATGAGACAATTTCAGTATTCCGAAACCGATTAGTAATATCGCATAGTAATGTATTATTATTCGATGGACGAGAAGGCGGATATGGTGCGCATGTATCACCACTGCAATGGAAATAAAAGACAAAGTAAATTGAAATACCTAGAAGAATATCCGGACGGAGTGCAGCCAAATGAAAATCAGTTTGTTTTGCTTGCAAAGCGTTTGACGGAAACAGCGTCTTTGCAGAATAAGTGTCATAATCGGAAATGTCTTCTTTCTGAAGATAAACAATTGGAAGTCCTCCTAAATTTTGAAGAAAATCCGACAACTTCGGTGCGAAAAGTGGCTTCAGCGTGTGGTATTTCAGTTAGCTCAACTCATAACATCTTAAAATTACATAATTGCAAACCCAAATATTCAAAATGTTTCTTCCATTTCTGAGCTTGCATGACCTTGACGGTCACTGTGCAGTATGTATACGGATGAATTCGTCTAGACACACGCTTTCATGCGATATAAAAAATATACAGGATTCCATTAAAAAAATTGAAGGTCACCTTCATATCTAACAAAATAGTATAAACATAAAAAATTATATACGCCATTGTATTGCGCATATAAAACAGTACTACCTCTTTCATTTTTTTCTAAATTTACTATTTACAAGGAAAACGCTGACTAGTGATAGCGCGAACACCAAGTATATTTTATTTTATGTTACTGTTGGAGATCGGAACGAGTATTAGTGGGAGATTTGGTGGGTGGTGAATAAACTCTGCACACTTCGGGGAACACACACGTTTACTGAACACGGTATAACAACGAGACACAATAGTATACAAAAATGAGACGCGGTACGAACAAGAAGCGCGGTTTAACGAACGCGGCGGTACGACGGCGGTTTGGACGGCGGTGTTGATCGTTGCGATCGCGGTGTTTACATGTGACTTGCTGATAGACGAGTGCCCCCGATCCCGTGCGTAACCGAAAATTCACCTATTCGGCGGATCGCAAAGTGGGGGGCCGCGAGGATGACATGACGTCATCCGCGCGGCTACGCAACGTCGGTTGAAGCGGGTCCGCCGAGTCTAGGTCGGCCGGAACATTACTCCCCCCCTTGCCGAGACGGCGTCTCGGCAATAGACGCGGGGTTGTCGCATGCCGTGAGCGGAGACGCGAAAGCTGAAGCAAACGAGCGGAGGCGCAAGCGGAGACGAACGGGCGCACACGCGGATGCGAACGAGCGCACGAGCGGAGGTGCGAGGACGCAGGCGCGGCGGCGCGAAAGCGGAGGCAAAGGAGCGGAGGTACAAGAGCGGAGCCGCGAGAGCGCACGAACGGGGCCGCAAGAGCGACAGCACGAAAGTACACGAGCGGATGCGAAAAAGCGCACGAGCGGATGCGAGAGAGCGCACGAGCGAAGGTGCGAGAACGCAAGCGCGGCGGCGCGAAAGCGCAAGAGCGGAGGCACGGGAGCGCACGAGCGAAGGTGCGAGAACGCAAGCGCGGCGGCGCGAAAGCGCAAGAGCGGAGGCACAGGAGCGCACAAGCGGATGCGAAAGAGCGCACACGCGGATGCGAAAGAGCGCACGAGCGGAGGTGCGAGAAAGCAAGCGCGGCGGCGCGAAAGCGGAGGCAAAGGAGCGGAGGTACAAGAGCGGAGACGCGAGAGCGCACGACCGGGGCCGCACGAGCGAAAGCACGAAAGAGCACGAGCGGGTGCGAAAGAGCGCACGAGCGGATGCGAGAGAGCGCACGAGCGAAGCTGCGAGAACGCAAGCGCGGCGGCGCGAAAGCGCAAGAGCGGAGGCACAGGAGCGCACAAGCGGATGCGAAAGAGCGCACACGCGGATGCGAAAGAGCGCACGAGCGGAGGTGCGAGAAAGCAAGCGCGGCGGCGCGAAAGCGGAGGCAAAGGAGCGGAGGTACAAGAGCGGGGCCGCGAGAGCGCACGAACGGGGCCGCAAGAGCGAAAGCACGAGAGTGCACGAGCGGATGCGAGAGAGCGCACGAGCGAAGGTGCGAGAACGCAAGCGCGGCGGCGCGAAAGCGCAAGAGCGGAGGCACAGGAGCGCACAAGCGGATGCGAAAGAGCGCACACGTAGATGCGAAAGAGCGCACGAGCGGAGGTGCGAGAAAGCAAGCGCGGCGGCGCGAAAGCGGAGGCAAAGGAGCGGAGGTACAAGAGCGGGGCCGCGAGAGCGCACGAACGGGGCCGCAAGAGCGAAAGCACGAGAGTGCACGAGCGGATGCGAGAGAGCGCACGAGCGAAGGTGCGAGAACGCAAGCGCGGCGGCGCGAAAGCGCAAGAGCGGAGGCCCAGGAGCGCACAAGCGGATGCGAAAGAGCGCACGAGCGGAGGTGCGAGAAAGCAAGCGCGGCGGCGCGAAAGCGGAGGCGAAAGAGCGGGGGTACAAGAGCGGAGCCGAAAAAGCGCACGAGTGGATGCGAACGAGCGCACGAGCGGAGGTGCGAGGACGCAAGCGCGGCGGCGCGAAAGCGGAGACAAAAGAGCGGAGGTACAAGAGCGGAGACGAAAAGAGTGCACAAGCGGATGCGAACGAGCGCGCGAGCGGAGGTGCGAGAACGCACGCGCGGCGGCGCGAAAGCGAAGGCAAAGGAGCGGAGGTACAAGAGCGGAGACGAAAAAGAGCGCACAAGCGGATGCGAACGAGCGCACGAGCGGAGGTGCGAGAACGCAAGCGCGGCGGCGCGAAAGCGGTGGCGAAAGAGCGGAGGTACAAGAGCGGAGACGGAACAGTGCATAAGCGGATGCGAACGAGCGCACGTGCGGAGGTGCGAGAACGCAAGCGCGGCGGCGCGAAAGCGCAAGAGCGGAGGCACGGGAGCGCACAAACGGATGCGAAAGAGCGCACACGCGGATGCGAACGAGCGCACGAGCGGAGGTGCGAGAACGGATGCGCGAGCAGAGGCGCGAGCGGAGGCGCGACAGGAAACGCAAGAGCACGAGAGTGCGAGAGCGGTGGCGCGACCGGAGGCGCGAGCGAAGGCACCAGAGAACGAGGCTGCGAGTGCGAAGACGCGAGCGGAAGCGCAAGAGCTCGAGAGTGCGAGAGCGGATGCGCGACAGGAAGCGCAAGAGCACGAGAGTGCGAGAGCGGATGCGCGAGCAGAGGCGCGAGCGGAGGCGCGACAGGAAACGCAAGAGCACGAGAGTGCGAGAGCGGAGGCGCGAGCGGAGGCGCCAGAGAACGAGGGTGCGTGATCGAAGGCGCGACCGGAAGCGCAAGAGCACGAGAGTCCGAGAGCGGTGGCGCAACCGGAAAAGCCCGAGAGTGCGAGAGCGGAAGCGCCTGAGCACGCGAGTGCGAGAGCGGAGTCGCGAGCGGATGCGCAGGAGCACGAGAGTCCGAGAGCGGTGGCGAGACCGGAAAAGCCCGAGAGTGCGGGAGCGGAAGCGCCTGAGCACGCGAGTGCGAGAACGGAGGCGCGAGCGGAGGCGACAGAGAACGAGAGTGCGTGATCGAAGGCGCGGCCGGAAGCGCAAGAGCACGAGAGTCCGAGAGCGGTGGCGAGACCGGAAAAGCCCGAGAGTGCGAGAGCGGAGGCGCCTGAGCACGCGAGTGCGAGAACGGAGGCGCGAGCGGAGGCGACAGAGAACGAGAGTGCGTGATCGAAGGCGCGACCGGAAGCGTAAGAGCACGAGAGTCCGAGAGCGGTGGCGCAACCGGAAGAGCGCGACAGCGGAGGCGCCGGAGATGCGAGCCAGGATGTGAGCCTGGAGGCGTTCTCCGGTGGCGGTGATGACCTCGTTGTGTGCGGTGGCCAGGAGCATCGGACGGCGCAGCGATCCCTTTGGGCGATGCTGTAGAGTCCTGATGCGCTGCTGCGGATGACGACTCGCCCGTCGGTGCTGTGGCGGAGGTGACGGTGGAGGCTTCAGACTGCGGCGTATGCGGGAGCGTCCTTGCGATGGCCGGTCCCGGCTTCTCCGTTTGCGTGACGGGTTGTGCGAGGGAGCTTGGCCCATCGTTCAAGGCGGAAGTGCGGGCCGAGAGCTCCTCGAGCATGTTGCGCAGCGTGGCGTCAGTGTCGATGACCAGCTCCTCACACTCGTCACGCAGATTTCGGACGAAATAGTCGTGCGTTCGGTGTTGCTCAGTGCATAGCTGGTGGAGCTTCACATGGTTCGCACGGAATTGATCCCAGGTGCGGAGGAGTGCCTCAAACTGGGTCTGTATGTAACCCACTGTGAGGTTGGCAATTCCGATCGTCGCTGTACGGACGATGATGTTGCCGAGGGTCTTGTACAGGTCGGCTTGGATGTCGAAAAGCGTGTTGGCTGTTGTCATCTTGAATGACTGGTATAACGAACGCTAGGTCACGAGACAAGCGAGCGCGACACAAACACCACACGCGAGCGGTTTCCGACGGTTAACGAACCGATTTGAAAGTACAATGCGATTTGCCTGTGAATCGCACACGCGGTTTCTGACGCACTTTCACCACTGCGGTCCCCACTGATTGAGATCTCGACGTGAGATGCTGAGAGCCGCCGATCTATCCGGCTCGAAGGACCAAAAAATGTTGGAGATCGGAACGAGTATCAGTGGGAGATTTGGTGGGTGGTGAATAAACTCTGCACACTTCGGGGAACACGCACGTTTACTGAACACGGTATAACAACGAGACACAATAGTATACAAAAATGAGACGCGGTACGAACAAGAAGCGCGGTTTAACGAACGCGGCGGTACGACGGCGGTTTGGACGGCGGTGTTGATCGTTGCGATCGCGGTGTTTACATGTGACTTGCTGATAGACGAGTGCCCCCGATCCCGTGCGTAACCGAAAATTCACCCATTCGGCGGATCGCAAAGTGGGGGGCCGCGAGGATGACATGACGTCATCCGCGCGGCTACGCAACGTCGGTTGAAGCGGGTCCGCCGAGTCTAGGTCGGCCGGAACAGTTACAAATCACAAAATATCATAACTTCTACTATAGAGATTTCGACCGACGGTAGGACGAAAAACAAAATCATTTGATTTTCCTCAGACGTCGGGACCCCATGGGGTTTGTCCATTGTTACCCTTCTCGAGGCGCTCGAAAAGGTTCGGCTTCCCGCTGACCTTGACCATTTCGCCCGATGTCGGGCCCACTGTACGCACATTTTCGGATGGAAGCGGACGAAAAGACACCAACACATGCTTCCCGAACGCTCGTCTGTGTGGGCTGAAGTCGGTCGTCGGACGAAAACGGGTCCACTGTACGCGTACCCTAAGGCGGTAGGATACCTTCATTTTGTAAGTAGCAAATAAGTAGACTGTTATTAGAAAAATTGTGGGTTTGCGAATTTTCGCTTTTTGTCCTTATACGAGCAAACACACCATGTAAAAATTTCATACGGTACACAGTGAGCAATTTGGACGAAATCTGTGTCAAAGCAACTAATCTTTACAACAGCCTCATTTGCAAAGTCAACCAGTAGCCGTTCTTACCCGTGTAATAAAATTGACGGGCTTAGGGCAGAGTTCGCCGAGTGGCAGAACTTACCTGAATGATCAATGCAGTACTCCTTTTCGGAGCCATTGACTTTGAACAATGTAGGAGATAAATAACTGTCAGGTCTTTACGGATAGGAATTCTGATGTCGAATGTTTTCACTATAAACTCCGAAAAGCCCATTTTCATCGATTTGCTAAATCAACATTTCATCAAAAAATCATTTCGCGCCCGGCGATTTCGGCAATTGTAAGTGCACGAAAAGAACAAAGTGACATGCACTTACTATGAACGGTATTAACCTGTGCACTGCACACTCGGAGTGTACGACACCCCAACAACAATTTAGGTGAAACGAACGCTGTCCTAAAGAATATTCAGCAATCTTATGGACTCGAAATAACGAACAATTCAAACGTAACAGCTGTTTGTGGTTACTGGAGTGTTTCACATCTCATGTCTGCCGCACAGTGGGCAATTTGGACGAAATCTGTGCCAAAATCAAAGAACTTTCTATTAGAAATGCGATATAGGAAAAATAGGGAGAAAGTTCTTTCATTTTGACACAGATTTCGTCCAAATTGCTCACTGTGTACCGTATGAAATTTTTACATGGTGTGTTTGCTCGTATAAGGACAAAAAGCGAAAATTCGCAAACCCACAATTTTTCTAATAACATTCTACTTATTTGCTACTTACAAAATGAAGGTATCCTACCGCCTTAGAGGGAAGCTAATGTTTACCTAAACGAACCGTAAAGAGACGAGACCTCTTTTTCTGCCACGCACAGCAGGGAACAGCGGGCCTGTCGATCCGCACGAAAATTTACGAGAAAAGGCCCCGGCGGCCCGGGCCGCGGAGGCCCGCCGTAAAAGCACCTTTAAAGGGCGATTAGAATCTCGCGCTGCGAAATATTATATCAATTGCTAAATATTTGAGTTATGGTAAATTGAATGTGTTTTGAGAGTATTGATGCTCTGTATTACTGTTGTAATTGCGAAATGCGCAGCGGATAAATTTATATAATTTTGTTCACGACCCGGCTCAAGGGGAAAACTAGTCGCATATTGCGCGTTGTTAACAATATGATGTATTATATAATTGAATAAATTTCTATTAAACGCATATTATAATTTACAATTGTGTTTTACGCCCGTCTCAAGGGCAGCTATAGTTTCGTGTTGCGAAATACGGAAAAGGAGCGTGCTTTTACGTCGGTTCACGCGGTCGTGGATATCTCGTTCGCCGAAATACGGTTACCTGCGTTCTGGCTATATTTATATTCGGAATAGGGTATCGTTTCCTGCAAGAATTTGCTCAGCAATCTTGGAGGCATTTGTGTGTAGGATTTACTGTGTATATCGTTAGTTGACGAGGTACACGGTGAATTTGCTCAGAACGGACTACAAGAAAAATTCGCATATCACCATGGCCACGCAAGTGTGCCCTGCCTAGATATTCGTAATTTTTTCCCCACCACGTTGTGAGACTGCCTAGAGTGCAGGAGCCGATTGCTCTTCCCGGAGAACATCCGGCGGGACCGATCGTTTGCCTGAGTTCACTAGCCTGGTCTCGAACGAGGTGTATTCCTGTTGTCCTGCTAAGAGCGTATCGTTGTGTGGGTGGTAAGGAGTCGCCACGGCCACGAATACGTGCCCTGCCTAGTCTCCTGAACCACGCCATACAACAGGGTGAATTCCGGAGCAGGTAGACGCCGATCGCTGCTCCCGTGGTATCACGGCGGTACCGATCGGTGCGGACTACGCTGTTCAGGGAAATTTAACCCTATCCTTTTGTAGTTCAGGAATCAAAGAGTGATTTTCGATACGAATTGCTTGCGTGAGGTAATCATCGACGAAGCATATTTCTCGAACGCGTGAATGGGAACCGCGAGCGTGTCTAGGCTAGACCGTTTCTTGCGTACATTCCAGGCAAGGAGGCTTTTGTTTACAGTACGTGGTCGTCGCGTTTCGTTCAAGGCGTATCGTTGTTGTGGTACGAATATAAGGTAATTGCGCGTACGACAAGTTGTGTACATTGCGTAACAGTTCGAAAGCTGTTCTCATCCAGATCAATGATTTAACTGAATATATCTCAATTTTACCAGATTTTGTCTCTACAATTACTTATCTTCACCTAAACCTTTCCGCTATCCAGTGCCAGGAGGCACGAACTCTCCGTGACGTTTCATCGGGTCTCGTAACCAACCCGATGTTGGAATTGCCTAAGAATACTTAACTTTTCTACAAGTCAAGTTATCACGAATAGATTGAAAGATCAAGTAGCAGAGAGCGGGTGTGTCTGGAATACTGCAGAGTTGCCACGGCCACCTATCGTGCCCTGCCGACTCTGATCAGAGTTGTCCACGCACAGCCGTGAATCTTTTCTATTCGGAACCGTTCGCCGCTCCTGTGATTCTCCAGCGGTGCCGTTCGGTCTGCCGCAATCTTATGATTGATCTTTCAATATATTGAAGGGGATAACAATAGTTTGGTTACATCGCTAAGACCCAAACACTCTTCTTTCACACCTCGGCCTAATTGGCCCAAACAGACCTCCTTTCATGCAGGACCCAAACACGTTGGCGCCACGATATCGCGTCCACAGTCACTCTAAACATTCACACCCCTACATACATATGTGTCATTCAATGAACCTATGAATAAATATCTTAATTTCATCTTTGAATTTTTATTTAAAAACGCTACGAACTTTCGTTCCAACCTAATAATTTATTGTTAAATTAATTGTTTCAATTTTTATAATATGCAGGATAATAATAATAACTTAAGGAAGTGTTTCAGCGACGCTACTAGCGTCTCTGACAGTAACACTGAAGGTCCCAATAATAATAACTTATAATGCGGCGGATGATACGGCTGAGGATGCGGCGAAGGACGAGAATGGTTTGAAGCATCTCGAATCCTTGCGATCCGCCTAGACACACGTGCACGCTGCCCGAGCGGTGAGTGTGTGCCACACTCAGCGTCGAGTACACCCACACTGTGTGACGTCACGCTTGCTCCTGACTTACCGGCAACATTTACTGATGCAGCGACTCTAGAAAATGTACCCAGCTCCCCTACTGGACAGAAATGTTATTACTTAGCTTCTTCTAGCGGCCGCTCGTTCGTTTCTGGCATGACCATCGAAAAGTTGTCAAGGTCAAATACGGACCGGCACCCTTAATCTTTACACAGGCGTGCAAAATTCCAAAGGACAATATGACTGTCCTGTACGACGGACAAACGTTACGCGTCGTTGTTGACGGGTTGCGTCACTGCCTTCACGTCCCGACATATATATATCACACGTTGCCACGGACCGTCCAAGAATGCACAAAATTCAATACAGTATTAGCAATAGCTTTTTGCAAATATCTCGAAAACTAAAATCGAGCGGCGGTAACATGTTGTCACGTCGACTAGCTTTCCCTCGTCCTCTGGACGGCGAAAACCTAGCGACACCGGGTATTTATGGGCCGGAAGGCCGGGCCGCGGTCGGCCGCACGAGACGCGGTCCACCCGGGACAAAAGTGATTCGTCGACTCGTCGCTTCTCGAAATCTTCGCCAAGGTGTTCGGGCGCCAGGCACTGTTTTAAGGTGCCACGCTAAGTCGCCACAGCGACGAGCATTTCGAGAAACGTTCTCACGAGCCGACGGTCACCGATAACTCGACAAAACTCTTCGCGAACGGGTTCAGGGTACTACGCGGAGTGAACGCGAGGCGTTCCCCGCGGCGGGAAGGTTTCTCACGTAATAAGCTCTACTCTCAGTGAATTTCGGCTAACAAAACTTTATTACCCGACTGGATGTACAACGGGGCTGCCAGCCGTAACCGGCAGCTTTTCGAGGTTAGCCGGCGCGTGACAGGTGGTCGTCGACGGATCTTAGTCGCACGCGCGCTTCTTCTTTCGAGCGTTATTCGAACTTCGCGTTGAATTCGGCAGCAACGCGATGACGGCGTTGGCGTCCGCGGAACCCGCGTTCTACGCCCGAATTCCGATGGAAAACGCGTAACAATGGCTTCTCGTCGAATTAACTCTTGTCTCGAGTACGACGCGAGCACGAGGCGACGTCCCACCGTGGGACGAGACGAGGCTAGCGTGAAAGAAACGACGACGCGCGGATCCTCGCAAAGAAAATAGTGCTTGGCACCCGCTAATAAGTTTCCCCGCGCGTTCGTCGCTCGGCAATTACGTGCCGCTCGCGAATTAACACTGCTTCCGGCAGCCCGTAACTACGCCGATCTTTCGCCGACGCGATCGCGAACCCGATTCGCTTCCCGAGCCAACGCGAAAGAAAGATCACTTAATAATTCGGAGGAGAATCCGACAAAGGCTTACCCAAGGTGTTGTTGAATAAGCCGTGGACAACGGATCGTTTCTGTCCCTCTGTTCCGGCAGGTATCGTCTCACAAATTACTCTTATCGTTAATTGGAAATTTAAGAGAGCTAGTCTCGACTAGAGCCAACGAAGAAGTGATCTTCTACGCGATGACTCGGGAACGCGGAAGCGAAGCGTCCCCCCCTTCCGCTCGCTTCTCCCCGCGTAACGCTCGGACCTATCGCGCTCTGATTTTCGGCAGGGGCCTCGCCCTGCGTGACGGTCCCTGGGCTCCGGCGATTGGCGGCCTCTCCGGCAGCGGTGCCCGTCGATTGGCCGCTCCCTGCTGAGGTGATCGCTGTCAGCCAATCCGGCAACTGGCCAGGTTTCTCTCCGGGTGAGGCGACGGCAAGACGGCTGAGATTTCTGTCTTGGCCGTGGACTTCTTGTCGGCGCCTCCAGGTTGTTTATCCTGAGCCACGTCGATCTCTCTGCTGTTCTCTGGCAGGGTTCTCGTCGGAGCCATCCTTGTTCCATTTCCGTTTGCGGGAAGAAGTTCGTCAGGTCCCCCCCTTGGGGACCTGATTACGGTCCTGCAAACTCGCGTCGCGCAAATTGGCGCGACGCTCAAAGTATCAGAGTTCGCCCATTTGTCTCGCTCGTGCCCAGGGAGAGCGTTCGCCCCTATTTTTCCGCTCTTAGCCTACCGGAATATGACCCGGTCTTCCGATCTTATTCTCCGGAAGACGTTGGCAAACAGTGCCACGTCACAACTCCTCCCCCCCCAGGGGAGACCGGGTCATGCCGAAGGCAAACCTTAGTCGGACTCTCGCGGGCTCGGTAGCGAACGCTCAACCTCGGTCGTCTCACGGTACACTACAAACCAACAATAAACCACCCTCCACCACATGACAAAGATGAATACTTACGCTCACTAGTACAGTATCTCGGGCGAGACTTCCTATCTTACCGGCAGCTAGCTGAAAAATATCGCAATAGCCTCGCATGGCTGAATTCGAGGTGGGTTCGGGGATCGAAATGACAAACGTCGCTTTGTCATAGGCTTTTTACCGGCAGCTGCCGCCTACTATATTTCGATACAAAAGAAAATAGCGATAGGAGAAGAGAAGGAAATACAAAATATATATAAACTACTTAAACTAATGAGTCTTTTTCCTGGGCTTTGTCCGCCCCATCTCTACGCGCCTGGCCTTCTCTATTTTGGCCCCGGCAGCTTCCACGGATTATGCGGTCTGCCCTCCTTCCAGCGCGGTCCGCATTTCGGGCACGTCTTAACCGAGAACCCTATCCGCCCGCATCGATAGCAGTAATCACCCCGCGGGGTCCGGCAATGTCGCTGGCGGTGGTCGACTGACCCGCAGCTCCAGCACCCATTTTGACGATCGAACTCTTCCGGCAGCATCTGGGTCGGTGGCGGAAGCTCTTTCGGCAGCGTCTTCCCCTTCGCCCCGCGGGTTGTTCTGGCGGCTCCTTGCCTTGCTGGTGTTGGCGGTGGGAAGACGTATTCGACCCTTGGTTCTTTTCCTGGGGAGTATACCCAGCATGGTATACTCCCTTTCGGCCTTTTTGCCTCCGCCTCCTCCCGGTTCTGCTCGGTTGAGGGGCCTGGTGTCGGTTCCTTTGTTAGGGTTGCGGACCGAAACGCTGCTTGGATGGCCTCCATCCTCCTTTGTGTTGGCCCGCGCCGATCCTCCGCTACCGGCAGCTTGACTGGACTTTCCTCCCGTGGTGTAGCGTCGGGGTTGACCGTGGCCGACACCACCGGTTCGCTGGCGGTCCTTTCCTCCTGGAGAGGTGGTGTCCCCTCCTTCCCAGTTGCCGGGCCTGGTTCTACTCCGGCAGTTGTGGGAGCTCCCGATGTCTCTTGTATCTGGCCGGCATCTCCCACAGGTTCGTCCTCCGGCACTTCCTCCACGCTCTTGAGGGTGTCGTCTAGGACGCCCCATCCCTTTTGGTGGGCCCCTTGGTCGGACTCCGGCCTATCGTCGGCCGACTCGTAGCGGGACTCTTCCTGCTCGGTTGACCCCGACAGGTCCCTGACCTCCGTCTGTGTGGCTGCGTCCCTGCTGTACACTCCTTCTACCTCCTTCTTATATCTCCTTACTATTTCCCCCACGGCAGCTTCTCCCTCCAGGGCGTACGCCTCGAAGAGGGCCCTCCACAGCTTCTTCTTCGGGCAAGTCTCTCTCTTCTTCATTCTTGGGGTTCTTCCGGCAGCTTTTCCTTGTGTGTTCTGTTGGGGAAGCTGTTACCATTAGTCGATATCCTCTGGTGCGTAAGATGGACGGTACGCCTTAAGGTCGCTGACGTGTGCTTTTCCCAAGTCCTTCCCGTCGTCTGTGGCTAGTTGGTATACCACTGGTGACAACTTCTTTGTTACCACGACGGGACCGATGAACTTGGGAGCCAGTTTCGCCGCGATATGCTGTGCCGCTGACGAGAGAACTCTTTTTCGCTTCATTACTTTATCCCCGACCTCGAATTCCGTATCCCTATGGTGCTCATTATAGTAACGCGCCTGTCTATTATACGCATCCTCTAAATTTTCTACTACCCAGCTGCGCAACGTCTGCAGCTGGGCCACCCGACCTTTCCACTGTTTCGTCGGCGCTAATTCCATATCTAATGGCGGCTCGCTGCTCGCCCGCACGCATTTCGCTGGCCGCGGTTCTCGCCCGAAATTCAAGAATGCTGGAGAAGTTTTCAGTACCGAATGGTGGGCCGTGTTATACGCGAATCGGAACTTAGACAAATGCACGTCCCACTCTCGGTGGTCTCTACCGATGTACGCGACCATCATCGTTTTTAGTATTCGATTGACTCTTTCTACCGGGTTCGCCTGCGGGTGGTACGGAGGGGTTGTACTTATACGAATTCCATATTCGTTCGCCAATTCGTGTAAGCATTTATTGGCAAACTCTGTGCCATTATCTGTGAGGAGCACATCTGGTGTTCCCCACCGCGAAAAGATAAGGTTTTCGAGGGCCTCCGCAATTTTTGGACCGGTCGCTCGTCTAAGTGGGGCACACTCGATCCATTTCGTGAATAGATCTTGAATCACGAGGAGGTACGCATGGCCGGACTTGCTAGGAGGGAACGGACCCATTATATCGGCAGCTACTACTGACCAGGGCATATCGATGCGGCGCCGACCCATCAGCCCGGAAGGGAGTGTTTGCTCCACTTTCGTCAGCTGGCAAGTGGTACAGCGTCTTACGTACTCCACGGTTGTTCTGTACATGCCCGGCCAGTAGTATCGTGTCGCGACGCGGTGATACGTCTTTTCGATACCTAAATGTCCTGCTTGAGGACCGTCATGCGCCTCCTGCAAGATCTCGGTTCTGCGTTCCTCAGGGACTACTAATTTCCATTCGTCCCCATCTTGACCTAAGGTCTCTGCAATCAGAGGATCGGTCCTCCGGCAAAACAATTCCCCATCTCGTATCGACCAGTCCTTAAATTTTTGGGGGTTTCCCTCTACCTCCGCGAATTTGCTCTCGTACCACTTCGCACGCACGGCAGCGGCTACCTCAATTTCCCCACTGACGGCCTCCCTTCCCTCATACACCCGTGAAAGGGCATCCGGCACCTTGTTCAACGCGCCTTGTCGATATACTACGTCGAAGTCGTATTCGAGGAGCTGTAAAGCCCATCGCGCCAATCGTCCCGAAGGGTTCTGTAATTTCCGCAGCCACCGTAAGCTATTGTGATCTGTGATCACCGTGAATTTGTACCCTTCCAAATAAGGCCTATATTTTTCTACCGCCCAGACTATCGCTAGACACTCTAGCTCCGTTGCCGAGTACTTTCTCTCCGGCAGCGTGAGCGCTCTACTCGCAAATGCGATCACCTTTTCATTACCCTCGATCTCTTGGGTTAGTACAGCCCCTAACCCAACAGTACTCGCGTCGGTCTGTACCGTAAATGGTATTTCGAAGTCAGGGCATGATAGCGTAGGCGCGGTGGCAATTCTGTCGCGTAGGGCTTCGAAGGCGGATTGTTGACCGTCCTTCCAAGTCCATTCGCGATCCTTCCGAAGTAGCTCGTTTAACGGTTCCGCAAGTGTAGCGAATCCCGGGATGAACCTCCTATACCAGGATGCCATCCCTAAGAATCGCCGCACTTGCTTTACGTTCTTCGGGGCTGGATACGTTAATATCGGTTGGATCTTTTCCGGATCCACGGTTAACCCTTCTCTACTGACAACGAAACCCAGATAACGTACCTCCGCGCGGCAAAACTCACATTTTTCCGGGTTAATTATTAGACCGGCAGCTTTTACTTTATCTAGGACGGGTTTTAACCATTCCAGGTGTTGATCGAAGGTTTTCGTTACGATAATTATATCGTCTAGATAAGCAAACGCGTGGGGCTCCATCTCCGGCCCAATCAGTCGGTCTAATAAGCGTTGGAATGTAGCCGGGGCTCCCGTCAGCCCGTATGGCATTCTACAAAATTGAAAGAGCCCCTTACCCGGCACCGTGAAGGCTGTTATTTCGCGACTCTTTTGTTCTAACGGAATCTGGAAATAAGCCTGACTAAGATCGAGGGTCGAAATATACTTGGCTGATCGTAACTTGTCTAAAATTTGTGTCATGAGCGGTAACGGGTACGCGTCTTTCCTCGAGACCTCGTTCACCTTACGAAAGTCTCAACAGAATCGATATTTTCCGTTGGGCTTCTTGACCATCACAATTGGACTTGACCAGCCACTTTGCGACGGCTCTATTATGCCGTCGGCCAACAAGGTATCCACCTCCTTATAAATTGCCTCCTGTATTTTGGGAGAGACGGCATAATAGCGTTGTTTAATGGGTGGTTGGTCGCCCACGTCTATCCGGTGGCTGATCAAGTCGGTTTTGCCCGTCATCCTTTCGAATTCCGGCAGCTCGGCCTCGAGGAATTTCGCCAAACGATGTTGTTCGTCATCGTTTAATAATTGTAACCCACAGCACACGGTGGCTGGGGGAGCGTCCTCGAAGGGAAATTTCTCATTCGGATGAGACGCAAAATACCAAATCGCGTTGTGGTATTCCGCCACAATCCCGAAGAGTGCAATCGAATCTGTACCCAATAGGAGAGGGGTGACGAGACTGTCTAATACGCGTGCCGAGATCCGGTGTTCCCTTTTCCCTATTCTCACTGAGAAATGGGCCCGTTCGACTGCTCGATCGATGGTCCCCGTGGCCAGGAGGAAATATCAGGGCTTCTCGGTATTTTCTATTGTTACGGCCCCGTCGCGAATTCGATCTACTACGTCCCGACTGACGAAAGTGATCGATGACCCCGAATCCACTAGCGCGCGAACCGGCAATTCTCCGACCAGTACTTCGATCGTTAATAGAGGCGGTCTCTTTTTCTCCCCGTAAGTTAATATTCGGGCCGATATTATGTCGAGCGAAGTCCCTCTGGCCCCCTCGAGCGACTTCTCCCCCCATTTCCCGGTGACCTACTGCAGTTCCGGCAGCTATTTATCGTTACCCCCTGCGCCCCGCAGCTGAAGCAATGTATTCGTGGTGCTTCCCGGCAATCCCGCGATCTATGCCCGTCTTTTTGGCAATTCCAACATCTGAACGGCCGACCCTTGGACGCGCGTTGATTGTCGCGCGGCCGTTTCGTCCACCGATCAGTATTCGCGGTTTCTTCCGGCTTTCGCGGCGCGTTACTATCTGACCGATCCCTTGAGTCGGTCCGGTCTCCCGATTCTCTTCGCCCGGCAGCTGAATAAACTTTCGCGCACGGCGCTAAAGAGTCTCGTTTGCCCGGGCCGGGTCGGTATTCCTCGTGGGTGTGGGTGGGGGTCCGGTCGCCCTCTTCGCCACCCCCGGCAGTGCTCGCGTTCGCGTACTCCACGTGCACGGTCCTCCCTCTCCCCGGTTGTTTGCGAGAGGCGTGGCGATTGGGGTCATACGCGAAAATCGGATGAGCCATTTCTGACTGCTTCGGATTCCGTTTTAATTTCTCTATATCTGTTTCGCGTTCTGCCTCTATTAACGCCTTTTCCAATTGGCCTAGCCGGGTTATCGTCGCATACGCGATCGCGTTTCGGAGGGATGGTTTCGCCCCCCAATAGGTTCGTGTCATCCTCTTCTCCTCCGGCCACGGAGTGTCTAATCGGTCGAACATCCCCCCCATACTTGTGAGATAGTCGCGGACGGGTTCGTGTTCCCCCTGGGAACGATCTTTTATATTCCGCGTTAGGGTGTCATAGTAATCAGGGTCCACGAAATACTCCCGAAATTCGCGCTCGAAGTCGCTCCAGGTTTTTATCTGGGCTTCCCTCTGCTTGTACCAGTGCAATGCCGTGCTCTCTAGACAAACCGTCATGCAACGAAGCAAGTATCGGTCTGGGATGTTATTATGCTTGCGGCGTTCTGCGAGGCGTTCGAGGAAGGTTACTGAATCTTCCCCGGGCGCCCCGGCAAATGTCGTCCGCCACCGTCTCATTATTTCCGATAACGGCGTTCCCCGGCAATACATTTCGCCACTGATACTCGGAGAAGGTTCACCCAAGATACCCGGGGTAGCCTCTGACGGCTGTTCTCCCCATTCTCGCTTCGGGGGCGTTCGCGGGTGGTATTCCCACTTTCCGGGTAGCGGTACCTGCAGAGTAAAGTCGCGGGGTGGCGACCTTGCCTCTGCGTCCCGCTCCTCATCCGAAGTTACCGCGTCGGGATTATAGGGGTCGTCCTCGTCCTCATTTTCATTATAAGCGGAGAGGTAGTCCCAGTCGTCCCCCCCTTCGCGGTCCAGTTGTAGCATGTTTACCGGCAGCTCGAAATTCCGTACCCGATTGACACCCTAATACCGTCCTAAATTGCCCCGGCAATAAACACCGTTTGTTTGTTTTGCCGGTCGTACCCCGGCAAGGTTATCTCGGTTCCGGCCTTACGACGCGCCAACAAAGGGAACTTGATCTCGACCGCGTCCCGATATAAACAAGCGTCTCGTTGTCGACAAGCGCTTACGAAAAAAAAATTTTCCTCGAATTCCTCGAGTGGTCTACCGGGTGACCGAGAACGGTTTACTACTCCGGCAGCGCAAATTTTCCTTGAATTCGTACTGCGTCCTCCCCCAGCAATTCTTGTCGTACTACTCTCGCAACCGAACTATCTCGCAACTCGTTACCAAAAAAAAACGAATGAACGAAAACTACTCGGTTCGCGAGGTCGTCCCTAAACGAATCTGCCCGGCAATTTGTCGTAACCGGCAGTAACAATATTCCGTCGTAACTAAATTCACCAATCGGTGATCGCAAATACTAATTCACCCGCAGGTGATCGCAAGGGCAGCGCCTTCCGGCAGCTATTCTCCCGTATCGCAAAAAGTGAGCGTAATATTCCAAAACAAATCGAACGACACGTGACGTTACTCTCTACTACGGCACAGCTTCTTAATACGCCCCGTCCATCACCAAATTTATAAAGGAGTTCACCCGTTCTGGGTGCACCCCGCAGAAGCAACACAAAAAAAAACAAGAAAAAACAAAACCAATACACAATAAATATATGGGGTCTTTCCTGTGCCAACCTGGGGTTTCGAACCCGTCGAAACCGCAGTTCTCAATCAAAAAAAAAGAAAACGAACGGAACAAGTTTAATAAATTAGCACTGAACTCGAAACAAAATAAATATTACACGACGAAAAGGAAATAAATTAATAGAATCAATAAATTACGGAAAAATAAATAGAATATCACAGCAAAAAAAAATTGACTAGAAATTAACGAGGGAGAATAACGAGGAATTTACAGTGCGAGGAAGAATAGAGCGTAGAGAGAAAAGAAAAGGTGAGAAGAGAAGAAAAGAAAGAAAAGGAAAGAAAAGCAGAGAGTACGCGGACTCGCTATTCCCACTCAAAATTGGAGAACAAGAATATTTACAATTTGCCCGCGAAAGCACGGAAGAAAATAAGGGTAATAAATAAAGAGAAAAACCAACATGAATAAATAACGAAAATAAATACGGAAAAATAAATATTAAAGTTGAATAAATAATCGAACGATAAGTACACGAATAGCACAGGAAAGGCAGAATCAATCAATATATGGCATAATAATCTCATTTCAATACATGATAAATCAATTTCGAAACCGAACATCATGGAAATCAATAGATGCATTTCAACGATATCACAGTCTCAATTCGGTACACGAGAAAATAGCGTAATACTTTACGTTCAACCGAATCCAGTCTGCGAAGTCGCATCTCACATCAGGATCGTTCTCCGTTCGATTCGAAATTCAGAAAAAAAATACATGAAATAGCATACACAATTCATAAGTAAAAATCAGTTCAATTCAATAGAAAATTGGCAAAATAATGCATCAAAAATTCAAGACAACATATCACAATTTATAAATCAATTCCGGCAGCTTTGATCTGAAATCAATTTCGGAAATTTACATTATATTTACATCCGAAATTCAATCCAGCCGCTGCCACAACAAAACAAATAAATTCCAATCAATAACAGGTCATATAAGAAATGTGCTCGCTTCGTTGGCTCTGCGAAAGTCGTAGGAATTTCACGGTCGTAACGGGTGTTTGTTTTCGACGCCGCGACGGCCACGTTCGCACCCGGACTTTGTTCGTTCGACGAGAAAAATTCGACGAGAAAAAAATTCGAGATTCTCGTGAGAGCCTCACGTCGTTCCGCGCATCTCCTTTCGAAACAGCCCTTATACAAGTCGCTCTTTCAGCGAGATGTCCCTGTTCGGGCGCCAAATTTGTCACGTCGACTAGCTTTCCCTCGTCCTCTGGACGGCGAAAACCTAGCGACACCGGGTATTTATGGGCCGGAAGGCCGGGCTGCGGTCGGCCGCACGAGACGCGGTCCACCCGGGACAAAAGTGATTCGTCGACTCGTCGCTTCTCGAAATCTTCGCCAAGGTGTTCGGGCGCCAGGCACTGTTTTAAGGTGCCACGCTAAGTCGCCACAGCGACGAGCATTTCGAGAAACGTTCTCACGAGCCGACGGTCACCGATAACTCGACAAAACTCTTCGCGAACGGGTTCAGGGTACTACGCGGAGTGAACGCGAGGCGTTCCCCGCGGCGGGAAGGTTTCTCACGTAATAAGCTCTACTCTCAGTGAATTTCGGCTAACAAAACTTTATTACCCGACTGGATGTACAACGGGGCTGCCAGCCGTAACCGGCAGCTTTTCGAGGTTAGCCGGCGCGTGACAGGTGGTCGTCGACGGATCTTAGTCGCACGCGCGCTTCTTCTTTCGAGCGTTATTCGAACTTCGCGTTGAATTCGGCAGCAACGCGATGACGGCGTTGGCGTCCGCGGAACCCGCGTTCTACGCCCGAATTCCGATGGAAAACGCGTAACAATGGCTTCTCGTCGAATTAACTCTTGTCTCGAGTACGACGCGAGCACGAGGCGACGTCCCACCGTGGGACGAGACGAGGCTAGCGTGAAAGAAACGACGACGCGCGGATCCTCGCAAAGAAAATAGTGCTTGGCACCCGCTAATAAGTTTCCCCGCGCGTTCGTCGCTCGGCAATTACGTGCCGCTCGCGAATTAACACTGCTTCCGGCAGCCCGTAACTACGCCGATCTTTCGCCGACGCGATCGCGAACCCGATTCGCTTCCCGAGCCAACGCGAAAGAAAGATCACTTAATAATTCGGAGGAGAATCCGACAAAGGCTTACCCAAGGTGTTGTTGAATAAGCCGTGGACAACGGATCGTTTCTGTCCCTCTGTTCCGGCAGGTATCGTCTCACAAATTACTCTTATCGTTAATTGGAAATTTAAGAGAGCTAGTCTCGACTAGAGCCAACGAAGAAGTGATCTTCTACGCGATGACTCGGGAACGCGGAAGCGAAGCGTCCCCCCCTTCCGCTCGCTTCTCCCCGCGTAACGCTCGGACCTATCGCGCTCTGATTTTCGGCAGGGGCCTCGCCCTGCGTGACGGTCCCTGGGCTCCGGCGATTGGCGGCCTCTCCGGCAGCGGTGCCCGTCGATTGGCCGCTCCCTGCTGAGGTGATCGCTGTCAGCCAATCCGGCAACTGGCCAGGTTTCTCTCCGGGTGAGGCGACGGCAAGACGGCTGAGATTTCTGTCTTGGCCGTGGACTTCTTGTCGGCGCCTCCAGGTTGTTTATCCTGAGCCACGTCGATCTCTCTGCTGTTCTCTGGCAGGGTTCTCGTCGGAGCCATCCTTGTTCCATTTCCGTTTGCGGGAAGAAGTTCGTCAGGTCCCCCCCTTGGGGACCTGATTACGGTCCTGCAAACTCGCGTCGCGCAAATTGGCGCGACGCTCAAAGTATCAGAGTTCGCCCATTTGTCTCGCTCGTGCCCAGGGAGAGCGTTCGCCCCTATTTTTCCGCTCTTAGCCTACCGGAATATGACCCGGTCTTCCGATCTTATTCTCCGGAAGACGTTGGCAAACAGTGCCACGTCACAATGTATAGGAAAAAGTTGTTCAGAATGATGACCTTGTTACGAGCCAGGACCGCGAGCAGCACGAGTGGCCGGCGAAGTGTTGTTGCACTAGGAATATGGTATCAGTTTGATAGTTAAAGGTACGCGGACGAACCCAATGCGAAATTGGGGAGCCGCTAGGATTATAGACAGCGAGGACGAACCTGACGCGAAGTCAGGGAGCCTCTAGGAATGGAGCCAAACGCAGACGAACCCGATGCGAAACCGGGGAGCTGCTAGGAAGTTGTAGAACGACACGGACGAACCCAATGCGAAATTGGGGAGCCGCTGGGAGTTTGGATAAAAGCACAGACGAACCTGATGCGAAATCAGGGAGCCGCTAGAATGGTATAGTTTTCGTGGATGAACCCAATGCGAAACTGGGGAGCCACTAGGTAGGAAGAATCTCTATTTGAACAATTGGTAAGTAGCGAACGAACCTGATGCGAAATCAGGGAGTCGCTAGGGTTAGTTAGTAAGCCTCGTAACTAGTATAATTTAGTGATACAATCCGAGCGGTAAGATTGTATCGTGTGGGGACGTTCAATTACTTGATCAGGATATTGGACGATAATTATGGGTTTAATGAATTTGCGTTAATTATCAAAGAACACAGATATATTCTGATTATAAGAATTAGTGTTACAATTGTGTAATTGTCGCGAATGAATTGAGTTTGGAATAGAAAGAATTGAAAGAAGATGTGTATTACCTAAACTAGATGCACGGTGTTGACGCACTGGCAATGCGGGGGTCTCGGAGCAACCTTATCACTGCCTAATAGATTTTACACCGAACTCGCGGAATCTATACGGTTAACTTTTGATTCGAAGGGGAACTTTAGCCCGATCTCACTGGTAGTTGACTTCCGAGATGCAGCACGACGCGACACGATTCGTGATTACGACAGTACTAGCCCACGAGAGTAGAAATGCAAGGGCTTATATACCCCTGCAATGACAGGTGGTACTTGTCAGTACCCTTTGAGTGAACATTCGTATTTTGTCAACGACCAGTTGGTCTTGCGTATGTTTGGGCCCTAAACTAAACTAAACAGCTATGTAGATTTATCTAGGGTGGCTCTGTTCGTTTATCTAGGACGGTTCCTGCCAGAGATGATATTGAACACCTGTTCGTCATCCGTAACATAAGTAACGTTGTAACGGAGAAACCACATTTTCTTGAAATTCTACAAGTGTAACGAATGTTTTCAAGGTCAATAAACGTTCGTACCATAATCTCCCTATTTTTCCCATTTTCTGCAAAGTTTCAGCTTTAATTTTTAAAAAATTTCATTGCTCTACCTCATTTCTGTCGAAAGTTCTTTGACTTTGAATCGAGTTTGGTCCAATGTTCCCACTGTGTGGCGCGCGGCGAAGGCCGAGGAGGCGGCCCGTATAATGTTTACTTTTACAATAAATTATAATAAATTATATAATAAATAACCTTTATAATAAATTATAAATTATGAAATGTGAACTTTGCATTCCCCTGCTATTCCCCGGCGTGCGTACAAACTATATAAATATTTAAATAAACTATCTATAAATCAATCAATTTTTATAATGTATGTGTTATTCAATGAACCCCTATGTGAATAAATATCTTAATTTCATGTTTGAATTTTTATTTAAAAACGCTACGAACTTTCGTTCCAACCTAATAATATATTGTTAAAATAATTGTTTCAATTTTTATAATCTATAGAATAATAACAATAATTTATAATGCGGCGGAAGATACGGTGGAAGATGCGGCGGAGGACGAGAAATGGTTTGAAGCAGTGATCGGCATCGCTGGCTATTGTTCAACCAGTTTTCGTGCCTCCCGCGCGTCTCGCTCCCCGTGACGACCGCAGTGCTCTATGCCCTATGCTATAGCAGGTACAGGCAGTGATGCCAGAATCGTGGGACGTGGTATTTTTCCCCTCCGTTCGCTCAACCGACTCGGCCCCCCACTCTGATGTACCATCGGCTCCTTACGTTGCTTCTGCTGCGCACGCGCTACACACAAGCGTACCAAGCCGAATAGGCAGTTAACACGGGCAGACTAGAGGTACGCTTGTGTGTAGCGCGTGCGCAGTAGAAGCAACGTAAGGAGCCGATGGTACGTCAGAGTGGGGGGTCGAGTCGCTGAGCGAGCGAAGGGGAAAAATACCACGTCCCACGATTCTGGCATCACTGGGTACAGGTATGTATGGCATGGTATAGATATAGTATACCTAGTGTAGGATGCGGCGAAGGACGAGAAATAGTTTGTCATTTCCCGAACCCTTGCGATCCGCCTAGACACACGTACACGCTGCCCGAGCGGTGAGTGTGTGTCACACGCTCTCACTCGAGCACACCGACGCAGCATCATCGTGAGCCTTATAGTGACGTCACGTTTACGGATGAAGCCTAACTTACCGGTAATATGTTTTTTCTCGTCCTCTGTTTTACCGATACAGTGACTGAATTATCGGAAACAGATACCAGCACTCGTAGCGAAAAATTCCGGAACTATACTTGTTACTCAACCCTCCGTTTAGGGGTAAATTTCGTCTGTTTTCGAATTGTGTGTTTAAACACGTATAGTTTGTCACGTTGTCCCTTTTCGTCGCGCTGTATGGCTCGAGAAAATGGCCAACTTCGGGCTTTACTGGTACAGAGACCGGGCCGCGGCACAGAGCGGTATTTGGCCGATCTAGCTGGCCAAAAGTCCATTTCCCAAACTTACCCCAGGTAAAAAATGACAGTCTATTGGGAAAGCCTGGTAGCCCCACGGAAAAACCCCATGGTTTATTGGTCCTCACCGTACAAGTTAACTGCAATGGTTAGTCGGCAATCATACGTTGTCTCGAGTGTCCGTTTAGAACTGTTCGTAGTGCGAAAGAAGTATTCTCAGAGTTCGTGACATTTTTAAGTTGTGTAATGAAAATCAATACTTGACTATGGATTCGGTAATAGCAGGTAATAACCTTTATTTTATAGATAAATTGTAAGTCATCACTTGTTAATTACATTTATTATTAATGGTTAAAAACGTGTCCTTACTTTTATATTTTTTACTGAAATGCATTTACATTCGATGTATTTTGTCATACTGTACGGTTCAATAGGGTTTTCTTGTTTTATAGTAGTGAAAGTATACCGTATGTGCTTTCTAAAAAATATTAATTTACGCACCACCTCGGACCAACTTTTTATTTATAAGTATTTAAAGTCCAAAAGTGCAAAAAGTGATTATTTTACACGTAACAATATTTTTTGTTGTGTTAGGGCCATCTAACATTATTAGGAAAACTCGTAAAGAGATATTTGATGTCATGAAGTCGCAAAATGACTTAGACATTAATGGGAAGCTGGTGTTTGCCGAAAATTACTCGATGACATTGGACTCCTATAGTGAAGCAGACATGAATACAATAAAGCGTAAATTCGCAATTGTAAAAAAATGTTTGGAACAAAAGTTGAACAGTGTTCAGACATCTACAAACTTGGACATATAAAATTTCGAAAATATTTTTTTACGACAACTAATCAAGGTCACTTTGATTTTTTAATTGTTAAAATGTATTTTTTATGTCATAATGCTGTAGCTGATCTTAAGACGAATTCAACGATATATAATATTATGACCTTGAGACCATAAATAACGTTGCAATAGTTTTGGCCAGCTAGATCGGCCAAATACCGCTCTGTGCGCGGTTAGCCGAGTACGCGCGGTCCGCCCGAGGCAAGCGAGAATTGAAGGCTCGATTACTTTCCGTACGAAATGCTATTCGGGCGCCAGGCACCGCGAGGATGCCACACGAGACGTAATACGATCCTCGGGCTCGCCGAAGCCGAGCTCGAGAGTCGAACCTTCGAGACACGCGGATGAAAGACGAAGACGTGAAAGGGCCAGATGATTTGGACACGGGGAAGACTAGGACAGCCCTCTCGGCAGGGCGGATCTCACGGGATTTGATTTATCGACAACAATGTAGGCTCGAGATGTTTAATCAGTCAATTTTCTTACAAAGGTCGGCCACGAGGCCGCGACCCGAGAGCCCGCGCTCTTCATACACTTTGGCGATAGTTGGAAATTCGCAGCGCGGTTGTCGTGTAAAATCTCTCGCACGATACCGTCGGATAACGACGATTCACAGAATCTCGGCAGACGGGAACGTGCGATCCGCAGATGAACGGCGCGTGAGATGACCGACGCGATGACTTCCGCACGTTATTCGACTCGAAGCGCGCGGTATTGTTTACGCGTTCGCACCGTGAAATGCTCGCCGATATTCGCCGCGACACAGGATTTGAGACGAAGGAGATTATTCTCTCGGAACGCGACTCCTCCGAGGAAACTTCCGTATTCGCAACCGTCGGGAAAACTCTCTTAATTTCGACTGTCAAAGTGCCGACGGAAATGACACGAGATTTTCGCCCGAGACGCCCTGCGCCTCGGCACGCACGAAACTCCGAGGACGGAACGAGAAGCCTTCGTCCTCGCACGAGAAAGGTCGAGCCACCTCGCAAGGAAATACCGAATGGATCACTGATTCGACTAACCGTTTTGCTTTCGATATCGTTTCTCATAGTAGAAGCTGGTTGTAGCTGCTTCCGGGAAGCGGTCCTTACAGGCTGCTCAGCTCGCGGACGCTTGAATCCCGTACGGAAAACTCTCACGAGCACGACGTAACGATCTTACTCTATCGACGATTAATTCGTCCGGAAAACTGCGTAGTTTCGTACGAGGTGTAATAACGCGGTTGCTCGCGACGGAAGCCAGTGCGACAGTGACCCATCGATTTTCGGTTACGCGACGGTTCGATCCTTGTTCCCCCCACTCAACTCGTAGCCGAATTTCCCTGATTGGCGCGTGCCCAGCGCGCGACGTTCTTGTTGCCAGGATCGTCCCTACGGAGGTCCTTTAGGACTAGGATCTAACGCAAAATAATCCCGGTCATTCTCTGACCGGTCTCGGCTCGGTTATCGTTGTTCACGATTGCACCACCCTCGCAGGAGCTAATCGGGATGAGGCGGCGTTGGGTCCTCGAAAATGTCGTAGCGACGAGATGTTCGTTCTGCTCCTGACCCTTCGACGTCTCCGGACCGATGGCCCGTGTGCTTTCGTTCTCATTGATCCTCGCCTATGCCCGGGGCTTTCACAAGATTGGCCTGCTTCTCTCTACGGGCTCGTCCTGTGCAACGCTGTTCTTCTAGGAAAATTCCGGATGGTCGGGGTACCTTTGACGCTTCGTGATACGGCCCTGTAACTTGCCGTTCTCTGCGCGTACGACAGATGTCAATAATAGTCGTCGATAATTACGGAATCTCTTCGGGGAGCGCTCTCAAATCCTGCGGTATTCTGTCGTGTCTCGTGAGAGGGCGGTCCGGTCCATCTTATGTCATTCGTGTGACCGAAATTAACGGAGAAAGGGACGTTGCATGTTTTGCAACGTCACAAGTTTAACATAATAAACGTTGCATTGACATTGTATGTGTCCCAGCAATTGCGCTTGGTGTCGACTTTTTCTATAAGAACCCTAAATCTCTCGATATTTAAGAAAATGTATGTGTCTTGACAGTGGCAGCACTGTCGCGCCGCTCGATGCACTCGCCTTTCCGCTACATGCTGCCGAATAATGAAAATTACGCTTCCAAAATGCAAAAGCAGGCCATTTTCGACACCAAGCGCAATTGGTTGATCTTTTATCCAGCGATTGTGACCACGTAGGGGCCCCAAATGTGCATTAGAGAGGCGTAAATCGAAAACAGACGAACCCTTGCAATTCTCGTGTACGTATACAGTGTCTAGCGGTGTGTGAGTGCGCCACCACACTCTCGCTCTACCAGAACCGGCGCCCTTAAGTCTATTTTTAATGCAAGGGTTTAGACATCTGGTTTGCACGTTTACCGTCAAACAGCTGCGAGCCAAATGCTTGGGCGTACCTTTGTAACTGCTCAGCGAAAGAGCAATAAAATGTTTCTCATTTACCTGCATCCCTCTCCGTTCGGCGCAAGGAGAGACGCGAGATAGTGTCCCAAAAAGAAAAGGGGCTGGGACCTTGTTGAACGTGGCCACGAGCGGCAGAACGGTTTTGACTACGCTGCAGTGAAGAGCGTTTTGGTTATTGGAAAAGCTATCGCAGTAGAGCGAGATTGTAAAGGGACGGACGTGAGTGATACGTGCGAAGGTTCTGACAGGCTCGTGGGCTCGTTGACGTGTCTCGCCGTTGCGCTGCGTGATCGTGGATTTGATTAGTTGTTAGTGTTTGGTGTCTCGTCGTTCTTTTGTCTTTCGCGCGCGTGAGAAAGATGAGCGAATCGGGGAATAACGTCTCTGGTCAACTTCCGACGGGTTCGATAGAGAATTCAGCCGATCAGCCTCAGACATATATAATAAATGATATACGAGGTGTGTAAATAAAGTAATGAGACTGGCAACGTCGCTTTCGATCCGGCAACGCTGGAGACGAGAGGCTTTGAGCAGCGTCAGGTGCACATGTGATACGACTCCAGTATGAGTTTGAACTCGCTACAGTCATTTGTTTCTCCGTAGCGTTAGTTTTCGTGAAACAGTTTTTTCTTGTCCGTTCTAAAATGAGTGGTTCGACAATGCGCCATGTCACACTGCAATCTCAATAAACGAGTTTTTGGCCAGTAAAAACATTCCTGTGGCTCCTCAGCCTCCTTATTCACCAGACTTGAGCCCTTGTGACTTTTCCCTCTTCCCGAGATTGAAAAATCACCTCAAGGGAACTCATTTTTGGACACTTGAAATCATCAAAACAGGTGTAACCGACCAGCTGAAGGCTTTTCCACTATCCGAGTTCCAGCAATGCTATGATGATTGGAAGGACCGTCTCCAGCGCTGTGTGGCTTGCCAAGGGACCTATTTTGAAGGAGACAATATTGCATTGTAATTATATTTGAATAAAAACTTGAAAAAAAATCAGTCTCATTACTTTATTTACACACCTCGTATAATGTATAATATATGATATATAGTATATGATATATAATATGTGATATATAATATACAGGGTGTCCCAAAATTCCTTCAACAGCCGAAAATGGGAGGTTCCTGACGCCATTCTAAGCGACATTTTCCTTAACAATGATGGCCGCCGCGGCTTTGTTTAGGAGTTATTAACAAAAAACAAGGACCAATCAGAGCGCGCCCACGCCCGCCGCGCCGGCAGGCGAGCGTCGGTGGTGCGCCGTGACATCGCAACGAACAAGAGTTTCTCGATTATGTAAATCCTTTCCGATTGCGATGAGCTTTGAGTATGTTGTCTAGACCATTATTCCGAACTACATTTCTCTTTAGACTTTATGGCGGTCGGCTTTAGTTTACGAGATAATCGTAAAAAAAAGAGAAGAAGCAGAAACTGATTGAATGAAAAACTCACGTATTCAGCCGTAAATCCATTTGCTGCTTCGAAATGTGTGTCACTGGGTCACTCGGTGACGAACTGCACAGATGTCTTCAGGTATACAAGAGTATCGAAAGCTACGGGACGTACGGCCATGTCGACGAACTGCACAGCTGGTGATAGATTGTTGGTATACTAAAACCTAAGACCTAAGGCGTAAAGGATGCGCGGTCAAGTCGACGATCCAGAATTTCACTTTCGGTTTCGAATCGATAAATAATTCGTATGTTTATTTCACACAGATGCCTTGAAATTTTACAACACTCACGATCACTGTTCAAATTTGTCAACACATAATTATGCACTAATAACAATTGCCATATCCCTTGTAATGCTGCACAAATCACAACAACCAGGTACAGTAAATTCTCTATAATCGCAAACAGGGCATGTACGATAATCGCAAATTAAATATCCCCTCCAACTCAATACACTGATCTCGGCTCGGTATATCGGTGTGAACCACTACTAACGCGACGCGGAGAGTCGCAGTCGTCGGCACAGTTCAAACGCCCGTGAGTCATCATAACGTTATACCAAAATTCTATCTTCTTTATTTTCCATTATTTTTTCATGGGACTTTCACCAACATATTCCTGGCATTTTTCTAATGCAAAATGATACCAAACACGATATAATATGAACTGAATTTAGTGGTTTAATTGACGATGAGAGTTTCGACAGCGTATATGAAAGAAAGAGACGCGGACAGTTGCCGTCGCATCGACGGTTGCCGTGGTGTCTCTTTACACGCGCTGTCCTTCTCTACGTTCGGCTCGGCCTTTGGTTCCTTCTCTACGTTCGGCTCGGACTTTGAAGCTCGAAAAAAGTAGGACCAAGATCTATAAATGCAAACAGGTGCCGTCGCATCGACGGTTGCCGTGATGTCTCTTTACACGCGCTGTCCTTCTCTACGTTCGGCTCGGCCTTTGGTTCCTTCTCTACGTTCGGCTCGGCCTTTGAAGCACGGAAAAAGTAGGACCAAGATCGATAAATGCAAACAAATCCTCCGAGGCATTTGTGATTATAGAGAATTTACTGTAATCCGATCACAAGACTGCGGATTTCATGCATTTGCAGCAAAAATGAGTAGGTGCATATTAAGACAGTAGAGAGATGAAAATAATTTAAAGACACCAATGTATTATTTTCAACTTTTTAAAATGATTACAGTAAGAATCAAATATCTGTCTGGTTCCTGTCCCTTGTAACAGCAGCAGCCAACATCCATTTTGCATAAAGATCCGCAGACTAGTGATTAGTTTAAATATCACTATCAAAAACACAGCTAATAGCAACCGTTAGCTTTGAAATGATACATCTTTGGAGATGTTCTCTCTACCGCGGCACGAACGACACTGCTTTTCCGCAAGATTTTTCTGAAGAATTTAGGAAGGGCATTATGCGTGTCGAAATTCGAAAATCACGTCGTAGCACGTTTACGAAAACGACGGGACGGTTAGACGATAAACAGAATACGAGAAGGACCGCTGTAAGTTTTATGGCAATGACATGTTTAGTTTTTCCTGCAGATTGGTACGCGGAGTCTTTGGGTAACCGTTCGAAAACGTCGTCCGTCCTTCTTTTAGAAAGGTATAGGACAATAGGGATGCTACGCTGACCTGACATTTTTACCTCATGCTGGGTATCATCTCTCTACTGTCTTAATATGCACCTACTCATTTTTGCTGCAAATGCATGAAATCTGCAGTCTTGTGATCGCATTACCTGGTTGTTGTGATTTGTGCAGCATTACAAGGGATATGGCAATTGTTATTAGTGCATAATTATGTGTTGACAAATTTGAACAGTGATCATGAGTGTGGTAAAATTTCAAGGCATCTGAGTGAAATAAACATACGAATTATTTATCGATTCGAAACTGAAAGTGAAATTCTGGATCGTCGACTTGACCGCGCATCCTTTACGCCTTAGGTCTTAGGTTTTAGTATACCACCAATCTATCACCAGCTGTGCAGTTCGACCTGGCCGTACGTCCCTTAGCTTTCGGTACTCTTGTATACCTGAAGACATCTGTGCAGTTCGTCACCGAGTGACCCAGTGACACACATTTCGAAGCAGCAAATTGATTTACGGCTGAATACGTGAGTTTTTCATTCAATCTGTTACTGCTTCTTCTCTTTTTTACGATTATCTCGTAAACTAAGGTCGACCGCCAAAAAGTCTAAAGAGAAATGTTGTTCAGAATAATGGTCTTGACAACATACTCAAAGCTCATCGAAATTGGAGGGGATTTACATAATTGAGAAACTCTTGTTCGTTGCTATGCACAGTGTGTCGTCCAATGGAAAAAAGTCCGAAAATCAAAGTGTAAGATCGGAAAATTTATGTATCCTAAAATGTTCATAACAAAACGTATTTTCTGAAACTGCATTAAATTTTAACTGAATAAATCAATTTGTTATTAAAATTGACGCTGAAACTTTACTGTCAAAGGGTATAGCCGGATAAGCTAGTCAAAAATGCCCTTGAACCGAATGATATCGACGATGGGTCATTCGATAGGACACCCAGAAAAAACATACTGTGCAAAGTTTCAACCCTGTATCTCGATCCGGAGGGTAGTTATGGGGTAAAATCGAAAAATCAGTTTTTGGCCTATTTTCCCTAGTTAATGATGTTCAGAAATTCTGAAAAAAATGTGACACATGTCAAGAACCCAAATACATACTTTGCAATTGGTTTCAGATTTTTAAAGTGAAAATCCTGCTTGTAAAAAATCAAAAACCTCAAAAAAACAGGAAAAATGCAGATTTCACATGGAAGTTCTAGAGTGTCCACATTTATATTTTTACAGTAGCAATATATTGTTATAGGTATTGTTCATGAATTTTTTCAGATATTTTGGTTTGGTGCGCCGTTGTTAAAAAAAATAAAAACCGATTTTTTCGACGTTTTCTCCGCGAAGAACTAAGCTAACCTTGAAATTATTACGATCTATTTATTCTGTAAGTTTATCAGGCACTGATAAACCTTGAACATGTGTCAAAAATAATTAAACAATGAAACCAGCTTCATTAGCATTTGTACTATGTCAGAGTATTACATCCGAAAGTATTAAGCATGTAACAGACCTGTAACGCGCAGGCCTGTTACCACTAGCCACTTACCGTCTGCCGCCGCTCGGAACCATAGAACGCCGACCGCGTCGGTAATTAGCCTAGACACGCACCGTAATTAGCCTAGACACTCACACCGAACCTGCGGCAATACCATCACCGCCGCCACCGCGCTACCCCCTCGCCTAGGAAGCACTTTTGGCGGGAACCGGATGCGAAATTCGCACAATTTCGCCGGCTACCGGAAACTCGACGTCACCACTCACTCCTTCCCGCACTACCTCTCCCACCACCAAGCTGTCCCTATAAAAGGCACTGCGGACAGAGCATCGCTCTCTGATCCAGCCGTGGCAGCGACCTAGGAACACCTTCCCGAGCAGAGGTCCCGTAAGTAACCTTCCTAGATTTCACCACCGATTCCGTTCCGTCCTAGTTTCCCACGGTCTCGACGTCGAGTTGTCCGCAGTCACGGCCTCCTCGACTTCGTGGGAAAATCCTGGTTCCCGCCGGTGTGGCAGCTTCCACGCCAAACAGAGAGGGCCGCTTCCTTCTCTGTCCGTCTAGGCAGCTTCCTAGGCAAACCCCTCAGGCAGCACCCTGAGCTCTCCGACAGCGTCCGGAGCCCTGCATCCACCTCCGTCCGTCTAGACAGCGTCCTAGGCGAAACCCTCAGGCCGCACCCTGAGATCTCCGACAGCGTCCGGAGACGGTACACGAAGAGACAGCCCATCCTGCCCCGCAACCCTTTCTCAGGCAGCAACCTGAGCCCCTCCGACAGCGTCCGGAGGCGACATTCGAGGAGACAGCGTACTCCTCGTGTATCCTAGAGCCACCACTGGGACAGCTATCCTTGTGGACGGGCTACCCTGTCCCGCTGTACCGTACTCTGCCATCCTCGCCGTCAAGGAAGTCGTGTCACCGCCGGGTATCATCGTCGCGAGGGAATCACCCGAATCGATCCCGAGTTCTGCGGCCAAGTTGGGCCGCCCGCGATCCGCGAAACGTGCGCACAGTGAGGGCCGGAAAATACCAGCAAAGTGTCGTTATTTCGCGCCCCGAGCATCAAGTCCATTTTCAGCTTCCGTGGATCTCCGCACCGATCACCGAACCGTGGAACCGACGAGCTTATTCAGCAGGAGAAGATCCCGCCGTTCTACTCGGAAGCTGACCCGTTACAAGCACATTCCCAACAGCTCGTTTGGCTCAGCGCGTTAGGCGCTCGACTGTTGACCTGCTTATACTAGGTTCGCGCCCGGCATACGTATACTCTTTTTTATCTCGATTATTTCTTTTTTTTGTGTGTCTAAGTATATAATAATCAATGGTATTTTTGTAGATTTCTTTTAGCATCAATATTTAAATATTTTTTAAATATTTTAAGCTAAAATGAGCAAAAAATATTTTGGAGTAATTGTTATTATCATCAATTTTTAGTTATGCATCCTCTTAATTCTGGTAGTATTAAATATTTTCTGCAGTAAATCTATATGTGCTTCGAGTTTTAAATACTCCGTTATAGAGAAAATAATGCATTGTTATACTACTCTTTTCAAGCATTCGTTTTTGATACCTCGTCCTTCGTGCGGAACAGCAATTATTGTGTATGAACCAGCGTTTTGTAAAAGCGGACGGACAAAGTGTCCGTGTTTTATTATCTTATACCTTTAGTCCGCCCGTTTACCTTTACCTTTACCTTTCTCTACTCGCTTTATGACTCTGTTGATCATCACTACCAGGTAACGGATTACTAGGGTTGTCGTTACCTGTTAATCGTTTATTGGTCGCGGGTGTAGTTGGGGGAATGATGGTACAGTCATGAAGACCAGGTAACGAATTACAAGGTCGGTCGCGGGTGTAGTTTGGGGGAATGGTACGGTCATTTAACTGAACCTACCCTCTCCTGGAGGAGAGGAAAAGGAAACCCCTAAATGCTGAAATTGTTACTGCAAGCAACTGTGGTCATTCTTGGACAGAGCTCCGAACTGTGAAGATCGTAGTGAGTGAACGGTATTGTGCAAGTGAAGTTATTTTCCGAGTGTTATCAGCATGACAAGTGAAAGGATAGGATTCGTGGATACCAAAACCTCGCGTGTTAGGTGTATTAAATGTAACATTCTTGTTCGGAAATGCGGTATAAGAAAAAAACAGATAAATACAGTTATTGAGTCGATAAAGTGGTCTGGAATTTTAAATAAAGTAGTGACTGTCGGTGACATGCTCTGCAGTAGGTGCCGCCATTTTACATATAGAAGTAGTATCCCTCAAGAATTCCAAGAAACCCCTGTTGAGACATCCTCGAGTGTAACCCCCATAGCTGGAACTTCATCCACCGCAGTATCTCTTTCGTCTATAGCTTCGGTTGAAATATCTCCCATCGGCTCATCTCTAACGGTAACACCTACGGCTGGTACTTCATCTACCGAAACTCCTCATAGGACAACACCCATTTTAGAATTGTGCTCAAATGAATCGTCATTTGTTACACCCTTATTGTCAGTCGAAAGATCTTCAGGCGGAGCATCATTAAGTGAAGCGTCCGCCATTGACATAACATCATCACCAGATTTATTATCGTCAAGCTTAGGAAACATATCTTCAATCCGAAATACTTCATCTTGTGATCCATCATCTTTTGATCCATCATCTTTTGATCCATCATCTTTTGATCCATCATCTTTTGATCCATCATCTCTTTCGGTTCAGGATTCATCATTTGTATTGAATTTGAGTACGCCCGGAGATCAAAATCTTTCATATATTGAATTGCCATTTTCAAGAGTTATTGCAACTCACGGGTATTGTTTTATATGTAGATCAAACAATGATATTCACATTGTCCCTCCTGAAGCGAGAAAACAGGCGTTCGTCATGCGAAGGATATATGTTCCGAAAGGAAATCGGTGCTGCCGCGATCATTTAATAGTAGGTAACCTTTTTTACGAAGATGTCATTGAAAGTTTACGTATTCATTCAAATACTAGTGTAATTGATTCCGAGGAAATTAAAAATTATTTAGAATATCTTGCGGTTAGTAATGATTCTAGCATTAAAGATAAAGTGGGTGATTTTACATTGTCTGAAGAACGGCTTAAAGTATTTACTGGATTAACTTGGGAAAATCTAATAGAACTTCGACAAATGATGACTTCCATGCGAAGTTCACAGCAACGAGATGTTACTCAAGCTGTTGTTGTTTTTTTATTCAAATTACGTACTGGGAATTCGAACAATTTAATAGCTGCAATTCTCGGATTGGAGCGAGAGCAGCAAGTGTCTGATTTTTGTAATTCGGTTCTAAACTCTTTCGAAAAAGATATTTTACCTTTCCATTTCGGTGTTAAAGCTTTTTCTCGCGAGCACTTAATCGAAAACGAGACATCTCTCATCGCGAAACAATTATATAATATTCAGGATCAGTTAGCTCTGATTTTCGACGGTACATATATCCGGCATGAGAAAAGCTCTAACAACGCGTATCAGAGGAAATCATATTCGGGTCAGAAAAAAGTGCCACTGTGCAAACCTTTTACAGTGTGCACAACAAATGGTTTTATTGTCGACATGTTAGGCCCTTTTTACGCAAACCAGAATGATGCGGGAATTATGCGGATCGCTCTTCAAGATCCAAATGGTTTGCAATCTCTCATGAGACCGAAAGATATATGTATCGTAGATAGAGGTTTTCGAGATGTTCAATCGCACCTGCAAGAACTCGGTTTTGACGTTCTAATGCCAGCATTAAAGGGCAACCGTAGTCAACTGACTACGGAAGAATCTAATGCTTCCCGCAGAGTCACGAAAGTTCGTTGGGTAGTTGAGGCAATACACGGCATTATAGGGCAGAAATATCGGCTTCTTCACAATCAGTTAGACAACAAGCTTCTCCCCAAAGTTAGTTTATACGTAAAAATTGCCTGCTTTTTGAATAACCGATTTGGTAAACGCTTAAACTCCGACGTAGCCTTATCCGCAGAAATACTTAATAGAATGTCCACTCAAGCACGCGTACAGAATACATTAGCAGTAGAAGTCGAAACAGGTCATTGGAACAGACGTACGCGTCCTTTTAAAACTATAGCATCTACCGATCTAGGCGATTTTCCACGGTTGACGGAAAACGATTTAAAAATTCTATTTACGGGAACATATCAGTTTTCTCAGGCAATTTCATATTTAGCAGAAATAATGGATGCAGATGACAACATTAATATCCGTTCTCTCATTGAAGACAATAGTATAGTTAAGTTCCAAGTTCAATCTCGCCATATTAATAGTAAAACCTATCGATGTTACATTCAATATGCACCTAACATAAGCGGATGTACAGGGATTAAACGATATTGTTGTGACTGTGCGAATGGCAATCGTACCGTCGGTTGTTGCTCGCACGTAGCAGCAATTATCTATTACCTTGCTCATGCTCGATACCTCTCGAAAATTATAAGACCTGCCGAAATATTGAGCAAGATATTCAATCGAGAAGAAGTGACACCAGTGATTAATGAGGACAGTGACGACGATTGAGAACATCACATGATGACATATTTATTTCCATCGGTCAACAATTTTGACGATAAGTATTTTAAACATTAATGATTTATATGTATGTGTTTATCGTCAGAAGAGACAAATAATTCTATATTCTATTACAGGGCACGCGCAAAAAAGGAAGAACAAATAATTCTGACGTCAACAATACTGACGATAAGTATTTTAAACATTAATGATTTATATGTATGTGTTTATCGTCAGAAGAGACAAATAATTCTATATTCTATTACAGGGCACGCGAAAAAAAGGATGAACAAATAATTCTGACGTCAACAATACTGACGATAAGTTTTTTAAACATTAATGATTTATATGTATGTGTTTATCGTCAGAAAAGACAAATAATTCTATATTCTATTACAGGGCACGCGAAAAAAGGAAGAACATACAACTAAAAGAAGGACAAGCATATAACAAGTGTTATCCTTTTCCCACATCCCGGCCTGGAGGAGGAAGGTTCAGTTTAAATGACCGTACCATCATTCCCCCAACTACACCCGCGACCAATAAACGATTAACAGGTAACGACAACCCTAGTAATCCGTTACCTGGTAGTGATGATCAACAGAGTCATAAAGCGAGTAGAGAAAGGTAAAGGTAAAGGTAAACGGGCGGACTAAAGGTATAAGATAATAAAACACGGACACTTTGTCCGTCCGCTTTTACAAAACGCTGGTTCATACACAATAATTGCTGTTCCGCACGAAGGACGAGGTATCAAAAACGAATGCTTGAAAAGAGTAGTATAACAATGCATTATTTTCTCTATAACGGAGTATTTAAAACTCGAAGCACATATAGATTTACTGCAGAAAATATTTAATACTACCAGAATTAAGAGGATGCATAACTAAAAATTGATGATAATAACAATTACTCCAAAATATTTTTTGCTCATTTTAGCTTAAAATATTTAAAAAATATTTAAATATTGATGCTAAAAGAAATCTACAAAAATACCATTGATTATTATATACTTAGACACACAAAAAAAAGAAATAATCGAGATAAAAAAGAGTATACGTATGCCGGGCGCGAACCTAGTATAAGCAGGTCAACAGTCGAGCGCCTAACGCGCTGAGCCAAACGAGCTGTTGGGAATGTGCTTAATACTTTCGGATGTAATACTCTGACATAGTACAAATGCTAATGAAGCTGATTTCATTGTTTAATTATTTTTGACACATGTTCAAGGTTTATCAGTGCCTGATAAACTTACAGAATAAATAGATCGTAATAATTTCAAGGTTAGCTTAGTTCTTCGCGGAGAAAACGTCGAAAAAATCGGTTTTTATTTTTTTTAACAACGGCGCACCAAACCAAAAAATCTGAAAAAATTCATGAACAATACCTATAACAATATATTGCTACTGTAAAAATATAAATGTGGACACTCTAGAACTTCCATGTGAAATCTGCATTTTTCCTGTTTTTTTGAGGTTTTTGATTTTTTACAAGCAGGATTTTCACTTTAAAAATCTGAAACCAATTGCAAAGTATGTATTTGGGTTCTTGACATGTGTCACATTTTTTTCAGAATTTCTGAACATCATTAACTAGGGAAAATAGGCCAAAAACTGATTTTTCGATTTTACCCCATAACTACCCTCCGGATCGAGATACAGGGTTGAAACTTTGCACAGTATGTTTTTTCTGGGTGTCCTATCGAATGACCCATCGTCGATATCATTCGGTTCAAGGGCATTTTTGACTAGCTTATCCGGCTATACCCTTTCGAGCATTATTGTAAACATGCGTCCCTCGCAAGCTATTTGGTTTTTTAATTTGATTTTTACAGGGTGTGTTTAGCATTATAAGACCTTCAATCTCCCAAAAATTTTTTTTTAAATAATAGCAATTTGTCCTAATCTTTTATGTTTAACATTTATCAACATTGATTAGAGTTTTAAAAAAAGTACATCAAAGTACATCCGTAAATTTTTTACAGTAATTGGTGGCATATTAAACTTTAATTTCGCGTTGGTTTAAATCTGCTCACATTTGCTCAAGGGGAGAAAATAATAAAAAACCATATAAAGACGCTCGCGCCCAGCGGCTTTCTGCGTAGTCTTTCGAAGAAATTTGTTGCAATTATTTTTAAACGCATGCCATTTGATAAGTACTTACATATGTGTTCAATTTTATTCTTATAGGTTATATATTTAGTTTTAAAATTGTTTAAATATTTACAATCTTCCAATTCAGTATTAAAGAAAGTACCAAAAGGTTCCTTTGAGATTTTGTATTATATTAATTTAAAACACATTAGACTTTATATGACGGTCGACCTTAAGTGCATAACAAATGTTAAAAATAGTAGAAGATGTTGACGTTGAGACGCGTGCGTTCGCCGTCCACGCGTAGTCTATCGAGTTCCCACTTGAGTCCGCGCGAAACGCTATGTTTACTCATTATGTTATTCTAAATATACAGTCCCTTATTTTCAATTGTTTATACGATATCCGTCGTGGTCAAAAGTATCAGGCGTGGTGAAACTGAAGCCGAACATAGTCAATCGCAAACGCGTCCAAGTTATTAATAATCTGTAAATTAATTTCCTACAGTATTTATGTTTATTGTACAGTAGGGTATATACACCGGTTCTAAATCAACGTTAAATTCACGAGAGTGCATACCTTATTTCACGGGAGAGCGGTACCGCCGCAGAACGATATTGCGCAAGCATATTCTAGAGAGGGGGGAGGGGAGCGGGGGGAATTTTCTTGGAATTATATTTTTCTTGGAATCGTTTCTAGGTCAAGGGCGACGTTTCGTGGAATTATTTTGCAATATTGCGACATATTTTTCATGGAATTATTGCGTCATATTTTTCTTGGAATTATATTTTTCTTGGAACGAAGGGAGATCGTTTCTAGGTCAAGGGCGGCGTTTCGTGGAATTATTTTGCACTATTGCGACATATTTTTCATGGAATTATTGCGTCATATTTTTCTTGGAATTATATTTTTCTTGGAACGAAGGGAGATCGTTTCTAGGTCAAGAGCGGTGTTTCATGGAATTATTTTGCACTATTGCGGCATATTTTTCATGGAATTATTGCGCCATATTTTTTCCATGTAATTGTTGCAATAAACGTCATGGAATTATTACGTCATATTTTTTCCATGGAATTATTACAATAATCTTTTCACCCAGTGTCATTCCCACGGTTGGACACTTCTCCCCCGTGGCGACCATAGTGCTCCAGAAACGTGTTCGAACGTGTTTCGCGATACCCCCTTTGTAAGAGAGAGAGAGATGTTCTTACATCTCTCTCTTGAGAGATGTTACTTCATTGGCCTCCCTCCCACTTCCCCGTGACAATCATAGTGCTCTTGAAACATGTAAGCGTGAGAGTATTGTGCTTTTATCGTTTCACCCGGTGTCATCATAATTAAAAACGAGCGCTGCATCGTTGGAGTGCAATTGAGACTTGGAAATTTCAAAGTTGAAAAGAATATTTTGTTAACAACGGTAGCAAGATGGTTGAAACGTGGAAAAAAATGATGAAGTGTTTGACACGCATGTCAATGCTGGTGAAAACTATGGACGAGTATCGCGAATGGCATCGCTCGTACACCGAGTCTCTGCAGTGTTGCATCAATTATCTAGCCTGTGCGAAGGATGAATTGTCGGTAGGCGAGAAATTTAGTTTAACATCGACTATGTGTCGTATGAAAACTTTGAACGTTTCGTTGAATCATCGTATTTCGTCGTCGCGCGTCGGTAGAGGTTTATACGACCGTGGCGGGGCGAGAGCCTCGACGCTTCGTTGGGAAAATGTCGAGTCGGCGTTTGAAAATCGCATATCAACCAGCATCGTTATCAACGTCGAACATATCGATCCTAAGCAATTTTTACAACACGCGAAACGAATAATTACGGGACGCGTTACGGAATTTTTAAACGTGCATTCATCGCTGAAAGCTGGCGTAACGTTGGAGGCGGAATTCATGCAGCGCGCCAACGAGGTTTCCGTGAAAAGTTTCGGCACGCGAAACGTCGCGTTGTTTCGGACGAGCAATCTACGACGGTGGTACCAGAAAGACGTTGTGCCGACGATTTTGACATCTTTGGAAGAGTTTCAAGAGCGAGACAGTGGGTGGGCGCTGTCGAAGATACTACATTTGATTGTGAACTTTGGCAAATATCAGCCGTTGCAAGCCGGTTGCACCGGTGCAAGCTATTTGCCTCGAACGATACAGCGGAAAAGAGCGGTAGTGAACGTGATTAGCAACGACAACGCATGCTTTTTTTGGGCGGTCGTGGCGGGTCTCTATCCAGAAGAGACAAATCCGTCACGTTTGTCATCGTATCCACACTACAAAGCGATGCTTCGAACCGAAGGTTTTCAGTCGCCCATGCTGTTCAAAGACATTCGTAAATTTGAACGAGAAAACGACGTTTCCGTGAACGTGTTCGAATGGGCGCGCAAGAGATGCGTAACGCTTCATTTGACCGAGAAGAAACGGAGGAGACATGTCAACTTGCTGTTTCTACAGAATGCCGCAAAGACGCGTGGTCATTACGCGTGTATACGAAATTTGTCACGATTGGTTTCATCGCAGCTTAGCAAGAAGAAAAATCATAAGCATATTTGCGATCGGTAAGTTGCACGTTTTTGAATTTTTAAAAAAATTCTTTGAAGCAGAAAAAAGTTTTTTCCCTCAGGTGCTTGCAATATTTTCCCACGCAGGACAGATTAAACGTTCATACGATCGACTGCGAACGAATGAACGATTGCGCTCTAGCGCTTCCAACGAGTGAAGATAAGTGGTTGCGGTTTAAAAACTTTGCGAACAAAGAACAGACACCGTTCGTTATCTATGCTGACTTGGAGTGTCTGCTGCTGTCTGAGGAACAGGAAGGAGAAGGCCGTGCGGCACGCGTACAGTATCAACATCACCACGCGTTTAGCATAGGATACTACATGTGTTGTCGCTACGACGTATCGTTGTGCGAGTATCAGGTTTATCGCGATAAAGAGGGATGCGCCGCGTGGTTCGCGAACAGGTTGTAAGAGCTGAGTCGCAAATTACAGCCGATATTCGACAAAACGGTACCGATGAATCCGCTAACCGAAACGGAAAAGTTAAATTTTCGTACGGCCACGCATTGCCACGTCTGCGAGAAACCATTTGAAGAAAACGATATACGGGTGCGCGATCATTGTCATTTCACGGGCGTGTATCGTGGTCCGGCTCACAACTGATGCAATTTAAGCTATCAATCTTCGTACGTGATACCGGTGGTTTTCCATAATTTATCTGGCTACGACGCACATTTTATCATCAAAGAATTAGCAAACTCGTTCGAGGGACGGATAGACGTGTTACCATTGACGAAAGAGAAGTATATCTCGTTCACGAAAAACGTTTCCATCGAGAGAGAGACGAGCGAAGAGCAAAAGTATGCAAAGTTGTTGAAATTCCGCTTCATCGACTCGTTCAAGTTCTTGAACTCGAGTCTGGACAAGCTGTCATCATACTTGGACAAAAGTAAATTACGCATCGTACGAGGTGAATTTGCACATCTTTCCAACGACGACCTCACCCTTTTGACCAGAAAAGGCGTTTTTCCATACGACTATCTGACATCATACGATAAATTAAGCGATACATGTTTGCCACCGCGCGAAGAATTTTACAATCGGCTGTATGGCCGCGAGATATCCGACGTCGATTACGATCACGCGAATACGGTTTGGTCACGTTTCGCTATACGAACGCTAGGACAGTACAGCGATTTATACTTAAAATTGGATGTGCTGTTGTTGGCGGATGTTTTCGAAAATTTTCGCGATGACTGTCTCGAGAATTACAAGCTCGATCCGGCACATTATTACACGCTTCCTGGTTTCGCGTGGGACGTGATGCTGAAAATGACAAATATTGAATTGGAGTTGTTCACCGACGTGGACATGCTTTTGTTCGTGGAGCGAGGAATACGTGGTGGATTGAGCCAGTGTTCTCACAGATATGCACATGCGAACAACAAATATTTACCTACACATGACTCGAGTAAACCGTCCACCTACTTAATGTATTTCGACGTGAATAATTTGTATGGTTGGGCTATGTCACAACCTCTACCGTACAGAGACTTTCGATGGGTGAACGACGGGGTAGATGATTTCAACGTTGAATCCGTTCCGATCGATAGCCCTGTAGGATACATTTTGGAGGTGGATTTAGAGTATCCGAGCGAAATTCACGATGCCCATGCGGATCTTCCATTTTGACCAAGTCACGACGCGGCGATGACCAGCTCGAATCAAAGAAAGTTGATGGCAACACTTCGCAATAAGGAGCGATACGTTGTACATTACCGATACCTCCAACAAAGTTTGAAACATAATCTGAAATTGAAGAAAATTCATCGAATTCTAGAGTTTCAGCAGTCGCGATGGTTGTGCGGCTATATCGATTTGAACACAAAATTACGCGCAAACGCGACCAACGATTTTTCCAAGAATTTGTTCAAATTAATGAACAACGCTGTATTTGGAAAAACAATGGAGAACGTTCGAAATCATGCAACTGTGAAATTACTTTCCCGTTGGAGCGGACGGCACGGCGTCGAACGATTGATAGCTATACCAAATTTTCACAGCTATACAGTGTTTTCCGAGGACTTTGTCGCGATTCAGCTGAAAAAGCTGCTCGTTAAATTTTACAAACCAATCTACGTAGGCATGTCCGTATTGGATATATCGAAATTTCATTTGTACAGCTTTCATTACGAGTACATGTATCCAAAATTCCAGCAAAATTGTAAGATTTTATACACGGACACGGACAGTCTGATATACGAGATCGCTTGCGATGACGCGTACGAGGCGCTGCTGAAACGTGATATACATCGATACGACACCAGTAATTATGCCGCGAACAACGTTTACGGTGTTCCGATCGCGAACAAGAAACAGCTAGGATTGATGAAGGATGAGAACGGTGGTAAAATTATGACAGAGTTCGTAGGGCTTCGTTCGAAAATGTATGCGATTCGCGTGCAAGATGATCAGGAAACGAAAAAAATCAAAGGCATCAGAACAAACGTTACCGCTCGGGATATAAGTTTCGAAGACTATGTCGAATGCCTTCGTAATAATACGGAAAAAAGTGTTAACAGTAATCGTATAGCGTCTGTACGTCATCAGGTGTATTCAATGTCGGAAAAAAATTGGCATTGAGTCCGTACGACGATAAGCGGTATATTTGCAGTAATCTGATCAATACTCTTCCTTGGGGACATTACAACATCGATTGAGAAGTTTTTTATCCATAAAAGAAAAAAGGTAGGGAGATTATTGCAGGTCTTGAAGACGAGTCGGGGAGGGGGATGCTTCCATTTTGTTGTAAAAAGGAAGTGGTGGGGGAGCGTCCTATAAAAGCATTGTATTCCGAGCGTCACGCTTCAGATTGAGACAATCTCAATCACGAAAACAGCACGATGTATTACAACCATCATTCGCCCGCTGAATGTAATCGTTCAAACACCGAGGAGCCATACAAAAAGAGGAGACTAAATAATATGTAAGTAGAAAGATGAAAAAATTGTGAAATTTAGAAAAAAACGTCTAATTTTGAAATCTGTTGCAGGGGTTTTCCCAACAACAGCCCTATTTCATCGATGGTACAGCCGTCATCGTCGTCGAGGAGTTCGCGCCGGATCTTGGGCCGAAGATATTCAATAGCCGGCAATTATTTTAAATATCTGGAAATTGGTGTGCACGTTGGCGACGATATTCGTGCGGAACTAGCTATAGGAGATAACCGCGGTAACGAGATCACGTTTTCCCTGGACGCATGGACGGAGTTGTTGCGCACGAAGGAGTGTATTTCCGATTTACTTTCATCGTCTATGCAGAAACAGTGTAGAAAATTGAGCGATGATTTAACATTGCAAATAGTTAATCTCGATGGTAGGAAGCTAGTGAAACTATCGAGTCAGTTCGTAGCTCTGTACATCACGGAAAAAACTATGCGTAACTTGTACAATCTTGAATTCTGCGTACACAATGTGCATTCATGGTTGATCGACAATGTTCCCACGGTTGTCGATAAATATATGAATTTTGTCTTTGCGGTGAAGGATGCCAACGCGAAGAATATCGTGAAAGCGATCGTCGAGAGCGAATCTTTCGATCAAAGTTCACTGATCGATTGCGAACTGGTGGCTTCGTGTGCTGATATCATCGCGACCGAGGCGCAAAGAAACAGATGGGTTTAAAAATTAATGTTGTGTGTGAAAATTGTCTTTTGTAACGATATTTTTAAAAATAAAAAATTATTTAAGACTCTTTGTATTTTTTATTGTAACATTACATACAATTCCTACAGAAATGTAATTAACGCAGAAAAGGGGAATAAAGTATAGAGAAAAAAATTAATTGTCATAAGTAAAAAACAATTAAAGTATATTCGTTTTAGATATCCACGAATTATGTGACGCGTCCATTCCCAACCATTTTACATATACTTTATTTCCTTTTCTGCGTAATATTTTTTCAACTAAGTATATGTCAGGATATTTTGCCGCGCGTATCTCGTGTTCGTAAAATCCTCCAGCGATAGGTTTGTCCTTCGAGTCAGCCAAGAGGTATGTGACAGGATTCGTTCGTTTCACCGCGGTAATCTTGAATATTTCGGTTGACCAGTTCGGCGTGTATCCTTTGTCGAATAGGGTTTTAAACTTGCTGACGCGCACGCGATCATCGATCTTGAATTTGGCAGGACCAGCAATCTTCACGTTGCTGTACACGGTCGACAGAAGGTGCCCGGCATTTTTACGGTTCACATCGACGGGTCGCATACGGATGGTACGATGTTTTCGATTATTGTAGTCCTCGGTCAACGTGGGAAGTGCATCGATCCAACGATATTTTCCGCTCAACGAGAAAAATTTCCACATGCTGTTCTTCAACGTACGATTGAAACGTTCCACGACGGACGCTTTCATAGTGCTAAACGTGGAATAATGGTGTATGTTGCGGCTCCTCAGATAGTCTTGGAACGTTGCATTGTAGAATTCTTTCCCCATGTCAGTCTGCAAGTTGTTCGGGGCTCTACCGTCCTTCTTCAACGCTGACGCGAAAGCTTTGCACACGTCGCTCGCATTTTTACTCTTCAAAGGAACCGTCCACGCGTATTTGCTAAATACATCGATTATCGTGAGAATATATCGATGCCCTCGATTATCTCGCGCATAGTTTTGAACCTCAACGATATCGGCTTGCCAAAGATCATCGAATCCTCGCACGATCACACGTCTACGCGGGTAAAAACGTCTCGCCGGAGCATGCAGCTCTTCCACCACGTTTTCTTTACTCATCGTCGTCGTCGCTGTATCTGCGCGTATACTTTATCGAGTTTATCATATATACTCATCTGAAATTTTTCTTTCTCAGTTATATTTCCCTCCCTCATTTTTTCCAGCGCTCTCTCAAGGATGATCATTTCTTTACGATGAATGTTACTTAGTATCAATAATACATGATAGCACTGGTACAGGTGTACAGGTGTACAGGTACAGGTACCGGTGTACAGGTACCGGTGTACAGGTACCGGTGTACAGGTACAGGTACCGGAGGTACCGGTGTACAGGTACCGGTGTACAGGTACCGGTGTACAGGTACAGGTACCGGAGGTACCGGTGTACAGGTACCGGTGTACAGGTACCGGTACAGCTGTAGCAGTATGACGGTTGGCTGTCGGTACAGCTGTAGCAGTATGACGGTTGGCTGCCAAGATCGGTTGACGCGTTTCTTTTAATATTATCTTAAAATCTTATTCTGAAGTTCCCCAGCCGATCGTTGATGACGTCTTTTTTACCATCTCCTTCTCGAGCATTTGCAACCAAATTATCGATTCTCGCGTCGATATACAGGTACAGGTACAGGTACAGGTACCGGTGTACAGGTATCGGTACAGCTGTAGCAGTATGACGGTTGGCTGTCGGTACAGCTGTAGCAGTATGACGGTTGGCTGTCGGTACAGCTGTAGCAGTATGACGGTTGGTTGTCAAGATCGGTTGACGCGTTTCTTTTAATATTGTCTCGAAATCTTATTCTGAAGTTCTCCAGCCGATCGTTGATGGCGTCTTTTTTTACCATCTCCTTCTCGAGCGTTTGCAACCAAATTATCGATTCTCGCGTTGATATGTGAATCGGTTGATTTCATATTTTCGTTTGCATCGTATCGGACGTCCTGTATCATGGTCAGTATTTCTGACTTTATCGTTTCTTTAGCCGTTTTCAGATCTTCGATCAGTTTTTCATTCTGTTTAGCTAATATTTCAGACTTTATCGTCTCTTTAGCGGTTTTCAGTTCTTCAACCAGTTTTTTCATGATCTCAGACTCGAGCGTCACGTTAAGCGTGTCCACGTATACTTTGGTTGCAGCATGATCGTTTGCCTCGGGATTCGCCACGCGCCCGATCCTCATACCTTTTGCATCATACAATCTAGCATCATCGTTCATACATATGGTGTTATCACGCACATAACTTTTAAAAACGCCAGGATAGAAAATCGAAGAAACATTCGACTCGCGTTTGTTTGCTTCGTGAAACACCGTACCAAATTTGTTGATAGACATTTTTGAGTTAGTCTTCTTCTTCGATTATCGTCAACTCGTATCGCTTGCACAACCGTTTTACTTGCTCTTCGATCTGCAGCATTCGTTGAAATAGCTCATCCAGTTTTATCCATAGACTTTGAAATCTCAAGTTCCAGCTTTCACCGTCGTCGTCGTCTCCGCCTCCCGAGGATATCGTTTGATTCGTTTCGCAACAATTAAGACGAACACGCATTTTTATCGAGCCGGAACAATTGACATTTCATTCGACACAAACTCAACGAAACGCACGCGCTTTAATTTATAATTATACCGGCTTCGCGAAGTTCTTCGATTATCGACATTATTTCGTTGTTATGGTTGGAATGACCGGCATTCTTCGAAGCGGTTAACAATTTCAAACGATCGACGAGTTCGTTCGGATCGTCCCAATGCACGTAATCGATTGGATGGTCAGTCACGCGCATAGAAGTTGGAAGTTGAATCCCCTTCCCGCCTCGCGGCAAGAACATCGGTCCTATTACTTTCTTGTACTTGTAACCTTTGTTTCCCATAAGCTGATTCCTGTGTCGATGCGCTTGCGTAACAATGAGAATTCTTTTGTACACGTTCTTATCGTCATCGGTGTACAGCCGGTTGTTGGGCAATTTACTGAATATCAATTCATAAAGACCGCGAGTCCCCTCGTACCGTACTCCGTCAACGATGATATCGTCGTTGTGATCCACCTCGAACGTTGAATTTCCCAGCATCAGCTTATCGTCCTGGAGATATACTCCGTATACGTTGTCGGATTTTTTCGTTGGTCCGCTAAAAAATTTTTCCAAATATTTACGCGCCAAAGGTCCGAAATTCTCGGATAGATATTGATTCTCCTCTTGATGAGTTTCGGGATTTTCAAAAATATTGCGCATAGAAGATTCCAAACATTCCGTGCTCGGCGATTCGAAGGTATCCTCCTCCTGTCGCGGCGGTGCCACCACCGTCGCCGACTCGATCTCGTCATCGTCAAAAGATATTTTTCTCGAGACATCCTCGTTCTTTTTCTTCTTTATTCTTCTTCTTTTTTTCATAGAGGGTGCTGGTGTCGTTCCCCTAATATCTGAGAATCTTCTTTTTTTTGATAGGAGGGGCGGAGTTTCCTTAATATCCGAGAACGTGTTGTCGTCCGGTTGAACAGTAGCCGTATTTTGAACTAGCTGTTTGAGCGGTTCGACGATCGGTTGTAAAGTTGTTCGTAAATTCGTCTCGGCCGTCATTCTCCCAACTTTCAACGCTAAATACTTTTTACGTATGGTATCGCTGGTCTTTGCTATTTCGTTCACGACCGAAGCTCGCAGCTTCTTCTCCTTCGACGACATATCGAGGGAGAATTTTCTAATGTGACTCCAACGACTCTTACCGAGCAACTGTGCTCATTACAGTACAACAAACTCGTTAAATCCACGTCTGTAACGACCACGACTCACGGGGCTGTCTTTATCGATTACGAGAAATCCGTACTTCTTTCGCCAACAATCCATGCATAACGTGCTAAACGTCTCGAACGACATATCAGTATTTACATGATCCTGATGAATGTGACGCAAGTTCATGGTATCCTGTTTGAACAGAATCAACAGATTGGCATTGTCGCGAATTAAATGTTTCGGTATCCTCGCGTACGACTGACCCAGGTAGAAGCAATCGACGTGCGAATGTCTAACCATCGCAAAATACTCTCTCATGATATCCTGCTCGTCGCATGCCACATCATCGAAGATGAATATTGAATCGGGCCGTGCTTCTGCGGGAGGAATTACGTCAGCGTTGTTCGCGAACGCGAAGTAGCCAACATCCTTCCCCACGGATGAGAACAGTTTGCTCAAGTATCGATATTTTGGCTGACTCAGCGATTTTGAGTACACGTAAACGTTTGCGAATCGTAGCCCGTTCGCGCTCTCCAGCAGGCTAATCATAACGTTCGTTTTACCGCATCCTGACGGACCGCTTATGACGCATCGTACATTGCTTGGTAACAATGATCCATGTTTTCGCATCGTCTCGTCGCAATCGTCGAACGCTCGACACGTTGGAACACGAATATCCAAAGATTGTCTTACAAAACGCATGGTCTGATTGATTCGATGTGGTGGGTGGTTGGGGGGGGTATTTATACGAGAGCTCGAACACCGTCGACATCAGTCACTCTTCGTGCCTCCCCGAACGTGAGAGAAAAAAGAATCCGTGTTCTTTAAACAGAGAGAGAGAGTAGAAAAATAGTTTATGCACATGAATCGTCGTTCACAACGGTGTCTCGGTCCGCATACGGGTAAGGGGTTGTTAAACAGAGCTATAAACGCGTTACCGTTCGAATTGCATATACCTGGTTATCAATTCTGCGGTCCTGGTACGAAACTGACCAAGCGATTAGATCGTGGGGATCGAGGAATCAATCCGTTGGACGCGGCCTGTCGCGAGCACGATATAGCCTATTCACGGTACAAGGATCTTGGAAATCGACACGCGGCTGATCGCGTTTTGGCGGATCGAGCGCTGCATCGAGTAACGTCCGGAGACGCGGCGTTGGGGGAGAAGGTGTCCGCGGTCGCAGTGTTGGCAGCCATGAAAGCAAAAACGAAATTGGGCATGGGTCTGATAAAGAAAAAAGGTGAAAAGAAAAAGAAAACGGCAAAACGAATTCTCCCAAACGCCAAACGCGGCGGTTTTCTGCCGTTGCTGTTGCCTGCTTTGTCGGCTATAGGAGCATTGACGGGCGGTGCTGCAGGAGTAGTCAAAGCTATAAACACCGCGAAAGCAGCGAAAAAACAATTGCAAGAAGCGGAGCGACATAATCGAGCTATGGAGGGTCGTGGGATACGTCTCGCGCCGTATAAGCATGGGAAAGGCTTGAAGGAGAAAAAAAAACGAAGAAAGACAACACAGATAAAGGATTACCGTATTTTCGCGGGGTTTTTATGCGTGACGATTTGCCGCGGCGCGTGTGGGTAAATGAGCGGGGTATAGTCAATCTGGATAATAGTCGTGGGCCGGGAACCCACTGGGTTGCATATATAAAGCACGGCTCGCGTGTCAAATATTTTGATAGTTTTGGAAATCTTCGACCACCAATCGAGTTGATTCGCTATTTCGGCGCGAACGCGACTATCTTATATAACCACAAACGTTTTCAAAACTACGACGAAAGCGTGTGTGGACAATTGTGCGTGAAATTTCTCCGAGAAACTACGTTATAAATTGCCTGGAAAAAGTCTGCCTCTCGGCATGATGCATGCGAAAAAGTCATTTACGTTCACGTTGTCGGGAAGAAACAGCGTACTGTCGTCCAAGTACTTTCCACCCATAGATCTGAGCAATGGCGAATACGAGTTGGGATTGCTCGATTTGCAAACTTATTACACGATACCGAACATCAGCGCCAACATTAGAAACAATCGATTCTACTTTGGTGAAAAAGATGAGGAGATCATCATCCCCGACGGCTCGTACGAATTGGAAGCTATCAACGCGTACTTGAGGCGTGAAATATGTGCGCGATATCCTCAAAAAAATGTCGATGAGTCGTCCACCGCCTCCGATATCGAATATCCGCTGATCTTACGGGCGAACAACAACACCATGAAAAGCGAAATTATAAGCGAGTATCAAATAAACTTTGCAAAGCCTTACAACGTGGGGTCTATCCTAGGATTTTCCACGGGTCGAGTTTTACCGCCGAACACGTGGCATACATCGAACGCACCTGTGAATATCATCAACGTGAATATCGTACGAGTGGAATGCAACATAACCACCGGATCGTACGACAATGGTAAACTCGTTCACACGATACACGAGTTTGCACCCCAGGTACCACCAGGGTATAAATTGTCGGAAACGCCCGCGCGAGTCATTTACCTTCCGATCGTTGCACGAGTAATTGACGATTTAACGATTCGCATAGTTGATCAATCCGGGCGCTTGATTGATTTTCGAGGTGAAGAAATCACGGTGCGACTACACGCGCGACGAAGCAATGCTAATTCATAACAATACGGGATTCCATACGTTGAACAACAGCAAGAAACTAATCACGGAAAAAAGGTCGTCTATTCGTAAGAAATTAACCGCGGAAAACGCAAAGTATCTACAATCTTTGGGATTTATTGTTAGAAAGTGAGAGGAAAAATCATGTTTGGCGACATTTTGAACATCTCCGAAGAGCCGATCTTCGACAATCGCATAACGAAGATTGAGCTGCACACGTACAATCCGTATGCTAACACGACGTTCGAAAACAGCGATGAGATAAGGATACCCATTCAACAACAAGACCTGTACACGCTCCCGTGTAAAAGCTTCCTATACGTTGAGGGAAAACTTAGTTTACCAGGAAAACTCGAATTACCGGCTGGAGGAGAATCCCGCATCTATACGGTGACCCTCGAGAACAACGCTGTTGCGTTTATGTTTGAGGAAATACGCTATGAACTGAACGGAGTGGAAATCGATCGGTCCAGAAATCCCGGCGCGACGACAACTCTGAAGAATTACGCGAGTCTGTCCAGAACGAGAAGCGACGCGTTGTCCAACGCTGGTTGGCTATATGGCAATGACAAACAGAAGCAGACTGCAACGACCACGGCTGCGATACATTTCAACTTTTGCGTTCCTATGAGCGTTTTATTGGGCTTCTGCGAAGACTACAAACGCGTTGTGATAAATGCGCGACATGAATTGATTTTGATCCGCTCGCGTACCGACGCGAACGCGTTGCACAGTCCTTCCGACAACGCGAAACCTATTCTGGATCTGTACAAAATTCAATGGCGAATGCCTCACGTCGCATTGGATGAAGTACGTAAGCTGTCCATGTTACGTATTTTAGACAGCGACAGACCGATCGGAATGAGCTTTCGATCGTGGGATCTGTACGAATATCCTCTACTACAGACGACTACGAAGCATACATGGGCGATAAAAACGGCTCTGCAAATGGAAAAACCGCGATACGCGATATTCGCTTTGCAAACCAATCGAAAGAATAACTTAACGAAAACGGTTACACGATTCGATCATTGTGCATTGGCAAATATTCGGCTTTACTTGAACTCGGAAACCTATCCGTACGATGATTTAAATATCGAAATATTTTGGGAAAGGTAAATACGCGTTGCTCTACGACATGTATGCAAAATTCCAAGAATCATACTATGGAAACGGCGAAGCGCTACTCAACGTCATGGATTTCCTGCAATACGGCCCGCTCATCGTTCTTGATTGTTCCCGACAAAACGAAGCGTTAAAAAATGCTACGGTTGACGTGCGAATCGAATTCGAATGTCGAACCGACGTCCCTCCATCGACAACAGCCTACTGCTTAATGATACATGACCGCATCATGGAGTACAGTCCATTGACGAATATTGTTCGAAAAATTACTTGAACCGTTTATACAGATAAAAAATGTATGTACTTTATCAAATAAAAAATTATGTGAAAGATCTTATTTTTTATTAAAAGAACAATCCTCATCCCCCTCCTACTCATACAATTAAACTCATATTTATCGAACGAAGTTCGAACGTATTGATACCCACTTTTTTCGATGTATGAGAGATCATTCACAATGTAGGAGATTTGTTAAAACGAAAAATATGAAATATCAACCGATTTGAACTTTTGCTCGATCATCGAGAGAGTTTCTACTTCACAGTGGTATAGAGTTTTCCCCTTATCTTTTCGATGCGTGTCCGAACGTGTTTCGCGGTTCTTATTCATATCGTTGTAAGAGGAGCGTTTCATAATCTGTAACAGCATCCTTTTCGCTGCTGATGCTGAGCTGACAAGCTAGGAAACATGTGGCTACATCGTTTCACATCATCGAGAGTTTCTACTTCAGAGTGGTATAGAGTTTTCTCCCTTATCTTTTCGATGCGTGTCCGAACGTGTTTCACGTTTCTTTTCCATATCGTTGTAAGAGGAGCTACGCGGGCTGACGTCGAGTTGACAAAAACGAAGGACATCGTTTTACATAGTCTTTCCTCTGTGAAACTTTTCTAATCTAGCGAGTTGCAGTAGTTGCATTCTTTAACGGTTTAGAGTTGCCAAGCCGAGACATTTGGACACATCTGTTTTTATCAGTTCTCTCTCGATTAGCGCCGACTGAATTTCGCGAGTTCAGATTTTTAATTTATTCTTATCTACTGCAACGAAATGTCTTTTCTAATCTCGCGAGATTTCGCTGCATCTTTTTCTGGAGGGGGTACATGCATAAAAGAATGGATGTTGACGATGCTCAAGCACAAACGTTTTGGGAAAGCATCAAGATAACAGTTTATGTAATCATAGAGGCGAATGTGTCATTAAGCGACAACAGGGAGTTGTTGGTAAGTAAAGAAATATTAAAAATATTTTATTATATAATATTTTATTATAATATATTATAATGAGTATATTATTATTTACAGATGTTTAATACTGAAGAGGAGCGTGCAGCATTTATTCGGGGGTGGCGATACGCCATGCGGCGGTATCGGCGTGATATTGAGGAATGGGGTGATGAATACATTGATACAGTTCAAGAATTATTAATAAATTCGGTGAGTAAAGTTAATAATGTTTATATATTTATTAATTAAAAATAATTAAAACTTAATTTATTTTTTCTTTTCAGACTGTCAGTGGAAATGATGGTTCCACCAATAATTTCGAAGAATAATAAAACTTTTTTAAAATTAATTATAATAAGTTTAATATAATGTATAGCGTATAATAAATTTTGATGGTTATAATAAAAAATTATTTTGAATTACGACTTATTTTTATTTAAAGAAAACAATCCTCCTCCTACTCATATAATTAAGCTCGTATTTACTAAACTTTTATAGATAAAAATTTATACTTTATCAAATAAAAAATTATGTGAAAGATCTTATTTTTTTATTTTAAAAACAATCCCCCTCCTCCTCCTCCTCCTCCTCCTCCGCTAGCATATTGGAAGCGCAAGAGAGATTTACAACCACGATAGAACACCGACTACCCTTACCGAGCAACTGTTCTTAAATTTGATTGATATAATAAAGAATTATTTTTTAATTATGACTTATTTTTTACAATTAAAATCATATATATTAAAAAGAAAAAATTATAGTAATAATATTCTCTCACTATACAGCGAGATATTTTTACATTAGTGAGATTCTTCGTTTCCTGCGAACAGACAGTTATATGCACCATGTTATATACTTTAGAGTATTTTTGAAAAAAATTTATTTTTACCTTCGAGCGACGATTCTTTGATGAATCCACAAACGTCCATACCGCGCGGGTTTGTTGAGATTGTATGGGGATCAACTCCAATTGGCACGTTACCGCAGTTCGCCCGCAGACGTATCCGCAGAATCTCAACCAGACGCGATGCTCCTTCATGGGATCGTCGTCCTCTTCCCACCGAGTCAGCCGTATGCCGCATTCAAAACATTCAACGCTACCATCATCGTTCAGATAAAAAAGATCCTGCGTTTTTCTACAATGAATCCGTCCATGTCAATGATACGAGTGATACGATCCATCTAAATAAAGAAAGTTTTCTCAACGGATTTTTCAATCGTTTTATTAATTTTGTATTATACTTACCGTTGAAGAAAGGGAGGGTATCCAAAGTTGGCAGGTCAGATTATAAAAACATCACGCGATGGCACTTCGTATAGCGAGCGTTTCTTACATCGTCTCTCTTATAAAGGGTATCGCGAAACACGTTCAAACATGTTTCAGGAGCACTATGGCCGCCACGGGGAAGTGGGAGGTCAATCAAGTAACGTCTCTCTCTCTCTTATAAAGGGTATCGCGAAACACGTTCGAACATGTTTCTGGGGCCGCCACGGGGGAGAATACTCCTCTGTTTCTCTAGCTCTCTGAAAAGATAGGGGGTGATGACTCATCACGCTATTCCGCACTAAGGTATGCCCTTGACGCGTATCGAACTTAAAGATAAGGATGATGACTCAGCAAAAAATATGCTTACGCTCTAAGGTATGCCCTTGACGCGTATCGAACTTAAAGATAAGGGTGATGACTCAGCAAAAAATATGCTTACGCTCTAAGGTATGCCCTTGACGCGTATCGAACTTAAAGATAAGGGTGATGACTCAGCAAAATATGCTCACGCTATTTCGAAATATAATACCCCTTAAAGATAGGGGTGATGACTCATCACGCTATTCCGCTCTAAGGTATGCCCTTGACCTAGAAACGATCCCCCTCTTATAATTCCAAGAAAAATCGCCCCCGCTCCCCTCCCCACTCCCTTGAACATGCTTGTGCAATACCGCTCTGAATCCCCCTCCCCTCGTTTACCTAATTCCGCTCTTTCTTACCTAATTCCGCTCTTTTAGCCCCAAAAAAGTGAATTAGAACCCGTGTATATACCCTACTTCCAACCACATGACGTATGTAGTCTTTTGATTTTTTCAAAAAAAAAATAGAAATTAAAAAATGGCTGTATCTCGGGAACGGTGCGTCCTACCGCAAAAATAACGAAATTTGCAAAAGGCTCAACCGAAAGCATATAGGGTATACCCAACCACATGACGTATGTAGTCTTTTGATTTGAGGAAATCAAAGATTTTTGTTGCGAAACAAAAAAAAATATTTTTCGGGTTTTTCGATTTTTCCTGTTGGTTTCGATATAAAAGACACCTGATTCCAAATTTTCAAGTTTCTAGCTTATCTGGAAGTGGGTTAGAATTAACATGATCCTATATATATTCCAAGAATTATTCGTTTTTGACGTATTTATATCTCAAGTTCCAGGCTAGGTAGAAAGTTGCTTTTTTCACGAGAGTTAGTTGATATTATATCTAGTTCACATACAAATTTTGGTTGTCCTCGGTCACCGGGGAGAGCGGCAGTGACGGTGCCAATATGGCTAAAAACCGCTTAACTCTTAAACTTGGTTCGAACTTTGGTTCGCGCGCTGCCGCGCGCGTTGATTGATATAAGTGAGCTTCGTTCACTTGTAGAAAGCGAAGAATCTGTTCCGTCTCAAAGAATCGATATACGATGAAGATATCTTCACGTTACATCGAGTCAAACCGTGTATCCTCGGGAAACGAACAGATTCAGGGAAAGTTTCCGTCGGACCTCTCATTTTATGACATAAACGCTCTCTATTGTTGGCTATCGCAGATGTGGCCCAACGTTTGAGTCCGCTATCTTGTAAAACCGTGGCAATATCTAACCTCCATACGGGTGACAATGCACACCATCATAAAAGCACGGCTCTTGGGAAGCCCTGCGTCCACTAAGTACGGTCAAGGATATACGGTCGCGTTCATTAATAACGGTTCAAGGATAGCGTCGAATTCTTTACGATACGGTTCTTTGATATACAACTGCCACCCTTCTGACCGTGTCAAATTTCCAAACTATTTACGACTCGTGTCAAGTATCACCCCACTCCGCCTTCCGGCTAGGCTTCTCGAAAGTCCCATGAAGGAAGGCCACCACTTGAGTGCATCCTGATTGGACTATGCCGATTTGTCGGAACCAATCCGTGCACGTCATTTGGACGGCATCGGTGACTCGGTGACATTCATTTTATCTTTTCCCTTGTTCGCCCTGCCGGGCAAGGTTATTCAATTATCAGATCGCATCGGACGAGATCTACGCATATAAGGCAGGGTTTGCTAGATAGTCTTACTGAAGATTCCCCTAGCAAACCTGGGATGAAACGCTGATTCACGAACATTCTCACTTCCGAACATTTGAACTTTCTATGCAAACTTGTAACGAATGCAAGTCGGGAGAGAATGCCGGCTCAGCCGGTCGCCAAGGTTCCTTGGCCACGAATGAGTAATAGTCAGGGGTACTTAAATAAACTGGATTTATTTGCGTCCCTTAGCCTAAATAACAGTGGTTGCCCTCGCTGGGCTGGCGTACATGTTACGCGGCGGTATACGTAGCGCGGAGTCGCGGAGACTAAGCGCGGCGGTACAGAGATCGCGGAGTCGCGGAGACCAAGCGCGGCGGTACAGATATCGCGGAGTCGCGGAGACTAAGCGCGGCGGTACAGAGATCGCGGAGTCGCGGAGACTAAGCGCGGCGGTACAGAGATCGCGAAGTCGCGGAGACTAAGCGCGGCGGTACAGAGATCGCGGAGTCGCGGCGGTGTCGCGACGGGTGGTCCGGTGACCCTTAACCTAAGCGTAATATTTACAGTGGGCGAAGTCGCGACGGGTGGTCCGGTGACCCTTAACCTAAGCGCAATATTTACAGTAGGCGGAGAGGCGAAGTCTGACGACCTACGTCTCTGCGCGGAACCGCGGAGCGGAGAAATTGGTCGGAGGATCGGAGATCGGCGGGGCGGAGTGAAAGGATCTATCCTTGTTCAAAGGCGTTGGCCACAAGCGTCGAGATAGTCGGGAAGGTACCCACTGCGAGGGCGTGGGCCACACGAGTGAGACTGGCGGAGAAGGATATCCCTGAGCGTTGGCTACGGGGATCGGAACATACGGTAGTATAGGGGCGTTGGCCACGAATACTTCTCGTCGGATCGGACAGGAACGGCGGAACGGATACGGCGGTACGTCGGTAGGAAGAGTCTGGCTCTCGGTTGCTGCGTAAGACTGCGTTCGTGGAGTAGCCACTAGTAGCGGTCGATCACTGCTCGGAGATCCCGACTGCCTTCTCCAGCTCCGCGGGCCGTCTTTATACCCTCGCGGGCACATCTTCACTCGCGAGAAACCCTGAGTTCGCGGCGGCCATCTCGCGGCCGACGCGCCCCGACGTCGCGGTACTTGCGAGAAAGCCGCGCTCGCGGTCGCCATCTCGCGGTCGCCGCCACTCGCGGGCTTCCGAGGAGAGAGGAGTCTCGCGCCTTTGATATATTCGTTACAAACTTAATTTGGCGGATAGCAATCGGCGGTAACAAGAATACATTCCAAAGTAGTTTAAAACGTCTCAGTCGCGAAACATCGTACCGTTGGAACAGATTCAGATTCTGATAAATAATTTGTAATGCAACTGCACCTGTAATTGTAATACATATAATGTAACTGAATAATTTAAGGGAAACAGTTGTTTTTTTTAATATCTATATTTTCTATTATACTTATATGTTGTTCGCGATCGCGCGAACGCACGAGGCAGTCGCCTCGTTTCTCGTTCCTCTTATACCGTCGTGACGTCAGTCACCAAACGCGTGCTCCCATGAGTTCATGATTGTGCCCCAATCGCGATCGCCGATTATCGCGTGATCCTTAAAGGACCAATCCGCGCGTACCAGGAATTCGGACTCGCGCTGTTTCCGCGAATTCCTGGGCCTTCTTCTTCGCTCAACCGCCGCGCAGTTCGGTCGCATTCATACCTTTCTCGCTAAATCATTCTGTCGCGCGCTAGTCGCATCGAGTCAAACACGGTCAACTCAAGTGAACGTAATTCTGGTTTATTCACCGAAGCCAGTACAAATAAAGACAAGTGCTAATACAGTCCACTAGTTTCAAAACGCAAATCAATAGTTCGTGTTTCATTATCCCGGCTTCCGTTCTCTTCGCGCACAGCGCTGTGCGATTCCCGGCACCTCAATCCCACGTATCGTGCGGTCCACGACCCGTTTCCGATACATATGTATTTATTTTTATCTATTATTTTTATGTATTTATCATTATCTATTATTTTTATGTATTTATTACTATCTACATATTATACTTATATTTCTATTATACTTACATATTAATAATGATACTTAAAAATTGGCAATACCACGGACTAATAACGCGCAAAAAAATTAAATTTCGTTTATAAAAATCGTTTTTCATTGTTTAAATAAATGACTATGTTTATAATAACATCATATTGAGATTGCTTTCAATATAAAAAAGAAAACCCATTTTGTTTCATGTCTCTATTATATGAACAGAACGAAGGTTGTAACAGACCTGTAACATACAGGCCTGTTACCACTAGTTACTTACCGACCGCGACCACCCGGAATCGTAGAACACCGACCGCGCCGGTAATTAGCCTGGACACTCACACCGAATCCGCGGCAATACCGTAACCGCCGCCACCGCACTACCCCCTCGCCAAGGAAGCACTTTTGGCGGGAACCGGATGCGAAATTCACACAATTTCGCCAGCTACCGGAAACTCGACGTCACCAATCACTCCTTCCCGCACTACCTCTCCCACCACCAAACGGTCCCTATAAAAGGCGCTGCGGACAGAGCATCGCTCTCTGATCCGGCCTGGGCAGCAACCCAGAAACATCTTCCTAGCCGAGGACTCCGTAAGTATCCTTCCTAGTCACCACTACCGATCCCGTTCCGACCTAGTTTTCCCACGCTCTCGACGTCGAGTTGTCCGCCGCCACGGCCTCCTCGACTTCGTGGGAAAATCCTGGTTCCCGTCGGTGTGGCAGCTTCCACGCCAAACAGAGAGGGCCGCATCCTTCTCTGCCCGTCTAGGCAGCTTCCTAGGCGAACTTCTCCGACAGCGTCCGGAAACGGTACCCGAGGAGTCAGCATACTCGCCGAGTACTGTAGAACCACCACGGGGACAGCTAGCTCCGTGGTTGGGACATCCCGTTCCGCCCCCGCCATCCTCGCTCAGGCAGCAACCTGAAGACCTCCGGCAGTACCCGGGGCCGACCCACGAGGAGACAGCGCACTCCCCGCGTATCCTAGAGCCGCCACGGGGACAGCTAGCTCCGTAGTCGGAATACCTCGTTCCACACTACGTCACCCTCGCCGCCTAGGAAGTCGGATCGCCACCGCGCACCGTCGTCACGAGAGAATCACCACGAGTGATCCGGAGTCAAGCCGCCGAACTGGGCTGCCCGCGCACCGCGAGACGTACACACAGCGAGGCCCGAAAAATACCAATTCACTGTCGTTATTTCGCGCCCCGAGCATCAAGTCTATTTTCAGCTTCCGTCGATCTTCGCACCGATCACCGGACCTTGGCACGACGACTTTTCGTCGCTCAGGGGGTGGCGGTGGGGGGTCCAGTTTGGTATCATTGGATGTCCCCCTTCGCGACGAACAACTTTCATTGCCCACTTGTTTTGACCCGATACATAGTTCTCGAGATATTTCAATGTCTTCAGATAAAAAGACCACCCTGTATATTTTATATTCTAGTAGTTAAATATTACTTTGAATATGAAGATCTCTTTAACATATTGTTTGTATAACGAAAGTGATTCACTTAAAAAAACTATTGCTGTTTCATTGTTTATGATTGGTATTGTTACGACCCGCGGCCGGAAATTCCGGCGAACAACTACGAATCGTAACGGAGATTTTTAAATGACGATCTTCGATCCACGTGGTCCGTACGCCCACGCCTGATCAGGACCGATACCGGTGCCTGCCGAGAGTGCCGCGGAAATATATAGTTCGCACGACGCGACCGCGACGCGTATAGGATGCGCTCGGAACGTCGCGGTGTGTGATACGGTGATTTTCCCGGATTTCACCTATCGCCCGGAGGGAGTTTGGCGCGACCGAGTCTGTGTTCCCCGTACCGAGCGACCTGGTGGGCTCAGACGTACGCGGAGGAACACAGAAATCGCTGGGGACACGATTGCTATTTGGAGCTACCGTGCCTGGGTTCCCCGTACCGAGCAACCTGGTGGGCTCAGACGTACGCGGAGGAACACAGGAGTCGCTGAGAACGCGATTACGTGCACGGCCGAGATATCACACACTCGCGAACGTACCGCCACTGACACTTCTGTCGGTCAGGGTGATCTGCACGATGAGAACTAGCACTAATGATCGATTAGATCGATTTCCGAATAAGTAAGGCCTGTCTTCCCTCGTACCGAGCGACCTGGTGGGCTCAGTCGTACGACGGAATACAGATTCTTGTGAGAAACGCGGTGACACTGATGAGTCTCACGCACTAGCGAACACGACGGCACTGACGCGGTATAGCACTGGACGATGCAGGATGATGAATAGAACGGACGATGGTGTAGTGTAAAGAAAAGAAATGTAATTGTCCGAAAATGTACAGGCAAAATAATATAAAGGAACAGAACGTGATGCAGCACGAAGCGCGATAGAATAAAATAAAGCGAAATAATAGAGAAACCAAATAAACGTAAATGCAGCACGAAGCGCGATAGAACAAAATAAAGTAGAACGAAATAATAGAGAAACCAAATAAACGTAAATGCAGCACGAAGCGCGATAGAACAAAATAAAGTAGAACGAAATAATAAACGTAAATGCAGCACGAAGCGCGATAGAACACAATAAAGTAGAACGAAATAATAAACGTAAATGCAGCACGAAGCGCGATAGAACAGAATAAAGTAGAACGAAATAATAGAGAAAGCAAATAAACGTAAATGCAGCACGAAGCGCGGTAGAGCAAGAATGAAATAGAACAAGAAGCGCCGAAAAGTATTGGCAAGGATAAGCGCGAAGTGATTTAGAATATGATAAGGAGGTATACGACCTGGTAAGTGTGAATACTGAACTGGAACTGAGAGAGCGAGGCCCTGATCCTTGCCTTATTTATAGGTCGAGCGCGGACCATACGAATTTTGGTAACACGTGCAATTAGTCACGTAGGCCACGGCCGTTTTACGCGTTTTTTGGAAGAATCGGTTTTGATGTCTATTTCTTTATTATTGTCAACAAGGGCGAGTAAGGTTGCGGCGCTCGTCCCTGCCTGTTGCTAGGCCGGCGTACGCTCGCACCGAGCTACCGTGTTACAGTTCGTATGGTCGCGCTCGTAAGAGATGTGTATGTACATATATACATGTGCGGCGTGTTTACGCGTGTCCGCTCGCTCGTTTGTTCGGCGCGGTTAAGGTCCCGGGTGTGCATGTGTATACGCGCGCGGGCTTGTACGCGCTTATTTGAATTTTCAAACCGAGTTCAAGACGTCGGTCCGACGTCACACCTCACCCCTTGGGGCGGGAATCTTTGCGGGGCAGAGATAGGCGTGGTGGTTGTCGGAGAGGGGGGGTTTTGGTCGACGAATATGATCCAGATCCAAACGTCGGGACGACGTCACACCTCCCTCCCTGAAATGGTGCCTCGCCGGGGGGGGGGGCACTCACGGATACCGTTGGGTTTGTGGTGGCAGAGGTTTCGCCTTTTTCAGCTTGTCGGCGTGGACGATTTTGTGTCCCCTATTCGTCTTGAGTTTCACGTTATTGTTCGGCAGTATCTCGACGACTTCGTAGGTCCCAGTGTACTGCGCGTCGAATTTCCCTTTTCTGGGTTCTTTCAGGAGGTATACCCTGTCTCCTGGTGCGCACGTTTGGGGGTTGCTCCTTCTGTCGTAGTGCTGCTTGGATTTTTCCTTGGCTGCCATGAGGTTTCGGCGAGCTTGTCCCAGCGTTCCTGTTAATTTGACCTGCAGCTCCCGGTAGTACTCCTGGTACGACTCTTGGTCCAGCGGTGGCGGCGTCGTGTCGGAATTGGGCGTGCGCGCCAGTGCACCGAACACCAGTTCGTGGGGGGTGAAATTCGTACCTTCGTGGACGCTGGTAAGTAGGGTATATAGGCGGGTTCTAAATCACTTTCAAATTCACGAGAGAGCAGTACCACCGCAGAGCGATATTGCACAAGCATATTCGAAAGAGGGGGGAGGGGAGCGGGGGGGAATTTTCTTGGAATTATATTTTTCTTGGAACGAGGGGAGATCGTTTCTAGGTCAAGGGCGACGTTTCGTGGAATTATTTTGCACTATTGCAATATTGCGACATATTTTTCATGGAATTATTGCGTCATATTTTTCTTGGAATTATATTTTTCTTGGAACGAAGGGAGATCGTTTCTAGGTCAAGGGCGGCGTTTCGTGGAATTATTTTGCACTATTGCAACATATTTTTCATGGAATTATTGCGTCATATTTTTCTTGGAATTATATTTTTCTTGGAATCGTTTCTAGGTCAAGGGCGGCGTTTCGTGGAATTATTTTGCACTATTGCGGGCATATTTTTCATGGAATTATTGCGCCATATTTTTTCCATGTAATTGTTGCAATAAACGTCATGGAATTATTACGTCATATTTTTTCCATGGAATTATTACAATAATCTTTTCACCCAGTGTCATTCCCACGGTTGGACACTTCCCCCCCCCCCCGTGGCGGCCATAGTGCTCCAGAAACGTGTTCGAACACGTTTCGCGATACCCCCTTTGTAAGAGAGAGATGTAAGAGAGAGATGTTACTTGATTGGCCTCCCTCCCACTTCCCCGTGGCAATCATAGTGCTCCTGAAACATGTAAGCGTGAGAGTATTGTGCTTTTATCGTTTCACCCGGTGTCATCATAATTAAAAACGAGCGCTGCATCGTTGGAGTGCAATTGAGACTTGGAAATTTCAAAGTTGAAAAGAATATTTTGTTAACAACGGTAGCAAGATGGTTGAAACGTGGAAAAAAATGTTGAAGTGTTTGACGCGCATGTCAATGCTGCTGAAAACTATGGACGAGTATCGCGAATGGCATCGCTCGTACACCGAGTCTCTGCAGTGTTGCATCAATTATCTAGCCTGTGCGAAGGATGAATTGTCGGTAGGTGAGAAATTTAGTTTAACATCGACTATGTGCCGTATGAAAACTTTGAACGTTTCGTTGAATCATCGTATTTCATCGTCGCGCGTCGGTAGAGGTTTATACGATCGCGGCGGTGCGAGAGCCTCAACGCTTCGTTGGGAAAATGTCGAATCGGCGTTTAAAAATCGTATATCAACCGGCATCGTTATCAACGTCGAACATATCGATCCTAAGCAATTTTTACAACACGCAAAACGAATAATTACGGGATGCGTTACGGAATTTTTAAACGTACATTCATCGCTGAAAGCTGGCGTAACGTTGGAGGCGGAATTCATGCAGCGCGCCAACGAGGTTTCCGTGAAAAGTTTCGGCACGCGAAACGTCGCGTTGTTTCGGACGAGCAATCTACGACGGTGGTACCAGAAAGACGTTGTGCCGACGATTTTGACATCTTTGGAAGAGTTTCAAGAGCGAGACAGTGGGTGGGCGCTGTCGAAGATACTACATTTGATTGTGAACTTTGGCAAATACCAACCGTTGCAAGCCGGCTGCACCGGTGCAAGCTATTTGCCTCGAACGATACAGCTGAAAAGAGCGGTCGTGAACGTGAACAGCAACGACGATGCATGCTTTTTTTGGGCGGTCGTGGCGGGTCTCTATCCAGAAGAGACAAATCCGTCACGTTTGTCATCGTATCCACACTACAAAGCGGTGCTTCGAACCGAAGGTTTTCAATCGCCCATGCTGTTCAAAGACATTCGGAAATTTGAACGAGAAAACGACGTTTCCGTGAACGTGTTCGAATGGGCGCGCAAGAGATGCGTAACGCTTCATTTGACCGAGAAAAAACGGAGGAGACATGTCAACTTGCTGTTTCTACAGAATGCCGCAAAGACGCGTGGTCATTACGCGTGTATACGAAATTTGTCACGATTGGTTTCATCGCAGCTTAGCAAGAAGAAAAATCATAAGCATATTTGCGATCGGTAAGTTGCACGTTTTTGAATTTTTAAAAAAATTCTTTGAAGCAGAAAAAAGTTTTTTCCCTCAGGTGCTTGCAATATTTTCCCACGCAGGACAGATTAAACGTTCATACGATCGACTGCGAACGAATGAACGATTGCGCTCTAGCGCTTCCAACGAGTGAAGATAAGTGGTTGCGGTTTAAAAACTTTGCGAACAAAGAACAGACACCGTTCGTTATCTATGCTGACTTGGAGTGTCTGCTGCTGTCTGAGGAACAGGAAGGAGAAGGCCGTGCGGCACGCGTACAGTATCAACATCACCACGCGTTTAGCATAGGATACTACATGTGTTGTCGCTACGACGTATCGTTGTGCGAGTATCAGGTTTATCGCGATAAAGAGGGATGCGCCGCGTGGTTCGCGAACAGGTTGTACGAGCTGAGTCGCAAATTACAGCCGATATTCGACAAAACGGTACCATGAATCCGCTAACCGAAACGGAAAAGTTAAATTTTCGTACGGCCACGCATTGCCACGTCTGCGAGAAACCATTTGAAGAAAACGATATACGGGTGCGCGATCATTGTCATTTCACGGGCGTGTATCGTGGTCCGGCTCACAACGGATGCAATTTGAGCTATCAATCTTCGTACGTGATACCGGTGGTTTTCCATAATTTATCTGGCTACGACGCACATTTTATCATCAAAGAATTAGCAAACTCGTTCGAGGGACGGATAGACGTGTTACCATTGACGAAAGAGAAGTATATCTCGTTCACGAAAAACGTTTCCATCGAGAGAGAGAGACGGGCGAAGAGCAAAAGTATGCAAAGTTGTTGAAATTCCGCTTCATCGACTCGTTCAAGTTCTTGAACTCGAGTCTGGACAAGCTGTCGTCATATTTGGACAAAAGTAAATTACGCATCGTACGAGGTGAATTTGCACATCTTTCCAACGACGATCTCACCCTTTTGACCAGAAAAGGCGTTTTTCCATACGACTATCTGACATCGTACGATAAATTAAGCGATACATGTTTGCCACCGCGCGAAGAATTTTACAATCGGCTGTATGACCGCGAGATATCCGACGTCGATTACGATCACGCGAATACGGTTTGGTCGCGTTTCGCTATACGAACGCTAGGACAGTACAGCGATTTATACTTAAAATTGGATGTGCTGTTGTTGGCGGATGTTTTCGAAAATTTTCGCGATGACTGTCTCGAGAATTACAAGCTCGATCCGGCACATTATTACACGCTTCCCGGTTTCGCGTGGGACGTGATGCTGAAAATGACAAATATTGAATTGGAGTTGTTCACCGACGTCGACATGCTTTTGTTCGTGGAGCGAGGAATACGTGGTCGATTGAGCCAGTGTTCTCACAGATATGCACATGCGAACAACAAATATTTACCTACACATGACTCGAGTAAACCGTCCACCTACTTAATGTATTTCGACGTGAATAATTTGTACGGTTGGGCTATGTCACAACCTCTACCGTACAGAGACTTTCGATGGGTGAACGACGGGGTAGATGATTTTGACGTTGAATCCGTTCCGATCGATAGCCCTGTAGGATACATTTTGGAGGTGGATTTAGAGTATCCGAGCGAAATTCACGATGCCCATGCGGATCTTCCATTTTGACCAAGTCACGACGCGGCGATGACCAGCTCGAGTCAAAGAAAGTTGATGGCAACACTTCGCGATAAGGAGCGATACGTTGTACATTACCGATACCTCCAACAAAGTTTGAAACACAATCTGAAATTGAAGAAAATTCATCGAATTCTAGAGTTTCAGCAGTCGCGATGGTTGCGCGGCTATATCGATTTGAACACAAAATTACGCGCAAACGCAACCAACGATTTTTCCAAGAATTTGTTCAAATTAATGAACAACGCTGTATTTGGAAAAACAATGGAGAACGTTCGAAATCATGCAACTGTGAAATTACTTTCTCGTTGGAGCGGACGGCACGGCGTCGAACGATTGATAGCTAGACCAAATTTTCACAGCTATACGGTGTTTTCCGAGGACTTTGTCGCGATTCAGCTGAAAAAGCTGCTCGTTAAATTTTACAAACCAATCTACGTAGGCATGTCCGTATTGGATATATCGAAATTTCATTTGTACAGCTTTCATTACGAGTACATGTATCCAAAATTCCAGCAAAATTGTAAGATTTTATACACGGACACGGACAGCCTGATATACGAGATCGCTTGCGATGACGCGTACGAGGCGCTGCTGAAACGTGATATACATCGATACGACACCAGTAATTATGCCGCGAACAACGTTTACGGTGTTCCGATCGCGAACAAGAAACAGCTAGGATTGATGAAGGATGAGAACGGTGGTAAAATTATGACAGAGTTCGTAGGGCTTCGTTCGAAAATGTATGCGATTCGCGTGCAAGATGATCAGGAAACGAAAAAAATCAAAGGCATCAGAACAAACGTTACCGCTCGGGATATAAGTTTCGAAGACTATGTCGAATGCCTTCGTAATAATACGGAAAAAAGTGTTAACAGTAATCGTATAGCGTCTGTACGTCATCAGGTGTATTCGATGTCGGAAAAAATATTGGCATTGAGTCCGTACGACGATAAGCGGTATATTTGCAGTAATCTGATCAATACTCTTCCTTGGGGGCATTACAACATCGATTGAGAAGTTTTTTATCCGTAAAAGAAAAAAGGTAGGGAGATTATTGCGGGTCTTTGAAGACGAGTCGGGGAGGGGGATGCTTCCATTTTGTTGTAAAAAGGAAGTGGTGGGGGAGCGTCCTATAAAAGCATTGTATTCCGAGCGTCACGCTTCAGATTGAGACAATCTCAATCACGAAAACAGCACGATGTATTACAACCATCATTCGCCCGCTGAATGTAATCGTTCAAACACCGAGGAGCCATACAAAAAGAGGAGACTAAATAATATGTAAGTAGAAAGATGAAAAATTGTGAAATTTAGAAAAACGTCTAATTTTGAAATCTGTTGCAGGGGTTTTCCCAACAACAGCCCTATTTCATCGATGGTACAGCCGTCATCGTCGTCGAGGAGTTCGCGCCGGATCTTGGGCCGAAGATATTCAATAGCCGGCAATTATTTTAAATATCTTGAAATTGGTGTGCGCGTTGGCGACGATATTCGTGCGGAACTAGCTATAGGAGATAACCGCGGTAACGAAATCACGTTTTCCCTGGACGCATGGACGGAGTTGTTGCGCACGAAGGAGTGTATTTCCGATTTACTTTCATCGTCTATGCAGAAACAGTGTAGAAAATTGAGCGATGATTTAACATTGCAAATAGTTAATCTCGATGGTAGGAAGCTAGTGAAACTATCGAGTCAGTTCGTAGCTCTGTACATCACGGAAAATCTATGCATAACTTGTACAATCTTGAATTCTGCGTGCACAATGTGCATTCATGGCTGATCGACAATGTTCCCACGGTTGTCGATAAATATATGAATTTTGTCTTTGCGGTGAAGGATGCCAACGCGAAGAATATCGTGAAAGCGATCGTCGAGAGCGAATCTTTCGATCAAAGTTCACTGATCGATTGCGAACTGGTGGCTTCGTGCGCTGATATCATCGCGACCGAGGCGCAAAGAAACAGATGGGTTTAAAATATTAATGTTGTGTGTGAAAATTGTCTTTTGTAACGATATTTTTAAAAATAAAAAATTATTTAAGACTCTTTTGTATTTTTTTATTGTAACATTACATACAATTCCTACAGAAATGTAATTAACGCAGAAAAGGGGAATAAAGTATAGAGAAAAAAATTAATTGTCATAAGTAAAAAACAATTAAAGTATATTCGTTTTAGATATCCACGAATTAAGGTGCCTTTATACCGAGATCCGCGGCGGATTCGAGTCCGCGGCCCCGGCCATAAATTTCCAGCGCGTTGACGGGGCCCGCAGTGCCCCGCTGTGCGTGGCACAAAAAAAAGGGTCTCTCTGGGCTCCACGGCTTCACGGTACGTTAAGTTTAGGGAAACGATAGCTTCCCTCTAAAGCGGTAGTATACCTTCAGATTGTAATTAGCAAATAACTAGAATATGTTAGTAGAAAACTTGGGTTTGCGAATTTTGGCTTCTTGTCCTTATACGAGCAAACACACCATGTAAAAATTATAATACGTGTACACGGATCCACAAACCGTTCACTACACGGATCTGCGAATACGAATCCGTGTACACGGATCTACGAACACGGATTCGTATTCGCACAGATTTATTGTTATATTTTTGTATTTAAGGATCCTTAAATTCGTACTACATACATGGTTCACGTGCCACGTGTACACGTGTATTTTAGTTCACGTCCAAAACCGCGATCTCTAGTACACGGTGAGCAATTTGGACGAAATCTGTGTCTAAATGAAAGAACTTTTTCTCCCTATTTTTTCTATATTCTTTGGTATGCTTTCATTATAATTTGGTATGAGGAAGTCCCTTCCAACACGGCGTTGGCCACGCGCCGAGTGGCAAAACTTACCTGAATGATCTCAATGCAGTACTCCTTTTCGGAGCCATTCATTTTGAACAATCTAGGAGATAAATAATAACTGTTAGGTGTTTACGGATAGGAATTCTGATGTCGAATGTTTTCACTATAAACTCCCAAAAACCCATTTTCATCGATTTGCTAAATCAACATTTCATCAAAACATCATTTCGCGTCCGGCGATTTCGGCAATTGTAAGTGCCCGCGAAAAAATCAAAGTGACATGCACTTACTATGAACGGTATTAACCTGTGCACGCTGCACACTCCAACAACAATTTAGGTAAAACAAACGCTGCCCTAAAGAATATTCAGCAAAATTATTCAGCAATCTTTATTGAATTGTTTGTTATTCCGGGTCCATAAGATCGCTGAATATTCTTTAGGACAGCGTTTGTTTTACCTAAACTGTTGTTGGGGTGTCGTACACTCCGAGTGTGCGGTGTGCACAGGTTAATACCGTTCATAGTAAGTGCATGTCACTTTGATTTTTTCGCGGGCACTTACAATTGCCGAAATCGCCGGACGCGAAATGATCTTTTGATGAAATGTTGATTTAGCAAATCTATGAAAATGGATTTTTGGGAGTTTATAGTGAAAACATTCGACATCAGAATTCCTATCCGTAAAGACCTAACAGTTATTATTTATCTCCTACATTGTTCAAAATCAATGGCTCCGAAAAGGAGTACTGCATTGAAATCATTCAGGTAAGTTTTGCCACTCGGCGAGGTATGGGGCACGTGGCAATAATGAAGGTAGAAGGCGTTGTACCGGTCGTCCGTTAGCCCTCTGCCCTAAGCACGTCAATTTTATTACGGGCAAGAGCGGCCACTGGTTGACTTTGCGAATGAGGCTGTTGTAAAGATTAGCTGCTTTGACGAGCATGAATTACTTTATGTCCACCGTCCGACGAAAAACGCGAAGGAAAACGCGTGGCCAACGCGTGTTGGAAGGGACTTTCTCATACCAAATTATAATGAAAGCATACCAAAGAATATAGAAAAAATAGGGAGAAAAAGTTCTTTCATTTAGACACAGATTTCGTCCAAATTGCTCACTGTGTACTAGAGATCGCGGTTTTGGACGCGAACTAAAATACACGTGTACACGTGGCACGTGAACCATGTATGTACATAGTACGAATTTAAGGATCCTTAAATACAAAAATATAAAAATAAATCTGTGCGAATACGAATCCGTGTTCGTAGATCCGTGTACACGGATTCGTATTCGCAGATCCGTGTACACGGATCCGCATTCACGGATCCTTAAATTCGTACTACATACACGGTTCACGTGCCACGTGTACACGTGTATTTTAGTACACGTGCAAAACCGCGATCTCTAGAACACGGTGAGCAATTTGGACGAAATCGCGATCTCTAGGTGTGCCGTATGAAATTTTTACATGGTGTGTTTGCTCGTATAAGGACAAGAAGCCAAAATTCGCAAACCCAAGTTTTCTAGCAACATATTCTAGTTATTTGCTAATTACAATCTGAAGGTATCCTACCGCTTTAGAGGGAAGCTATCGTTTCCCTAAACTTAACGTACCGTGAAGCCGTGGAGCCCAGAGAGACCTTTTTTTTTGTGCCACGCGTAGCGGGGCACTGCAGGCCCCGTCAACGCGCTGGAAATTTATGACCGGGGCCGCGGACTCAAGTCCGCCGCGGATCTCGGTATAAAGGCACCTTTATGTGACGCGTCCATTCCCAACCATTTTACATATACTTTATTTCCTATTCTGCGTAATATTTTTTCAATTAAGTATATGTCAGGATATTTTGCCGCGCGTATCTCGTGTTCGTAAAATCCTCCGGCGATAGATTTGTCCTTAGAGTCAGCCAAGAGGTATGTGACAGGATTCGTTCGTTTCACCGCGGTAATCTTGAATATTTCGGTTGACCAGTTCGGCGTGTATCCTTTGTCGAATAGGGTTTTAAACTTGCTGACGCGCACGCGATCATCGATCTTGAATTTGGCAGGACCAGCAATCTTCACGTTGCTGTACATGGTCGACAGAAGGTGCCCAGCATTTTTACGGTTCACATCGACGGGTCGCATACGGATGGTACGATGTTTTCGATTATTGTAGTCCTCGGTCAACGTGGGAAGCGCATCGATCCAACGATATTTTCCGCTCAACGAGAAAAATTTCCACATGCTGTTCTTCAACGTACGATTGAAACGTTCCACGACGGACGCTTTCATAGTGCTAAACGTGGAATAATGGTGTATGTTGCGGCTCCTCAGATAGTCTTGGAACGTTGCATTGTAGAATTCTTTCCCCATGTCAGTCTGCAAGTTGTTCGGGGCTCTACCGTCCTTCTTCAACGCTGACGCGAAAGCTTTGCACACGTCGCTCGCATTTTTACTCTTCAAAGGAACCGTCCACGCGTATTTGCTAAATACATCGATTATCGTGAGAATATATCGATGCCCTCGATTGTCTCGCGCATAGTTTTGAACCTCAACGATATCGGCTAGCCAAAGATCATCGAATCCTCGCACGATCACACGTCTACGCGGGTAAAAACGTCTCGCGGGAGCATGCAGCTCTTCCACCACGTTTTCTTTACTCATCGTCGTCGTCGCTGTATCTGCGCGTATACTTTATCGAGTTTCCCATATATACTCATCTGAAAATCTTCTTTCTCAGTTATATTTCCCTCCCTCATTTTTTTCCAGCGCTCTCTCAAGGATGATCATTTCTATACGATGAATGTTACTTAGTATCAATAATACATGATAGCACAGGTACAGGTGTACAGGTACCGGTGTACAGGTACCGGTGTACAGGTACCGGTGTACAGGTCCAGGTACCGGTGTACAGGTACCGGTACAGCTGTAGCGGTATGACGGTTGGCTGTCGGTACAGCTGTAGCAGTATGACGGTTGGCTGCCAAGATCGGGTGACACGTTTCTTTTAATATTGTCTTGAAATCTTATTCTGAAGTTCTCCAGCCGATTGTTGATGACGTCTTTTTTACCATCTCCTTCTCGAGCGTTTGCAACCAAATTATCGATTCTCGCGTCGATATACAGGTACAGGTACAGGTACAGGTACAGGTACAGGTACAGGTACAGGTACCGGTGTACAGGTCCAGGTACCGGTGTACAGGTCCAGGTACCGGTGTACAGGTACCGGTACAGCTGTAGCGGTATGACGGTTGGCTGTCGGTACAGCTGTAGCAGTATGACGGTTGGCTGTCAAGATCGGTTGACGCGTTTCTTTTAATATTGTCTTGAAATCTTATTCTGAAGTTCTCCAGCCGATCGTTGATGACGTCTTTTTTTACCATCTTCTTCTCGAGCGTTTGCAACCAAATTATCGATTCTCGCGTTGATATGTGAATCGGCTGATTTCATATTTTCGTTTGCATCGTATCGGACGTCCTGTATCATGGTCAGTATTTCTGACTTTATCGTTTCTTTAGCCGTTTTCAGATCTTCGATCAGTTTTTCATTCTGTTTAGCTAATATTTCAGACTTTATCGTCTCTTTAGCGGTTTTCAGTTCTTCAACCAGTTTTTTCATGATCTCAGACTCGAGCGTCACGTTAAGCGTGTCCACGTATACTTTGGTTGCAGCATGATCGTTTGCCTCGGGATTCGCCACGCGCCCGATCCTCATACCTTTTGCATCATACAATCTAGCATCATCGTTCATACATATGGTGTTATCACGCACATAACTTTTAAAAACGCCAGGATAGAAAATCGAAGAAACATTCGACTCGCGTTTGTTTGCTTCGTGAAACACCGTACCAAATTTGTTGATAGACATTTTTGAGTTAGTCTTCTTCTTCGATTATCGTCAACTCGTATCGCTTGCACAACCGTTTTACTTGCTCTTCGATCTGCAGCATTCGTTGAAATAGCTCATCCAGTTTTATCCATAGACTTTGAAATCTCAAGTTCCAGCTTTCACCGTCGTCGTCGTCTCCTCCTCCCGAGGATATCGTTTGATTCGTTTCGCAACAATTAAGACGAACACGCATTTTTATCGAGCCGTAACAATTGACATTTCATTCGACACTAACTCAACGAAACGCACGCGCTTTAATTTATAATTATACCGGCTTCACGAAGTTCTTCGATTATCGACATTATTTCGTTGTTATGGTTGGAATGACCGGCGTTCTTCGAAGCGGTTAACAATTTCAAACGATCGAAGAGTTCGTTCGGATCGTCCCAATGCACGTAATCGATTGGATGGTCAGTCACGCGCATAGAAGTTGGAAGTTGAATCCCCTTCCCGCCTCGCGGCAAGAACATCGGTCCTATTACTTTCTTGTACTTGTAACCTTTGTTTCCCATAAGCTGATTCCTGTGTCGATGCGCTTGCGTAACAATGAGAATTCTTTTGTACACGTTCTTATCGTCCTCGGTGTACAACCGACCGTCAGGAATTTTATTGAATATCAATTCGTAAAGACCGTGAGTCCCCTCGTACCGTACTCCGTCAACGATGATATCGTCGTTGTGGTCCACCTCGAACGTTGAATTTCCCAGCATCAGCTTATCGTCCTGGAGATATACTCCGTATACGTTGTCGGATTTTTTCGTTGGTCCGCTAAAAAATTTTTCCAAATATTTACGCGCCAAAGGTCCAAAATTCTCGGATAGATATTGATTCTTCTCTTGATGAGTTTCGGGATTTTCAAAAATATCGCGCATAGAAGATTCCAAACATTCCGTGCTCGGCGATTCGAAGGTATCCTCCTCCTGTCGCGGTGGTGCCACCACCGTCGCCGACTCGATCTCGTCATCGTCAAAAGATATTTTTCTCGAGACATCCTCGTTCTTTTTCCTCTTTATTCTTCTTCTTTTTTTCATAGAGGGCGCTGGTGTCGTTCCCCTAATATCTGAGAATCTTCTTTTTTTTGATAGGAGGGGCGGAGTTTCCTTAATATCCGAGAACGTGTTGTCGTCCGGTTGAACAGTAGCCGTATTTTGAACTAGCTGTTTGAGCGGTTCGACGATCGGTTGTAAAGTTGTTCGCAAATTCGTCTCGGCCGTCATTTTCCCAACTTTCAAGGCTAAATACTTTTTACGTATGGTATCGCTGGTCTTCGCTATTTCGTTCACGACCGAAGCTCGCAGCTTCTTCTCCTTCGACGACATATCGAGGGAGAATTTTCTGATGCGGCTCCAACGGCTCTTACAAAGCAACTGTGCTCGTTACAGTACAACAAACTCGTTAAATCCACGTCTGTAACGACCGCGACTCACGGGACTGTCTTTATCGATTACGAGAAATCCATACTTCTTTCACCAACAATTCACGCATAACGTGCTAAACGTCTCGAACGGCATATCAGTATTTACATAATCCTGATGAATGTGACGCAAGTTCATGGTATCCTGTTTGAACAGAATCAGCAGATTGGCATTGTCGCGAATTAAATGTTTCGGTATCCTCGCGTACGACTGACCCAGGTAGAAGCAATCGACGTGCGAATGTCTGCCCATCGCAAAATACTATCTCATGATATCCTGCTCGTCGCATGCCACATCATCGAAGATGAATATTGAATCGGGCCGTGCTTCTGCGGGGGGAATTACGTCAGCGTTGTTCGCGAACGCGAAGTAGCCAACATCCTTCCCCACGGATGAGAACAGTTTGCTCAAGTATCGATATTTTGGCTGACTCAGCGATTTTGAGTACACGTAAACGTTTGCGAATCGTAGCCCGTTCGCGCTCTCCAGCAGGCTAATCATAACGTTCGTTTTACCGCATCCTGACGGACCGCTTATGACGCATCGTACATTGCTTGGTAACAATGATCCATGTTTTCGCATCGTCTCGTCGCAATCGTCGAACGCGCGACACGTTGGAACACGAATATCCAAAGATTGTCTTACAAAACGCATGATCTGATTGATTCGATGTGGTGGGTGGTTGGGGGGTATTTATACGAGAGCTCGAACACCGTCGACATCAGTCACTCTTCGTGCCTCCCCCGAACGTGAGAGAAAAAAGAATCCGTGTTCTTTAAACAGAGAGAGAGAGCAGAAAAATAGTTTATGCACATGAATCGTCGTTCACAACGGTGTCTCGGTCCGCATACGGGTAAGGGGTTGTTAAACGACGGTTTAGTTCTTTCCGGCCTACCGGCACCGGCGCCGTCGCGCGGAGGGACAGCATTTAGTTGTAACGGCACCGGCACGCCAAGAATTGTAGACCTTTTTCGAGGCTCGCACAAAGGCCAAACGCCGGTGATCGTGTCTAACCCCAGGGGTCATCCGGCGCACCACAGGGGTTCCCCAGAACCTTTTTTCCTCTTCTACTCCCCTCTACACCTCAGGAGATGCCTATGCTAGATGCCGTCCGGTCGCCGGAAAAATTCTGTTCCATTTGAAATTTCGCCGGACGCCGGAACCGGCTCTATCTCATAGGAAGAATATAACACGCTGTAACTATTTAAAAAGCTATCAACTAGAAGTTTTCAGAGTTCGTCGTGCCAATGGCGAATACGTTGTTAAGGAATTTAAACGTTGTAACAAAATATAACAATAGGTTTTTGATTTCATAATGTTACAGCTGACGATAATAAGCGAATTCAACGACCTTATTACGTTGAGCCTTTGAATAACGCCAAAATAGTTTTTCCCGACGTTTCGGGCTAAACACCCCACTAACCGGTGGCTTGTTTAACATTGGACCCCGCGAGTTTAATATTCTGAAAAGTGAGTACAATTTTAATTGACCACATGACGTGTAGAAAGGTTGGTGGAAAATTGCAATTGGTCGGAATTGCAGAGGAAATACTAACAGTTGCATTTCGCATTTGTTTGGGGTGGTCCTTTATTGAAAATTTGAAGAGCACGTTGTGTGGATTTACTACAGGGTGTTCACACTATTATAAATTATTAGAGAAACATGAAAGAGGAAAAAGTATACTTATACTCAGACTTTGATACTCTATCGATCTATGGTATGAAGAAAATATGATTCCAACTAAAAAAACATCGATGACCTTGAAATCTGATAAAAAAATGACCTTGAAAATTTTTTCGCTCACACCGTTACGTGTGGGTCTTCGAACAGTGTAACTTTGTCCTAAGAAGTTTTTCGTACAACGAAAAGTAACGGAGATATTTATGTTTCCTGCTTTTTCGAATGCACCCTGTATATTCTCGAAGACTACATACAATGACTCCCACTAATATATTTGGACACTCGTAAAAAGACAATAACTTATAAAATATTTGACTATACGATTTGAGCTGTTTTGGAAAGCTAGAGCAATTAGTTTACTACAGAACGAGAAAAGAAATTTTTTCTTTTTATTTGGGCCTATATTGAAAATGTAAAACATACGTTTTGTAAATCTGTGTAAATTAAACATATTCTGAATAATTCCGTCAAAATCGGTCGACGTTCTAATAAGCTACAAACGTTCAAAGATGGTGAAAATTGTAATTTGTGATGATTTTCAACCGATTTCGATAAAACTTTTACACACAATTGAAACAGATCTACAAAATGTACTTCTTAAATTATCAACACAGGCCCACATGAAACTGTTGTAAAATGATTTCTCGGATATAGCATTTTCGCCGGAGCATTCGGTACCTGCACAAATTACTTTACAGTAAACACGTGTTGCCCGAGAAAGTGCCGACTTCCAGCCTAATAGTAATGACCTGTCATAAACCTCTCCATAGAGAACAGCCCCGGCGGGAACGGCACATAAACAAAGCGGGCCTATCGCTAGGTCTGCCTATCCCCACCACAGCCGCGCCTGTAGTCCCAATGTTTTGACTTTGACGTTGCGAGCTACGTAGTATGCGTGGCTGCTGTAGCCAATATTTCGACGCAGCCGAAAATGCGTGTGAAACGAGGTCAGCCTCCTCCGCTCTGATCCAATCGGCCGCGCATTCGTTCCGTCACCGTGGTCCTCCCTGCGAACCTTCTTCTCAGGCTCGCATCAATACAATGTCAACAGTTCGGATCCAAACGAGATTTATAATATAATATCTTAACCCACTGCTCTGTTCCGCCATCGCTCCTAACGGGCAGTGTATTCGACTACTTGTTGTACATAAACAAAAATTTCAGCTCTCTATCTCATTTCTATCGGAAGTTCTTTGATCTTGTCTCCGAATTCGACGAAAAGTCCCACTGTGCGCTGTCGACCCATATTTCAGAATGTCTACAGAATTTTATGGACCCGAAATAACAAACAATTCAAACCTAACAGCTGTTTGTAGTTACTGGAGTGTTTCACATCTCATGTGTGCCGATATGAAATTTATACATGATGCGTACAGTTGCAAAGTATCGTAATGGACGAAATGACACTATTGGTTTCCGTAAAATGAACATTTTATTATTTACCGGTGTAACTGAAATAACTTTTGATATCATTTATTAGGTTGTGAAAGGGAAGTTCTGTCGCATTTTGAATAAGCAAGTAAATTTGCTTGTTACCTGAATGATGGCAACAAGCTGCTACAAATAATGAAAAAAAAACGGTATTCCAAAGAGCAAGAATCGTAGAATACGACCACATATTTTTTCACAGTAGATCCGGTGGAAAAACTTGCAAAACAGAGAGAGAGAGATATGTCTTCTAGTAATTATTTAAAATCATTATTTAAGAAGAATTCACCAAGTGGCAGGAACGTTTCCTACTTCCATGATGTTGTAAAGGAGAGCTACCGATAGTTTACCTAAGCAGTTGAGAAGCCCATAAAAACCTTTTTTTTGTCCCGCGCACAACAGGCAGTCCTGACCCCCGCCGAGGGAGATGTCCCTTCCGGCACGGTTGGCCGGCGAAAAAAAAGTTTGTTGAGAAACCGTGCCGGCGTTTCCAATTCCGAGCTCCCTATCCTTAAGCATTGGTGTGCCGGTGCCGGTGCCGGTAGCCGGAAAGAACTAAACCGTCCTTAAACAGAGCTATAAACGCGTTACCGTTCGAATTGCATATACCTGGTTATCAATTCTGCGGTCCTGGTACGAAACTGACCAAGCGATTAGATCGTGGGGATCGAGGAATCAATCCGTTGGACGCGGCCTGTCGCGAGCACGATATAGCCTATTCACGGTACAAGGATCTTGGAAATCGACACGCGGCCGATCGCGTTTTGGCGGATCGAGCGCTGCATCGAGTAACGTCCGGAGACGCGGCGTGGGGGGAGAAGGTGTCCGCGGCCGCAGTGTTGGCAGCCATGAAAGCTAAAACGAAATTGGGCATGGGTCTGATAAAGAAAAAAGGTGAAAAGAAAAAGAAAACGACAAAACGAATTCTCCCAATCGCCAAACGCGGCGGTTTTCTGCCATTGCTGTTGCCTGCTTTGTCGGCTATAGGAGCATTGACGGGCGGTGCTGCGGGAGTAGTTAAAGCTATAAACACCGCGAAAGCTGCGAAAAAACAATTGCAAGAAGCGGAGCGACATAATCGAGCCATGGAGGGTCGTGGGATACGTCTCGCTCCGTATAAGCATGGGAAAGGCTTGAAGGAGAAAAAAGAAAACGAAGAAAGACAACACGACGACAGACGCCGAATTGATGGTCATCTGTAAAGGATTACCATATTTTCGTGGAGTTTTTATGCGTGACGATTTGCCGCGGCGCGTGTGGATAAATGAGCGGGGTATAGTCAATCTGGATAATAGTCGTGGTCCGGGAACCCACTGGGTCGCATATATAAAGCACGGCTCGCGTGTCAAATATTTTGATAGTTTTGGAAATCTTCGACCGCCAATCGAGTTGATTCGCTATTTCGGCGCGAACGCGACTATCTTATATAACCATAAACGTTTTCAAAACTACGAAGAAAGCGTGTGTGGACAATTGTGCGTGAAATTTCTCCGAGAAACTACGTTATAAATTGTCTGGGAAAAAGTCTGTCTCCCTCTGCATGATGCATGCGAAAAAGTCATTTACGTTCACGTTGTCGGGAAGAAGCAGCGTACTGTCATCCAAGTGCTTTCCACCCATAGATCTGAGCAATGGCGAATACGAGTTGGGATTGCTCGATTTGCAAACTTATTACACAATACCAAACATCAGCGCCAACATTGGAAACAATCGATTCTACTTTGGTGAAAAAGATGATGAGATCATCATCCCCGACGGTTCGTACGAATTGGAAGCTATCAACGCATACTTGAGGCGTGAAATATGCGCGCGATATCCTAAAAAAAATGTCGATGAGTCATCTGCCGCCTCCGATATCGAATATCCGCTGGTCTTACGGGCGAACAACAACACCATGAAAAGCGAAATTATAAGCGAGTATCAAATAAACTTTACAAAGCCTTACAACGTGGGGTCTATCCTAGGATTTTCCACGGGTCGAGTTTTACCACCGAACATGTTGCATACATCGAACGCACCTGTGAATATCATCAGCGTGAATATCGTACGAGTGGAATGCAACATAACCACCGGATCGTACGACAATGGTAAACTCGTTCACACGATACATGAGTTTGCGCCCCAGGTACCGCCAGGGTATAAATTGTCGGAAACGCCCGCGCGAGTCATTTACCTTCCGATCGTTGCACGAGTCATTGACGATTTAACGATTCGCATAGTTGATCAATCCGGGCGTTTGATTGATTTTCGAGGTGAAGAAATCACGGTGCGACTACACGCGCGACGAAGCAATGCTAATTCATAACAATACGGCATTCCATACGTTGAACAACAGCAATAAACTAACCACGGAAAAAAGGTCATCGATTCGTAAGAAATTAACCGTGGAAAACGCAAAGTATCTACGATCTTTGGGATTTATTGTTAAAAAGTGAGAGGAAAAAATCATGTTTGGTGACATTTTGAACATCTCCGAAGAGCCGATCTTCGACAATCGCATAACGAAGATTGAGCTGCACACGTACAATCCGTATGCTAACACGACGTTCGAAAACAGTGATGAGATAAGGATACCCATTCAACAACAAGACCTGTACACGCTCCCGTGTAAAAGCTTCCTATACGTTGAGGGAAAACTTAGTTTATCAGGAAAACTGGAATTACCGGCTGGAGGAGAATCCCACATCGATACGGTGACCCTCGAGAACAACGCTGTTGCGTTTATGTTTGAGGAAATACGTTATGAATTGAATGGAGTGGAAATCGATCGGTCAAGAAATCCCGGTGCGACGACAACTCTGAAGAATTATGTGAGTCTGTCCAGAACGAGAAGCGACGCGTTGTCCAACGCTGGTTGGATGTATACCGATGACAAACAGAAGCAGACTGCAACGACCACGGCTGCGATACATTTCAACTTTTGCGTTCCTATGAGCGTTTTATTAGGCTTCTGCGAAGACTACAAACGCGTTGTGATAAATGCGCGACATGAATTGATTTTGATCCGCTCGCGTACCGACGCGAACGCGTTGCACAGTCCTTCCAACAACGCGAAACCTATTCTGGATCTGTACAAAATTCAATGGCGAATGCCGCACGTCGCATTGGATGAAGTACATAAGCTGTCCATGTTACGTATTTTAGACAGCGACAGACCGATCGGAATGAGCTTTCGATCATGGGATCTGTATGAATATCCTCTACTACAGACGACTACGAAGCATACATGGGCGATAAAAACAGCTCTGCAAATGGAAAAACCACGATATGTGATATTCGCTTTGCAAACCAATCGAAAGAATAACTTAACGATAACGGTTACACGATTCGATCATTGTGCATTGGCAAATATTCGGCTTTACTTGAACTCGGAAACCTATCCATACGATGATTTAAATATCGATTTTGAGAAAGGTAAATACGCGTTGCTCTACGACATGTATGCAAAATTCCAAGAATCGTACTATGGAAACGGCGAAGCGCTACTCAACGTCATGGATTTCCTGCATTATGGTCCACTCATCGTTCTCGATTGTTCCCGACAAAACGAAGCGTTAGATTATGCTACGGTCGACGTGCGAATTGATTTCGAATGTCGAACCGACGTCCCTCCATCGACAACAGCCTACTGCTTAATGATACATGACCGCATCATGGAGTACAGTCCATTGACGAATATTGTTCGAAAAATTACTTAAACCGTTTATACAGATAAAAAATATATGTACTTTATCAAATAAAAAATTATGTGAAAGATCTTATTTTTTTTATTAAAAAACAATCCTCCTCATACCCCACATTACGACAAACACTTGCAACCATCGTTTATTCCATTAGAAATATGACTTTAGATTTTGTATGATGTAATGCTGTGTGGATGAAACTGTCCATGGAAACATGAGACCAGGTGAAAAGATAAAGAAATATGATACAATACCGCTCTAACATGCAAGATAAAAAATATGCTGACTTTACAGTAATAACATCCTCCTCCCCATAGATTTTTTTATATTAGTGGTGGGGGTATCCATTATAAATTGGTCGCCGCAGTCGTCGTATGAAGTTATACCATAATAAACGTTGACAGTCACGGTGATCGCTATACAAAGTTACATCGCATAACAAACGTTGACAGTCACGGTGATCGCTATACAAAGTTACATCGCGTGTTTTTTATCATCCGACCAGCCAACTTTGGATATCATCCTTTCTTCAACGGTAAGTACATATAATACAAAATTAATAAACGATTGAAAAATCCGGTGAAAAAACTTTCTTTATTTAGATGGATCGTATCTCTCACATCATTGACATGGATGGATTTATTGTAAAAAAAAAATTCATGTGCAAAGAATTAGCCATGATCAATGTTTGTTACGACGGTTCGTTCGAACTCTCTGAATTTTGCTTAGGGGAGAAATTTCATTCTTTATCTGCCGCTGACAAAAAGTCGGCATGGTATGTCAGCAATTTCATACATGGGATTACATTCAAAGATTTCGGCTATGAAAAATATCAGCAGGACGATATATTCAAAACTATTCAAAATTTTGTGTGTGATTATGCAAATCCAGTTGTAGCATATAAAGGAGGATGTATCGAGAGAGACATCCTTCGAAAAATGAACATAAACTCAATAAATTTAGAAGATTTCAACTGCCCAAAATATGATGTACTAGTTCACGATCCCATGTATGAAATTGCTGACAAACCGTGTCGACTTCACTGTTGGCGATCGACAAAGAATGTCACATACCATTGTAGTCTGCGCGAAGTGCAAACATTTCGGGCATGGATTAACAATTCTAAAAAAACATGTATGGTATCAATCAGTTATAACCCACGTCTTTGAATTTTTCCACATCTAAAACACCTCTTTTTTTACACAGTGTCTTCATAATGATTGTGAAATCAGAGATGGATCCTGCAACCGTCGCAACAACAGATCAGGATACCCCAGCAACACCTGATTATCGTCTCGAGAGTGACAGGCTCCAAAGTTTCCACAACTGGGGTTACTCACACATCGTTCAACCTGAAAAACTCGCCGTCGCAGGATTTTTCTATCTGGGCGATGAGGATTTTGTTGAATGTTTTGAATGTGGTATACAGTTGACTCAATGGGACGATGACGATGATCCAATGCACGAGCATCGCGCCTGGTCGAGATCCTGTGCATACGTTCGTGGGGTGAACTGTGGCAACGTGCCAATCGGAGTTGATCCTGATACAATCCAGCCAAACCCGCGCGGTATAGACGTTTGTGGATTCAATTAAAGAATCGTCGCTCGAAGGTAAAAATAAATTTTTTCACAAATACTCTAAAGTATATAACATGGTACATATAACTGTCTGTTCGCAGGAAACGAAGAATCCCACTAATGTGTGAATATCTATGGCGAGGGGATGATAACGCGAGCCTTTGAACTGTGTCGGCGGCAACTACTGTTCACGTCTCTTTCTTTCCAATACGCTCTTCTTCGTTTGCGTTTGAAAACTTTCATGGTTAATTAAACCACATATGAAATTATATTATGTTTTGGTATGATGATGAGGCGATTTTTTTGAATAAATAAATGTGACATTTCAAAAATAAAAATTTTTTATTTTGGTACAACCTTGAATAATCAATCCCAATTTCCCAAACTGAATGTAGATATGTTTGAAACTATTTTGTTTATTAAAAAAATACAAAAATATAAAATAATATACAATATTATAGCTATTCTCCATTCTCGTTCTCGTTCTCGTTCTCGTTCTCGTTCGCATTCTCGTTCGCATTCTCGTTCGCATTCTCGTTCGCATTCTCGTTCACATTCTCATTTTCATTCCCATTGTTATAAGTCTGAAAGGAGAAACGATAGATTTTTTAAATTATTAATATTTTTTAATTAGTAAATATAAAATCATTAACTCACCGTCGCTGCATATGATATTTGAAATGCTGTGATAAATTCACTATCCCAATTATCAATATTTATATTATACCGTCGGGCCGCATATTGCCATCCAGCTATGAACGCATCCCTCTCTCTCTCCGAATTAAATGTCTGTTAATATAAAATAGTAATAAAAAACTGACAATAAATAAATAAATAATATAAAAATATTTCATTTATACATACCAATAATTGCATTGTCTCGGCTAAGATGACATCATCATTCGCTAGCACGTAAGCTTCCATGTTTTCAAACTAAACTTGGCGTTGACAACACCCATTCTTATTGTTAAGGTATATTCAGTGGAATAAAACACAGTCTAGTGAAAAATGGTAACTAAACAACTTTATTATAAAAATGACTACTACCAGGTATGTCCTGCCTATACCGACGCTTTCGTCGAACTGAACTCTCGTCTCGCGACTCGATCGTCGCTTCGGCTGCTGATCGTCATTTCGACCACCGATCGTCTTTTCGACCGCCGATCGTCACTTCGAGGTGACGCGCACCACCATACACAATTCGCAACATTGTATGTACCGGCATTCTTGGATCCTGAGTTTTCATTTCAGGACATTGTATGTACCGGCATTCTTGGATCCTGAGTTTTCATTTCAGGACTGTTTTATTTCAACACTCTCCCTAAAACTCCAAATCCAAAAATTTGCCGTTTCCGCAGTTCCCGGGTTTTTTCCCAAATCGTTTTGTTTGTACGAGCAAAGGCGACACCCTAACATTTTTGGGTTTGAGCTTTATTTCAACACTCTCCCTAAAGCCCAACATCCAAAAAGATTTACAGTAGATTAGCAGTAGTTCCCAATATCTCTCCTACTTATAATTCCTAATTTCTTTACCAAATATACAAAACGCGGTTTACATAATGCTTTCGTAAAAATATCAGCTAACTGCTCATCAGTTTTAACATATTTTATATCAATTTCGCTTTTGTTATACAGATCATGTATGAAATGATATTTCACATCGATATGTTTGCTTCTCTGGTGAAACTCCGGATTTTTTATTAATTTGATCGCACTCATATTGTCTACCAATAATGTGTAATGTACATTAATTTCGCATTCACGGAACAATTTCTTTAACCAGACCGTCTCTTTAACAGCTGATGCTGCACTAACATATTCGGCTTCTGTTGTAGACAATGATACACATTGTTGCCTCTTACTCTGCCATGAGATGGCTGCATGCGCGTATTGACACACGATACCCGACGTTGATTTACGTGTCTCTTTGTCTCCCGCATAATCTGCGTCACTATACACCTCAAAATTACCGCCTTTAGTATAAAGTAATCCTAATTCTACAGTACCTTTGAGGTATCTTAGTATTCGCTTAACAAGTAGCCAATGCCCTTCGCTTGGTTTTTCTAGTGCTCTCGAAGCAATATTTACGGCATAGCTTATATCAGGCCGGCTAAATACCTGAAGATACATAAGGCTACCCACAGCCTCCCTATATGGCGCTTTAAAATTATTCCCTTCTAAATTACCAGCATCCCAACTTGCCTCTATTGGAGTACAGACACTATTTGCTTCCCATAAATTAAATTTTCGTAAAACACTTTCGATATATTTTGCCTGGTGTATAAAAATAGAACCATCCTTTAATCTAATAATTTCTCCGCCTAAGAAATTCGTTACTTCTTTCGTACTAGTTATTTTAAATTCTTTAGCTAATTCAGTAAGGAATTGATCTATTAAGCAATCCTGCGAAGTTGCTAAAAGCCCATCATCTACATAAATAACCAAATACATTTTTTGGTTACCTTCTTTGTAAATATAAAAACAAGGATCAGCTGAGCTTTGATGAAACCCGAACTTTTTGAGAAAACTTGAGAAGTGTTCAGTCCAACACCTTGGAGCTTGTTTTAACCCGTAAAGACTCTTTAATAGTTTACAAACCCGCACTGTCCCATCGTTAAACCCTTCCGGTTGCATCATATAGATATTTTCTTCTAAATCTCCATATAAAAATGCCGTTTTTATATCAAACTGTCCGAGATATAATCCATCATGAGCTGCAATGCTCAACAAAAATCTAACCGTATCAAAACGAGCAACAGGGCTAAATGTCTCTTTATAATCTATCCCTTCCTTTTGTGAATAACCTTTAATAACTAATCGCGCTTTGAAACGTATTGTGCTATCTTCATTAAATTTCTTTACGTAAACCCACCTACTACCAATAACCTTCTGCTTCTCCGGTTTTTCTACGAGTATCCAAGTTTTATTTTCATTCAAAGAGTTAATCTCATCCTGCATAGCTTCCATCCATTTATCTCTTTCATTAGAGTTAATTGCATCATTATAATTTTCAGGTAACACTTCTGCCATAAATGTAATCGGGCACCCATAAAAGTCAGTACGTTTAATAAGTCGTCTATCGCGTAGTTCTCTTACATCTTTTTGCTCGGTACTATTATTCACTCCTTCGTGATTATCTTCAACTGAACTACTAGCCTCATTATTTTCTTTTGAATTAGTAACAATCACTTCATTTGAGCATACCTTTTCTAATTTAAATATAACATCACGACTTAGAATTACTGTAACCGAACTATTGTTATCCCTCGTTAATATCTTGAAAGATCAATTATAAGTTGCGGCAGACCGAACGGCACCGCTGGATAATCGCAGGAGCGGCGAACGGTTCCGTAATAGAAAAGACTCACGGCTGTGCGTGGACAATTCTGATCAGAGTCGGCAGGGCACGATACGTGGCCGTGGCAAATCTGCAGTATTCCAGACACACCCGCTATCTGCTGCTTGATCTTTCAAGCTATTCTTGCTAACGTGATTTACAAAAGGGTTAACTGTTTCTTAGCAATTCCAACACCGGGTTGGTTACTAGACCCGATGGATTTAGTGAACGGTTCGTGCCTCCAGGCACTGGAAAGCGGAAAGGTTTAGGCAGAGATAAATAATTGTTGGTAGACAATATCTGGTAAAATTGAGATATATTCTGTTAATTCGTTGATCTGATTGAGAACAGCTTTCGAGGTGTTACGCAATGTACACAGATCGTCGTACGCGCAATCACCCTGTATTCGTATCACAACAATGATACGCCTTGAACGAAACGCGACGACCACGGACTGTAAACAGAAGCTTCCTTGCCAGGAATGTCCGCAAGAAACGGTCTAGCCTAGACGCGATCGCGGTGCTCATTCACGTGTTCGCGGAATCCGCTTCGTCGACGTTTACCTCGCGCTGCAATTTATATCGACAATTACTCGTCAATTCCTAATCTGCAAAGGGAAAGGGTTACACTTCCCTGAACAGCGTAGTCCGCACCGATCGGTACCGCCGTAATGTCACGGGAGCAGCAATCGGCGTCTACCTGTACTGGAATTCACCCTGTTATATGGCGTGGGAAAGGGTTAGACTTCCCTGAACAGCGTAGTCCGCACCGATCGGTACCGCCGTAGTATCACGGGAGCAGCGATCAGCGTCTACCTGTACCGGAATTCACCCTGTTGTATGGCGTGGTTCAGGAGACTAGGCACAGCACAATACGTGGCCGTGGCGACTCCTTACCACCCACACAACGACGCGCTCTTAGCAGGACCACAGGAATAAACCTCGTTAGAGACCAGGCTAGTGAACTCAGGCAAACGATCGGTCCCGCCGGAAGTTCTCCGGGAAGAGCAATCGGCTCCTGCTCTCTAGGCAACCTCGTAACGTGGTGGTGCAAAAATTACGGATATCTACGCAGGGCACGCTTGCGTGGCCATGGCGATATGCGAATTTTTCCTGTAGTCCGTTCTGAGCAAACTTACCGTGTATCTCGTCAACTAACGACACACACGGTAAATCCCACACCAAATACCTTGCAGATCACTTAGTGAATTCTCGTATGAAACGAGATCCTACTCAGGATAGAACCGTAGGCACGACGCGACGCAGGTAACCGTCTTTCGGCGAACGAGATATTCACGACCGCGAGATCCGACGGAAAGGCACGCGTAGAGCACAACTGAAAAACCACTAATTCAATATAAACACAATGTCCAAACGACAATCCCAATCAATAAATATTTATTCAATGATGAACTATATTCCTTCACAATTTCGCAACTTGAGATCACAATTTCCCTTGAGCCGGGTCGTGACAAATTCACATAAATCTCGCCTTCTCGGCAGTACGCAATTTACGCTATAATTTCTAAATAAATCTAATCATTCGCAACGCGTGATTCTAAACGCCCATTAGCCGGGTCGCGAGCAATACTGAAATGTCAGGCCTTACTGGCAATACACAATTTATAAATTTTAAATTCTTAAAGTTTCAACTCTAACACGATACGCGTGTTGACTCATACGTGCTTATAGGAACGAGTCCAGACGTAGAGTGATCAATTTGCTGCTCGCATCGACCTCCTTCGATCGCAATTAAGAGGGGATCGATGCGCACGCACTTTATTATCTATATAGATCGTTCTTATGATCCTTGTCTTATGACAAGGATCACTCGTGACGTCACATGCCGACACCGTGACGACTTCAATGGACGCGAAGCTGCGGTGTGTAACTGGTACGGTTACACATACCCCCTTCCCCGTCCTCGAGATTTCTGGTACGTACGCGCAGTAAGTACGTATTCCAGAAATCTCGGTGCCGATACGCCGCCAGTAACTCAATATAAATCAATCCTTGCACTCTCAGCATACATACTAAAATAAACGGACTTTGCATTCAGCATACCAAATATAATAAATAATAAACTAAACAAAAATAATCCAACCAGATCCTTGCATTCAGCATACATAACAAAATAAATGAACTTTGCACTCAGCATACATGAAAATAAAGAAACTTTGCACTTAGCATGATATAAATAAATCCTTGCACTCTCAGCATACATACTAAAATAAACAGACTCTGCATTCAGCATACCCAATATAATAAATAATAAACTTTGCATTCAGCATACGTAATAACTTAAACAAAAATATACTTTGCATTCAGCATCCATACAAAACTAAACACTTTTCACTTCGCGGAGAAAATAGAGGAACCACACAAAAGAAAAACAACAAAAAAAAACTGTCGCACTTCCTCACGGTTGTTCAATCTGCTCCTGGAGCAGATTCGCTTCGTCCTCCATTGTCAACAACCCCAGGGGATCGCAGGGGTCCAGTCTGGGGATCTCGATGGCAGGGTCCCCCGTCAGGTCTGCCTCATCCCACGACCATTGCGTGTCTTCATCCTTCTGGATAGCATCGACGGTCTTTGTCCCAGCTGCATCGCGGCATTTTGGTGCATTTTCGTCCGGGATCACCTCCCACGACTGGTCCAGGTCGCTCGCCTCTGCTTCGTCGGGATCCACGACTGACCGCTCTGGCGGTGATATCAACTCCCGTTCGGTGCACCGTGTAGCCCCTTCGTGGTCCCCTGACCCAGGATGTGTTCCGGTGTCCTCCCTCGTCTCTTTGGGTCCCCGCCGTTGCCTTGTGGAGCCCGGGCCACCCCGAGGTGTTTGCGTTATCGCGATGCACCTTCTCGCTGTCGCCTGTAGTGTATATGTAACGTGTAGTGATCTATTTACCCTATCTTACGCTGTATGTCCTGATGTGTATGATGTATGACCTGTATTGGCACCCCGCTCCGGAATCGTTTGTAGCGATGCGTGTGTGCGTTCCATGTACCCGCAATGCGAGTTGGTAAGGCCACTGGTTCTACGTCGTGCATTGGCAGATCTAGCCCCGTCTGGGTTGGTCTGCTTATCATGGCCCAATGTGCGTAGGCAATCGTGCCCACGTCCCTTGTCTTCCTAGCACTTGTTGGTTCCATGGCTGCCACTATTCTGATCCCGGGCCGGTTTCTCGTCCTTATATATCCTCTTAGTTCAGCCTTTTCGTGGAAACCCCGGTCGCATTGACATTCTGCGCATTAGCTGGTTTGTTTATGTTTATTCCTTCTTCTAGCTGTTGATATGGCCGTAAGCTCGAAGTATGGAAGGTTCCCCGGATGTCTTCGGAGTGGGGTTTTCTTAGTACGAACGTTGACGGCCCTTTTTTCATCACTAGTTCGTATGGTCCTTCGTACAAATGGAAGAATTTTGCGATCTCTCTATCTGCGGCATTGGATATTGGGTTTGCTCTTACCAATACCCAGTCGCCCAGTTCGTATTGTTTGTGACGTTTGCCATCATTTGCGCGTTTACGCCTTTCTTGCGCCTTCTTCGTCATCCGTTGGAAAGCGAGCTGCAGCCTATCATTATTATCTATATTCTCCGGGCCTTCTGCATGTTCAAACCATTTTGACCATGGTCGTACCGGCTTTTTCTTTAATAGAAGTTCTACTGGAGTAAAGCCTGTGCTGTCGTGTGCGACTTCGTTACAGCAGGTTTCGATTAGGTCGGTCCATTTGGCCCAGGACGCGTGTGCATGGGATGCCACCGTGCGGAAGATTCGTCCAATTTCCCTGTTGACCCTTTCCACCGGATTGCTTTGTGGGTGACGGATGGATGATAGCACGTGGTGGATGCCTTCCTCTCGTAGTGTCTGAATCCATCTCTTCGCCGTGAACTGTGTTCCATGGTCTGTTAGGATCTTCTTCGGCTTTCCGTAACGCGGAATATAGTTTTTAAAGATACGCGCTAATGTCACGGTGGTCGTCGCGTTTCGCATCGGGTAGAGTTTAACGAATTTGGTAAACAGTTCTTCTATTACCAGAATATATCTCACTCCCCCCCTTGACGTTGGTAACGGGCCGTAGAAATCAACAGACAACACCTCTAGAGGACACCCCGGTATAATGGTCTGCATATCGGTGTGTATGGCATGAGTCGGAAACTTTACGCGTTGACACGTGTCGCACGCGGCAATTAGTTTTCGCGTGCAACGATGTAATTTTGCAATATAGAAATCTTCCGATAGGATCTTCGCTGTCTTGTCTCCCCCGATATGCGCGTATATTTCGTGTACCTCGCGTATAAACAAATCGCGTAGCTGCGAAGGTATCACCGGACGTTCCCTGCCATTTCTATCCGCGTGATACAACATGCAATTTCGAAGGTGAAAACGGACTTTCATGTTATTCGGTTCTTGTTCGCAACGTTCAATTTCGCGTCGTAATTTCTCGTCTTTCCGCTGCCATTCAGAGAGTTTTTTAAGCGCGGATACTAGAGTCGGTGACATTTTTCGTGCAAGAGCTGTTAGTATTGGAATGCGTGTTTCTTTTTCAGTCGTGTCCGCGATATCCGCATCATCTAGTCGGCTCATTATGTCTGCCGGGATGTTCTCCTTTCCCGGGCGATACTGGATTTCAATTTTATAGTCCTGTATCGAGAGGATCCAGCGTGTTAATCGTTGACTAAGAAGTTTACTATTCATTAAGAATGTGATCGCTTTGTGATCGGTTAGCAACGTAATTTTGACCCCGTATAAATATGTTCGGAGTTTTCCCAATGCCCATACTATCGCCAATAACTCCTTTTCTGTTGTAAAATACGATAATTCTGGGCCTCTTAATGTTCGGCTGACAAATGTGACCGGTCTTAATTCGCCACTCGTATCTCGTTGTTCTAGTACTGCTCCAAGTGCCGTTGAGCTTGCATCTGTCGACAGGAAGTATGGTTGGCGAGTATCCGCGTACTGCAGTGCAACTTCTGTGCAGAATGCACTTTTAGCCTGGTCAAATGCTTTTTGTACACCCTCGTCCCATTTCCATCTAGTTCCTTTCTTTAGGAGTGCCAGCAACGGTGTTGTGGTTTCGGCGTGTTTCTTGGTGAATTTACTGTAATAGTTCACCAGGCCTAAAAATCCACGTAGCTGCTTAACGTTGCGCGGAATTGGAAATTCGCGAATCAGAGCTAGCTTGTCAGGGTCTTGTTTTAACCCTTCTGTTGAGAGTATGTGGCCGAGGAATTTGACCTCACGTCTCATGAATTTGCATTTCTCTAAATTCAATGTGATGTTGTTTTCTCGTAGTCGTTTCAGGAGGGCTGTGATATGTTCGAGATGTTTTTCGAACGTCGGTGAGAAACAAAGGATGTCATCGATGAAGTTGACTACAAATCCCTCCATTCCTTCCAAAACTCGTCTCAGGGTTCTCACCAGGCTCGCACTGCTCGTTTTCAATCCGAATGGTGTGACTATGTATTCATAACATCTGCCGCGGTACAGGAACGCGGTGTATTTCCTTGACGACGGCGTTAGAGGGACCTGCCAAAAGCTGTTTGTCAGATCGAGACTAGTTAAGTAATCTATTCTATTGAAACGTTGGAAAATAGCATCCGGTGTTTCTGACATCTCGTGGTCATCCATGAGATATTCATTTAATTTCCTAGCATCAAGGCATAATCTTAGAGATCCATTTTTCTTAACAACCGGTACTACTGGGTTCAAGTATGGGCTTGTACTTGGACGGATGATGTCATTTTCCAGCATTCGTTGAATTTCCGCATCTGCGGCCTCCATGTACTTAAGTGGAATTGGGTATGTTTTGCTACAGTATGGTTTGGTGGGCATTACATGTAAGTGATGCTCGTAACATTTCACCCTTCCGATTTCGTCTTTCCATACCTCTGGGAAAGATTTAATTACTTTCCGCAACGCCATTTTTTGTTTCTGGCTTGCTGGGACTGGTTCGAGAAGTGACCGTATTGTCTCTTCTTGTGACCTTTGCGTTCCACTCGTTTGATCCACTTTTTCGTTCATGACTCGGACCACCGTTTCATCGCTGTCGATCTCCCCCGTCATATGTAGTCTTACTTGTCCAGTTGTTGTGTTCAGTGAGAGTACTTCATTCTCAAAGTCAATCTTGGCCTTCGCACGTCTCAGTGTATCCACGCCGAGAATGATTGAACACACCAGTCCCGGTACCACGATTGCTGTTGTTTCTATTGTATTATTTTCGTGGCCAAGAGTCACCCAGACTTGTTTCTTTAGTCTTGCTGATCTGCCACCCGTTGCTCCAATCACCACAGCTCCAGTTATTGGGAGCGTCGGACATTTGGACAATTTCTCTTGATGTTCACAGTACCATGCTTCAGACACGGCTGTGACAGTACTTCCCGTGTCAATGAGGGCCTTGGTAGGAATCCCTTCGATCTTTATCTGGATTTCTGGACAACGGTTAATTTCCTTATTCGGGAGCCGTGTCTCTCCTTCTTCCTGGAGTTCCTGACGTACATTCGAGAATATTGACCCTATTGCGATTCGGACCTCTTCCCCTAAGTTTTCATTGGAGATTCCTCCCGCCTGAGCAGGGAAGTCGCTCAGACGTTCTTCTGAGGTCCCCTTTACTCGTTTCCCGAGTTTTCCTCCAGGTCTACCACATCTGGTTCTTCTTCCTGTACTTCCTCGTCCATCTGAGCCATTCGGATACGATTAGGGGCACTCTCTCGAGGTCGTTCCTGCGGTCGACGATTGTCCTGCCATGGTTTCGTATTGTCGGACCTTGGCCTTTGGTTGTCCGTTGCCGGTCGTTGATATTCGTTAAATCCCGGCCTTTGATTCTGCCGCGGTTGGATCGAATTAACCGGGTTCATTCGGGAGGCGTTCATCGGGGCTCTCGTTCCCCAGTCTCTTCCATGACTTGTACGTTCATCATAACGTTGTCGGTTGACCGTTCCCCCGTTGTCAAACCTTTCGAGCAGTGCTAAGAATGCATCGACCGTGCGTATATTCTGGCCCAGCACACAATCGTCCACCGCCTGCGTGTAGTGTTTTGATAACGTCTGAATTATTTCATCGTCTGTTGGGCGCGGCCGTAGGTCACGGGCCATTCCGATGAGTTTCATTGCATAGGCTACACGGGTGACTCCAGAATCTGCCCGATGCACCCCTGCATTCAAGTTGTCACGGACCTTCCTTTGAATTGCGGAACTCCAAAATCTTCCGAGCAGTGCATTGGCAAATTGGTGCCATGTAGCGATTTGGTCGGACATGATGTCCCACCATTCGCCTGCCGTACCTTTGAGCGACTGTGTGATGATGAATTTCATTTGTTCGTCGGGTAGGCATGCTGCGTCGACGAATCTTTTGAGTTCCCTCAGATATTTCGACGGCCTCTCAGTGGTCTTGCCCTCAAATGTTGGCATCTGAGGTTTTACTGTGAATGGCCGAGCCATTGAAGCCATGGTATTTTCAAATCTACTTGACTCGTTGAGTCCCCATCGTGTGTCAAGGTGACTGGCTGTTGATTGACGGGTCATGTTACAGTGCAGCTGGTCATTCAATCGTGGATTTATGTCCCTTCCGACTTCAGCGTCCAGTGGTTGGTGGACTGCTGGAGGTGCACGGATCTGTTCCATACACTCGTGGACTTCTTTGCGAGTGTCCGCTTGCGCCTTCTCATGGCGTTCCATCCACTCGTGGATCTCCTTGTACATGTCCGCTTGCGCCCTTTCATGGCGTTCCATACGATTCTCGATTCCTCGACACCAATCTCGCATCTCAACTCGGTGTTCGGTAACCCGTTCAGAAATTTCGTCGGTTGTCACCGACTCTTCGACCCTTGCTGAAATCTGTTCGACTTTAGTCGCTAGACGCGCGAGTTCTATTTGCAAATCTCGAATGGCATCGGAAATCGCATCCCTTTCGCGCGCGGTCATAGACCCCGGGGCCTGATTGTCACTAGACGTGTTAGAAGTAAGTACGCGAATCGGAGCGCCAATACCGGTCGGCGTGCCAGGAGGTGGTGTCCGTTGAATACGCGCACTAGGTTGGAAGGACGAACCCGGAAGTTCGTTGTCCTTTTCCGTATCAACCATCTTGTTCGCACGCGTGTTCTTTCCCTTACTCATTTTCTGTCTCTGCAACAATTATCTTATCAAACCAAACCAGACCGCCCCACGTTGGGCGCCAATTTGTAACCGAACTATTGTTATCCCTCGTTAATATCTTGAAAGATCAATTATAAGTTGCGGCAGACCGAACGGCACCGCTGGATAATCGCAGGAGCGGCGAACGGTTCCGTAATAGAAAAGACTCACGGCTGTGCGTGGACAATTCTGATCAGAGTCGGCAGGGCACGATACGTGGCCGTGGCAAATCTGCAGTATTCCAGACACACCCGCTATCTGCTGCTTGATCTTTCAAGCTATTCTTGCTAACGTGATTTACAAAAGGGTTAACTGTTTCTTAGCAATTCCAACACCGGGTTGGTTACTAGACCCGATGGATTTAGTGAACGGTTCGTGCCTCCAGGCACTGGAAAGCGGAAAGGTTTAGGCAGAGATAAATAATTGTTGGTAGACAATATCTGGTAAAATTGAGATATATTCTGTTAATTCGTTGATCTGATTGAGAACAGCTTTCGAGGTGTTACGCAATGTACACAGATCGTCGTACGCGCAATCACCCTGTATTCGTATCACAACAATGATACGCCTTGAACGAAACGCGACGACCACGGACTGTAAACAGAAGCTTCCTTGCCAGGAATGTCCGCAAGAAACGGTCTAGCCTAGACGCGATCGCGGTGCTCATTCACGTGTTCGCGGAATCCGCTTCGTCGACGTTTACCTCGCGCTGCAATTTATATCGACAATTACTCGTCAATTCCTAATCTGCAAAGGGAAAGGGTTACACTTCCCTGAACAGCGTAGTCCGCACCGATCGGTACCGCCGTAATGTCACGGGAGCAGCAATCGGCGTCTACCTGTACTGGAATTCACCCTGTTATATGGCGTGGGAAAGGGTTAGACTTCCCTGAACAGCGTAGTCCGCACCGATCGGTACCGCCGTAGTATCACGGGAGCAGCGATCAGCGTCTACCTGTACCGGAATTCACCCTGTTGTATGGCGTGGTTCAGGAGACTAGGCACAGCACAATACGTGGCCGTGGCGACTCCTTACCACCCACACAACGACGCGCTCTTAGCAGGACCACAGGAATAAACCTCGTTAGAGACCAGGCTAGTGAACTCAGGCAAACGATCGGTCCCGCCGGAAGTTCTCCGGGAAGAGCAATCGGCTCCTGCTCTCTAGGCAACCTCGTAACGTGGTGGTGCAAAAATTACGGATATCTACGCAGGGCACGCTTGCGTGGCCATGGCGATATGCGAATTTTTCCTGTAGTCCGTTCTGAGCAAACTTACCGTGTATCTCGTCAACTAACGACACACACGGTAAATCCCACACCAAATACCTTGCAGATCACTTAGTGAATTCTCGTATGAAACGAGATCCTACTCAGGATAGAACCGTAGGCACGACGCGACGCAGGTAACCGTCTTTCGGCGAACGAGATATTCACGACCGCGAGATCCGACGGAAAGGCACGCGTAGAGCACAACTGAAAAACCACTAATTCAATATAAACACAATGTCCAAACGACAATCCCAATCAATAAATATTTATTCAATGATGAACTATATTCCTTCACAATTTCGCAACTTGAGATCACAATTTCCCTTGAGCCGGGTCGTGACAAATTCACATAAATCTCGCCTTCTCGGCAGTACGCAATTTACGCTATAATTTCTAAATAAATCTAATCATTCGCAACGCGTGATTCTAAACGCCCATTAGCCGGGTCGCGAGCAATACTGAAATGTCAGGCCTTACTGGCAATACACAATTTATAAATTTTAAATTCTTAAAGTTTCAACTCTAACACGATACGCGTGTTGACTCATACGTGCTTATAGGAACGAGTCCAGACGTAGAGTGATCAATTTGCTGCTCGCATCGACCTCCTTCGATCGCAATTAAGAGGGGATCGATGCGCACGCACTTTATTATCTATATAGATCGTTCTTATGATCCTTGTCTTATGACAAGGATCACTCGTGACGTCACATGCCGACACCGTGACGACTTCAATGGACGCGAAGCTGCGGTGTGTAACTGGTACGGTTACATTACATTTCTCAAGCCCGGAACAAAAATACGATAACCTTTGCAGTTCTCAATGTATCCAACAAGAAACCCTTTTAACGCCTTCTTATCCAACTTTCTCCTTTTCTCCACAGGTACGTGAACATAGCACTCAGTTCCAAAAACTTTTAAATTATTAATGTTCGCGACTTTTCCATACCATAACTCGTAAGGAGATTTATTCCCTTCTTTAGTCGGACCTGTTCTATTAATTACAAACACGGCGGTGTTCATTGCTTCCGCCCACAACGACAAAGAAATTCCCGACTTAGAGTAAATCATTGATCTCGCTGCTTCTACCACAATACGGTTTTCCCGCTCCGCGATACCATTCTGCTCAGGTGTATATGGAACATTTATCGTATGTTTTATGCCTTTACTGTCCAAAAAATCTTTGACCTCTCTATTCTTGAATTCTCTTCCACCGTCTGTGTGAAACACTTTTATATTCTCGTTAAATTGATTTTCAATCTCGTTACAATATATTTTTAATTTGTCAATTACTTCCGATTTATGTCGAATAAAATAGATTGTTCTAAATCTCGAAAAATCGTCCTTGAAAATTACAAAATATAATTTTCTACCCATCGACTCTTGTTCCATAGGCCCACACACATCAGCATGTACAATTTCGCGAGGATTTTTAGCGCGTTCAGAATTCTCATGAAAACTTAATCTATGTTGCTTCCCGTAAGCACAGCCTTCACACACATCATTCTCATTCGAAGCATTCACATTGATACCCACGTTTTGCAAAAAACTTTTCACGTGCCTTTTATTTTGATGACACAAACGCTCATGCCATAATTGCAATGAACCCGACTTATCCAACTTTAAATTTTTGTCGACATTTTCGATTAGATTACATTTTTTCGGCAATATGACGCGCAAATTAATTTTATATAAATTACCACTATCAGTGCCTGTCGCTATGACTATTCCATTACGCGTGAACAGACAGTTCTTTCCACAATTAGTAATAGAGAAATTAACGCCTTTTTTCGCAACAACTTTAACAGAAAACAAATTTTGCTTTAATTCCGGTACAAACAATACCTCATGCATCATACCTTCAATCCATTCACCATTCACGTACGTTTCAATCTCTATCTTACCTTTACCATGCGCAGAAATATTTTCGCCGTTGCCTATTCTTACTTTTAATGGTACCTCGAACTCCTCTAATTCACAAAACAACCCTCGTTGGTACGTCATATGGTCCGTTGCTCCTGAGTCGATCAGCCAAAAATCATTGTCCTGCTCCATGTTGCAGCTCCCCAAAAACGCCTGTCTTTCTGTTGAATTGCGCCGTCCTTGATTCGAATTGGTCCTCTGCATATTTGGCCTCTCTCTGAAGTCATTTCTTCTTTTAAAGCAATTCCTGCTTAGATGATTTCTTGAACCGCACGTAAAACAGCCAACACAATCTTGCTTCTTGTGTCCTTTCCTGCCACAACCATAGCAAATCATATCTACATTTTTGTTCGTATGATTATTATCACTCGATTTAAACGGCTTCTTTTCAAATCTTGATTTTGTCACTAACGCTACCGTTTCTTTCTCAGCAGATTGTTCTTCTAGCCTCATCTCTTCAGACATCAATCTCGCTGTTAGGTTTTCAAGATTTTTCTTTGCTTCCTCAACAGAATCCCACGCACTATGAAAATGGTTAAATCTCTTCGGTAGTGTACATAAAATGCGTGTCACGAGCATTGAATCTGGCACTTGACTACCCAAACTCTTCATTTTTGAAGCCAACTGCTCGACTTTTGACAAGTTGTGTGTAACGTTCTCACTTTCTTCCCACTTAAAATCAAAAAACTGTTTTTGTACCAATGACAGATTTTCCTCCGACTTCATGTCGTACACAGCGTTCAGCTTCTTCCACATTTCCCTGGCAGTTGTGCAGCTTAACAACAAATCCAATGGTTTCTTCTCCACTGTCGTGACAATTAATTTTCTTGCAGCCTTGTCTGCCTTCAAAAAACTCTTCAGTTTTGCTTCGTAATTTTCAGCATTTATCGCCGGACGAACTAGCCTCTCTTCGCATACGTCAAGCATATTGTCATCCTCCTCCAACAATGTACGTATAATAAAACGCCATTGCTGCCAATTGTCCTTGTCCCTCAGCTTCTCGATTTTCAGATGTGTACCTTCCATTTTTCCTCACACACTCTGCACTATAACAGTTATATCACTTGCTTTCAACACCACTTTTTTCACTAGATTACACTGGGCCCATAACCTGTTAAGGTATATTCAGTGGAATAAAACACAGTCTAGTGAAAAATGGTAACTAAACAACTTTATTATAAAAATGACTACTACCAGGTATGTCCTGCCTATACCGACGCTTTCGTCGAACTGAACTCTCGTCTCGCGACTCGATCGTCGCTTCGGCTGCTGATCGTCATTTCGACCACCGATCGTCTTTTCGACCGCCGATCGTCACTTCGAGGTGACGCGCACCACCATACACAATTCGCAACATTGTATGTACCGGCATTCTTGGATCCTGAGTTTTCATTTCAGGACATTGTATGTACCGGCATTCTTGGATCCTGAGTTTTCATTTCAGGACTGTTTTATTTCAACACTTATATAATGAAATATTCGCTCGCTTGCAAGTTTAGAAAGATGCTCGTTGCAGTAGATAATAAAATGAAATCTGAACTCGCAAAAGTTTCAATCAGCACTAATAGAGAGAACTGACAAAAAACAAATGTGTCCAGGTGCCTCAGCTTGGTAACTCTAAACCATGCGAAAGGATGCTGCTACAGATTATGGAACACGCTCCTCTTACAATGATATGAATAAGAACCGTGAAAACACGTTCCAACACACAATCCTACATGCATTGAAAATGATAAGGGAAACTTTTCTATTCTATGAATTTTTTGTATTAGTTGTTCCTGATCTTGTTTGAAATCTGAACTCGCAAAAGTTTCAATCAGCACTAATAGAGAGAACTGACAAAAAAACAAATGTGTCCAGGTGCCTCAGCTTGGTAACTCTAAACCATGCGAAAGGATGCTGCTACAGATTATGGAACACGCTCCTCTTACAATGATATGAATAAGAACCGTGAAAACACGTTCCAACACACAATCCTACATGCATCGCAAATGATAAGGGAAACTTTATATCACTGTGAAGTAGAAACTCTCTCGATGTATGAGCAAAAGTTTGAATCGGTTAATTTCATATTTCCGTTTAAACGAATCTATCTTACATCTCTCTCTTACAAAGGGGGTATCGCGAAACGTGTTCGAACACGTTTCTGGAGCACTATGGCCGCCACGGGGGGGGGGGAAGTGACCAACCGTGGGAATGACACTGGGTGAAAAGATTATTGTAATAATTCCATGGAAAAAATATGACGTAATAATTCCATGACGTTTATTGCAACAATTACATGGAAAAAATATGGCGCAATAATTCCATGAAAAATATGCCCGCAATAGTGCAAAATAATTCCACGAAACACCGCCCTTGACCTAGAAACGATTCCAAGAAAAATATAATTCCAAGAAAAATATGACGCAATAATTCCATGAAAAATATGTTGCAATAGTGCAAAATAATTCCACGAAACGCCGCCCTTGACCTAGAAACGATCTCCCTTCGTTCCAAGAAAAATATAATTCCAAGAAAAATATGACGCAATAATTCCATGAAAAATATGTCGCAATATTGCAATAGTGCAAAATAATTCCACGAAACGTCGCCCTTGACCTAGAAACGATCTCCCCTCGTTCCAAGAAAAATATATTTCCAAGAAAATTCCCCCCCGCTCCCCTCCCCCCTCTTTCGAATATGCTTGTGCAATATCGCTCTGCGGCGGTACTGCTCTCTCGTGAATTTGAAAGTGATTTAGAACCCGCCTATATACCCTACTCTGGTATTATAGCTGAGCATGGCCAAGTTCAGCCATCGGTCCCAGTCGTTGTTGGTGATGAACTGTTTCAAGTACTCTGTTAGGACGTGGTGGGATATCTCGATGGACCCGTTACTCTGCGGGTGGTATGCGGTCATTTGGACGCGCGAGATTTTGAATCTCTGTGCCACGGCTTTCATGAGGGAACTGATAAAGTTCCTCCCCTGGTCGGTGAGAATGGCCTTTGGTGCGCCGAATCTGCATATAAAGTTTTCTACGAAGGCGTCCGCGGTCTCGATGGCGCCGATGCCCTTGAGGGGTGCTGCTACGGAGTATTTTGTCAGAAGGTCCTGTATCGTGAGAATGTACAGGTGGCCTTCTGGCGTCGGCGGGAGGGGCCCCACGACATCTAGCGACACCTTGTCGAATGCCCTTCCTGGTGTGTCCGTCAGGGTCATCGGGAGTCGGGGTTTTACCCTCGTGAGCTTGTGCAGCTGACAGCTGGGGCAGTTGTTGACGAATGTCGTGACGTCTGCTTTGAGGGTGCTCCAGTAATATTTTTCCCGAATCCTCTTGTATGTCTTTGTGATGCCTTTGTGGCCGGCATAGGCGGAGGCGTGGTTTTCTGCGAGGATGTCTTGACGTCTGTCCTCGGCCGGGATTTGGATTTCGTTGGAGCACAGGAAAATGCGTAGGGGGAGGTGCGCGAAAATTGCGATTATGGAGGCTTGTATATGGTGCCAGGGGATGTTGTCGAGGGCTGCCCGGGAGAGGGAAAAGGAGGGGAGTTGGAGTTCGTTGGTGACGTTATAGAGGGACCGGAGGCACTCGTTTACGTCGTCGAGTGTTGCCTCGTGGAGCGACGTCTGCTTTACGGGCAGCTGGATCAGCCTGAAGGATCCGAGCTGCTTCACCTTGGCCCTGTGGAGGGTGAAATCCTGGTTGCCCGTGATTTTCCCTTGGCGGAGAAGGTCTGCCGCCCCGGGGTCCGCCGATCTCCCGTCCAGCGTGACAAAACACACGAGGTTGTCGTGCCTCATGATGAGCCTGTCGCGGAGGTGGACGATCATCCGTCCTTGTGACCTCTCAGATTCGGGGGTTGTGTCCAGGGTTGCCATATTTTATCCCCTCCGGCCCCTTACCCTTCCGCCTTCTCGCCCAGTTTCGCAACGTACCTCTTCCCACTAACGCAGGCGACAGTGGCGACACGCGACGAGTGGGAAGAGTGTGAGCAGGTAAGGAAAATAACGGGTGTACTTTTGTTCCACGCGACGCTACGTACGGCTTGGCTTGAGTGAAGTGGTTTTCGAATTCAGTTTACAGCAGTTTACAGACTTTGGTGTGCAATCTAGCAAGAATCAAAGTTTTAGAGTGCCGTTTGCAGTATTTTATACTACGCATTATTTAAAATTATTGAGAAAGCAGATTACATAACCTAAAATTCAATGTATACATTACCTGCTTTCTCAATAATTTTAAATAATGCGTAGTATAAAATACTGCAAACGGCACTCTAAAACTTTGATTCTTGCTAGATTGCACACCAAAGTCTGTAAACTGCTGTAAACTGAATTCGAAAACCACTTCACTCAAGCCAAGCCGTCCGTAGCGTCGCGTGGAACAAAAGTACACCCGTTATTTTCCTTACCTGCTCCCACTCTTCCCACTCGTCGCGTGTCGCCACTGTCGCCTGCGTTAGTGGGAAGAGGTACGCTGCGAAACTGGGCGAGAAGGCGGAAGGGTAAGGGGCCGGAGGGGATAAAATATGGCAACCCTGGTTGTGTCTCCTGGATCCGAGTCTCCTGTGCTGTCTCTCCTCCTGACGTTGCTGGGTCCTTGCGCCGGCGTAGGTGGGGTGGAGGGTGGTGTGGAATATCGAAGAGCGCGGGGGGAGGGTGGGTCGGGGAAGTACGGGGTCGAGTTCCAGGGGCTGTGGGTATCTTGTGGAGGAGGGAGGGGGGAGGATGTAGCCGCTGGCTCTTCGAGGCGTACGCGATGGGGCGGTCCTTCCCTATTTCGCCCTGGCTCAATACTGCTCCGATGGCGTGACCGGAGGCGTCGCAGGTTACATTAAACGGCTTTTGGAAGTCGGGATACTGGAGGACCGATTCGCTACATAGAGCGGAACGAAGCGTCGAGAAGGCTCGTTCCTGTTCGGGTCCCCACGCGAATTTGGTGTCCTTGGTGAGGAGTCTCGTTAATGGTTTCGAGATCTGCGCGAATTTGTGTATGAACCGCCTATAGTAACCTGCGAGCCCCAGGAATTCGCGTACGTTCCGCGCGGTTTTCGGTCTCGGGAAGTTCTGTACCGCGGCGATCTTTTTGGGGCACGGTCTAACCCCTTCTTCGCTTATCTGGTGGCCCAGATATGCCACTTCTTTATGAAGGAACCCGCATTTGGAAGGTTGGAGTTTGAGGTTCGCGTTACGGAGGCGGCGAGCTAATTTATTAAATTTCGCGCGGTGTTCCTCCAAGGTTCGAGCGTATATTACAATATCGTCGAGGTATACGAACAACTCGTTACCTTGGAGGCCCGTAAGGATCGTGTCCATCAGTCTCTGAAACGTAGCCGGCGCGTTCCTTAATCCGAAGGGCATGCGATTAAACTGATAGTGCCCAAAAGGGGTTGAGAATGCTGTCTTAGCAGCATCCTCCTTCTCCATGCCGATTTGGTGGAACCCGCTGGCTAGGTCGAAGACGCTGAAGTACTTGGCGCTGCCCAGCTGGTCGAGTATTTCGTTGATACTGGGCAACGGGTAAGCGTCGGCTATCGACTTCTCGTTTAACGCGCGGTAGTCGATTACCATGCGCCATTTTTTATTGCCGTTTTCGTCCGGCTTCTTTGGCACGATCCACAAGGGCGAATTATAGGGCGAGTTTGATGGGACAACGATATCGTTGGCGAGAAGTTCGCTCATTTGTCTGTTGATTTCGTCCTTATGGATCGGCGGGTATCGGTACTGTTTGGTGTGTACCGGGATATCGTCCGAGGTGGGGATTTTGTGGGTTACGGCGCTTGTTTTCCCCAGACGATCTCCTTGGAGGTGGAAGAGGTCGTGGTTGTCCTCCAGCAAGGACTTGACGTGCCCGACCTCGTCTGAATTCAAATGTTTCATTTGAATAGTCTCGCATAATTCGTTCATGCGAGCCGTGAGATTTTGAGAATTCGTGGGTTCCGATTCGATATGTGACGCGGAGTGGTTTTGTACGATGGTCTCGCACAAACGGTCTGTGCGAGCCTGAGAGATTTGAGAAACAGAGAGGTCGGGGTGACATTCGGAATTGGAAAGGGGGCCCTCGAACTCTTGGGTTGATAGAGGAACACAGAAATCGCTGGGGACACGATTGTTAATTGGAGTTACCGTGCCTGGGTTCCCCGTACCGAGCGACCTGGTGGGCTCAGACGTACGCGGAGGAACACAGGAGTCGTTGAGAACGCGATTACGTGCACGGCCGAGATATCACACACTCGCGAACGTACCGCCACTGACACTACTGTCGGTCAGGGTGACCTGCACGATGAGAACTAGCACTAATGATCGATTAGATCGATTTCCGAATAAGTAAGGCCTGTCTTCCCTCGTACCGAGCGACCTGGTGGGCTCAGTCGTACGACGGAATACAGATTCTTGTGAGAAACGCGGTGACACTGATGAGTCTCACGCACTAGCGAACACGACGGCACTGACGCGGTATAGCACTGGACGATGCAGGATGATGAATAGAACGGACGATGGTGTAGTGTAAAGAAAAGAAATGTAATTGTCCGAAAATGTACAGGCAAAATAATATAAAGGAACAGAACGTGATGCAGCACGAAGCGCGATAGAATAAAATAAAGCGAAATAATAGAGAAACCAAATAAACGTAAATGCAGCACGAAGCGCGATAGAACAAAATAAAGTAGAACGAAATAATAGAGAAACCAAATAAACGTAAATGCAGCACGAAGCGCGATAGAACAAAATAAAGTAGAACGAAATAATAAACGTAAATGCAGCACGAAGCGCGATAGAACACAATAAAGTAGAATGAAATAATAAACGTAAATGCAGCACGAAGCGCGATAGAACAGAATAAAGTAGAACGAAATAATAGAGAAAGCAAATAAACGTAAATGCAGCACGAAGCGCGGTAGAGCAAGAATGAAATAGAACAAGAAGCGCCGAAAAGTATTGGCAAGGATAAGCGCGAAGTGATTTAGAATATGATAAGGAGGTATACGACCTGGTAAGTGTGAATACTGAACTGGAACTGAGAGAGCGAGGCCCTGATCCTTGCCTTATTTATAGGTCGAGCGCGGACCATACGAATTTTGGTAACACGTGCAATTAGTCACGTAGGCCACGGCCGTTTTACGCGTTTTTTGGAAGAATCGGTTTTGATGTCTATTTCTTTATTATTGTCAACAAGGGCGAGTAAGGTTGCAGCGCTCGTCCCTGCCTGTTGCTAGGCCGGCGTACGCTCGCACCGAGCTACCGTGTTACAGTTCGTATGGTCGCGCTCGTAAGAGATGTGTATGTACATATATACATGTGCGGCGTGTTTACGCGTGTCCGCTCGCTCGTTTGTTCGGCGCGGTTAAGGTCCCGGGTGTGCATGTGTATACGCGCGCGGGCTTGTACGCGCTTATTTGAATTTTCAAACCGAGTTCAAGACGTCGGTCCGACGTCACAGTATAATAAAAGAAAATATTTCTGATGAACCCAAAACAGCTACATCCAGTCAAGCTATAGAGCAGACCTGGGTGACGATGGGCCGAAAAACACATGGTGCTGCTTTTCCCCTTGTTTTAGCTTCTCGGTCGATTCCGAAATCGGAGCGATACCGAGACTCTAAGATAAACGGAGGGAAGGAACCTGCGTTGAGTCGACGAGACGATGACGTCAATCTGCGGAATTCTGAGAAAGAGCGAAATCGAATGTCGTTTGTGGTGTCAATAGACGAACTGCTCGATCAGCTGGGCGCGTCGATCCGCCGCGTCCGCTCCCCCCCGCCGCGCCCGCGAGGCCCGAGCTGCTCGATCCACCCGTGGCGCTCGCGGGGAGCGGTGGGACGGTGCGGGGACGACCGTGCGCCGAACTGATCGAGAGATCGCTGTCAATTTATTGTAACGGATATGATACAAACGAATAACTAATACAATGAACATAGAAAGTACAATCCGTCAGTCAAGACGTTGACGGAGTTAGAGACGGAATCTCTAACATGCCGCCCGCCGTGACGCGCTACGGTCGCGTCAAAATTGATGTCGACGTGGGGCTTTATGCGGATCCCTGTGCCTCGGCGTTCTCGTGGACGGGCAGTGCCACTACCTTGGCGATGGCTCTCCGGAACGTCCTAGACCCCGACCGCAAGATCACCACGCGCACGAGACCGTCCCTCCCGTGGATAACTTCCTCGACGCGTGCGAGCGGCCAGCGTGTCGGCGGAGAGTCCTCGTCCTTTACCAGTACGATAGTGCCGACGCATAGGTTCTCCCGTCGGGTTTGCCACTTCGTGCGCTGTTGTAGTGAATGCACGTACTCCTTACTCCACCTACGCCAAAAGTGTTGGTGCATATTAGAGACTAACCTCCAGCGCGACGTGAGTGAGCACGTGACGTCATCGGTCGGTGCTTCGGGTGGGGAATGTATGGGTTCCCCCACAAGGAAGTGCCCCGGGGTGAGAGGGGCGTAGTCCTGAGGATCTTCGGACATCGTCGTCAACGGCCTGGAGTTCAGGCACGCCTCGATACGACTGAGAAGCGTGGCCATTTCCTCGTAAGTGAGGGTTGCCTCTCCAATGACCCGTTTCAGGTGGGCCTTCATGCTTTTAACCGCTGCTTCCCACAGGCCCCCCATGTGCGGGGAGTATGGCGGAATGAATGTCCACTCAGTCCCAGCGTTCGCCAATTCCTCAGCAACCGAGGTGTAGAATTCTGAGGCCGCGTGGAACATCTGCCGCAATGTCGAGTCAGCGCCGGTGAAGGTAGTGCCGTTGTCGCTGTAGAGGCGTTGACAACGGCCGCGTCTCGCAGTGAACCTGTGAAAAGTCGAAATGAATGAGGCGGAGGTAAGGTCACTTACGGCGTCCAGGTGAACGGCCTTGGTGGCTAGGCACACGAAGACGACCATGTAGCCCTTATAGCTTTTGTGTCCTCTGCCTCTAGCGGTACGGAGAGGAATTGGCCCGGCGTAGTCGACCCCCGTATGAAGAAAGGGCTTCGACGGTTGCACCCTGGCCGGCGGAAGATTCCCCATTTGTTGGCGGCTTGTGTTCGCTCGCATCCTCGTGCAGATGACACATTCTCGCAAGATCTGTTTCACCCGAGGTCGGCGGCGGGGGATCCAGAACTTCCGGTGGATCCAGGCCATCGTGGCGTTGAGGCCGCCATGAAGTGTCTTTAGGTGGGCGTCTCGTATCACCAGGGTGGATAGGTGGGAGGCCCGATCCAGGATGACCGGGTGACGACTTGGTTCCGGCAGTCCGGAGTTCTGCAGACGGCCGCCCACCCTGAGGGTTCCGTCGGTGTCGAGGAAGGGTGTCAGCGCCCTGAGAGGAGAGGTCGGCGAAATCGTCTTCCCGTGCTGGAGAGCGTCAATCTCAGGGTGGAACGATCCCCCCCTGTTCAGATCGCACGGCTGCCTGGAGCGCTTCCCGAAGTTCCGACGTCGTCAGTGGGCCCGTTGTCCGTGCGTTCTCGGCTCTACAGTTAGCTGCGAAGCGGCGAATGTAGGCGGTGGTCCGAACTAAGCGAGACAACGACGAGAATCGCTCAGCGTAGGTGGCTTCGGGGGTTGGAGCTTGCACCGCGGCCACGAAGACCTGACGTTCCTCCGGAGGTCTCGGTAAAGGCTTTGACACCATTGTGATCGGCCAGTCGGCACTGGGTTGCTGAAGCCAGTGGGGTCCGTTCCACCAGAGGGTGGATGCACCCAGATCATCGGCCGAGACCCCCCTCGTAGCCAGATCAGCAGGGTTGTCCAGAGTGCCAACGTGTCTCCATGACGCTCCTGGGAGGAGGGTTTGCAGCTCGGTCACTCGGTGGGCGACGAACGGCTTCCACCTCGACGGGTGCGAGCGGATCCAGGCCAAGGCGACCGTCGAGTCCGTCCAACAATACACCGGCGTGCTGCCGAGTTCCAGAGCGGCCGTCAGGCTAGAGAGGAGTCGGGCGAGGAGCACCGCCCCGCACAACTCCAGCCGTGGGACGCTCTGCGTCTTGATGGGGCTGACGCGGGATTTGGCCAGGAGCAGCGACGTCCTCGTTCCCGATGACCGACGAACTCTGAGGTACACCGCGGCGGCGTAGGCTCGTTCCGAGGCATCGCAGAAGCCGTGTAGCTCCGAGTCGCATCGTCCTGCCGAGTAGTGGATCCACCTGGGGACGGCTATATCTCCTAACCGATGGAGTTCCGACCTGAACTCCGCCCAGCGGTGGACGAGTGAGGGCTCCACGGACTCGTCCCACGTTACTCCGGCCAGCCAGAGGTCCTGCATTAAAATTTTGGCACGGATTAGTACGGGGGCCAACCATCCCAACGGGTCGAAGAGACGGGCGATCTCGGAGAGGATCGACCGCTTCGTCCAGGTAGGCCTGGCGAGTGAGGTCGCTGACTGGAAGCCTCGTACGGACAGGGAGTCGCTTCGCGTCTCCCACTGGAGTCCCAGCGCGCCGTGGATCTCCTTGTCCTGGAACGTCTTCAGCTCCGAGTTGGTCGTTCGAAGCTCGGGGTTGGAGCTCGCCCATTTATCTAGTGGGAACCCTGCAGATTCCAGGATACCGGTCAGCTGTCGACGGACTTCCCACGCCTGCTGTATATTGTCTGCGCCGGACAGGATGTCGTCAACATAGGAGTTGCGACGGAGGGCCTTGGCGCCCAAGGGGAAGCGTTCTTCCTCGTCCGACGCCAATTGCTGCAACACCCTGTGTGCGAGATACGGGGCAGGAGCGGATCCATACGTCACAGTGGTTAACCTGAAATCAGATACTGCATGTGAAGAATCGTCTCTCCATAGGATACGAAGCCAATCTTGGTCATCAGGGTGGACCGAGATCTGTCTGAACATCTTGACGATGTCTGTCGAGAATGCCACCCTGAAGAGGCGCCAGCGGGTGATGATCGCCCAGAGGTCGCTCTGCAGCTTCGGCCCCGTCAACAGTTCGTCGTTGAGTGACCGGCCTGCGATCGCCGCAGCTGAGGCGTTGAAGACCACCCGGATCTTCTTCTTCCCCTCCGTCTCCTTCCATACTGCGTGGTGCGGGATGTAGGATCCAGGATCTCGTTCCTGGAGAGGCACTCTCGCGAGGTTCATGTGTCCCAGTCGGCCGTAATCCTGCATGAAGTCGACATAGTGTTCCCTGAGCTGTTGATCCCGTGCCCGTCTGGTTTCGGCGCTGAGGAGCATCCTGAATGCGGCCACTCTCGACTTGCCCGTCAGTGGTCGCTCCTCCCCCTTAAAAGGTAGACGAACTACGTACCGACCGGTATCGTCTCGAAATGTCGTGTCCTTGAACAACTGTTCACATTTCAGGTCCTCTGGCGACATCGGCTGCGACGACGGCACCTCCTCGATCTCCCAGAAGCGTTGAAGATCTGGAAGCGTCTCTCGGCGGCTCACGTGGTGGATTCTCGCCCTCCTCATCGACGAGGGTTCTTCTCCAACGGGCCCTATCAGCGTCAAGCCGAACGGCGTCCGGACGGCGACTGGTGTTCCGGCCGGTCCGACCCGTCGCTCTCCGAATAGGAGTCCACAAACATCGGCACCGAGAAGCACGTCCACGTGCGCCGGCTTGGCAAATGCCGGGTCAGCCAGTGGCAGCCCCTGGATGTGAGCCCAGTCCTGCAGCGACACTTGTTTCGAGGGCGTGGGAGCGACGAGGGATCTGGTCACCAACGCCTCCAAGTCCATCTGGAACGTAGGGTCAATCGGGGAGCGGAGGCTTACCTGGACTTCGGACCGAGCAGTCCCCACATCGGTACCCTCATAGCCCGTCAGCGACACCCTCACTGCCCTTCTCTGCAGTCGCAATGTTTGAGTGGCCCACTCGCTGAGGAAGGACGTCTCAGAGCCAGAATCCATCAGGGCTCGCACCGTGAGGGTCCGGCCATCGGGAGCCTCGAGCTGTACCTTTACGGTGGCTAAGAGAATCCCTTGTCGGGTCCTCACAGCATGGATGGCGGCGGTGTGGTCCAATTCCGAGGGCGTCCCTCCCTTGACGGTGTAGGCGTCGTGGAGCGTTGTGTGGTGCTGCTGCCCGCAGACCCAGCACCGGTTGACGGAGGGACATTGCATGAGCTGATGTCCATGCGCGAGGCACGAGAGACAGAGTCCCTCGCTGACGACGTGATCTCGTCGTTTCGTCGTCGAGAGCGCCAGATATTGCTTGCAGGAGCCCAAGGAGTGACCTCCTGCGCAGAGAGGGCACTTGCGACCACCCTTCCCCTTTGACGTCGCTTCCTCTACCTGAACGGCAAGCAATTGACGGTTGACTGAGGACGAGCCACCACGACTTGACGACTCGTCAGCTTTCGACGCCGTGGACGACTCTATGCTTCGCATAGACGTGAGGGAATGAGAGCGGTTCTCCAGAAATGCTTCCAGCGAGTTCAGCGGTGGGACGGCGGTCGGGTCGGCGAGGGTGGCCTCCCATGCTAATCGGGTCGTCTCATCCAGCTTCTCCGTTAGTAAGAAGACGAACCACTCGTCCCATTCCTTGACGGGTTTTCCGAGTGCCTCGAACGACTTCTGCGTTTGTCGAAAGTCATCGATGAGGCGCTTGTACTCGGTGGGCGACGGCCTTTTGATTGGAGGACAGTTGATCAACCGTCGCATGTGTGTTGCCGAAAGAACGCGCTCGTTACCGAATCGTCGCTCCAAGGATTGCCAAGCACCGTCGTAATTGCTGTCTGTAATCGGTGTTCGAGAGAGCATTTGGGCGGCCTCTCCGGTCAGACACGATATCAAGTAGGTCAGTTTGGAAACTTTCGACAGGCGAGTCTTATTATGAACGGACGACTTGAACTGGTCGCGAAAGCTTTCCCACTGCAGTAGATCCCCGGAAAACGTCGGCAACTGAAGCCTCGGCAGCTTCGTCTCTGCATCCAGGTCCAGAACGGCAGATTTGGGCGTCGCCGGGTCGACCGCGGTCACCGGACTCAACGTTTTCATCCACGAGTTCATCGTGATGACCTGTTGGTCGTATTCGGCTTCGATGTCGTCGAACAGCTGACGGTCATACGACTCCAACGAACTCATCTGGCGGTGCAGGTCAATAAAACCTTTCCAGTACTCGCTGATTTTGGTCAATTTAAATTTCAGTACCTCCACCGTGATCTTATCCCGTCCCATCTTCTTTACGTTGGGGAGGATTCGGGAAATGAGGCGCCCCAATTCCCGCTGTTCGGCGACGAGTTTTTCCAAATCGGACGACATCTTAAATTGGGTGAACGTCAAGGCACTTTAACACAAACAGAAGGCACTGCTCGCGGGCGTTGCGTCACGGTTCCGACGACTAGGTCACACACACACACCTGTTTTGTTCGCGCTCGGTCGGCGAGGACAGCGAAGTCTGTTAGCAATTTCAAACGTACAGAACCGTTGGAGTTCTGATCACCACGCCAACTTGCTCGCTGATCGATGATTTCGAAGCGCGATCGACGGAAGGGTTACGGACTCCCTTTACTTCTCGACGCTGCACTTTCGAATTTACGGAATTCGGACACGTTATCGTAACGGCACGTACGAAGATTGAACTCCTTGTCTACGCGCGTATGATCGACGAACGCAAAAGAACTGTATCCGGCTCGAAGGACCAATGTTTTAGCTTCTCGGTCGATTCCGAAATCGGAGCGATACCGAGACTCTAAGATAAACGGAGGGAAGGAACCTGCGTTGAGTCGACGAGACGATGACGTCAATCTGCGGAATTCTGAGAAAGAGCGAAATCGAATGTCGTTTGTGGTGTCAATAGACGAACTGCTCGATCAGCTGGGCGCGTCGATCCGCCGCGTCCGCTCCCCCCCGCCGCGCCCGCGAGGCCCGAGCTGCTCGATCCACCCGTGGCGCTCGCGGGGAGCGGTGGGACGGTGCGGGGACGACCGTGCGCCGAACTGATCGAGAGATCGCTGTCAATTTATTGTAACGGATATGATACAAACGAATAACTAATACAATGAACATAGAAAGTACAATCCGTCAGTCAAGACGTTGACGGAGTTAGAGACGGAATCTCTAACACCCCTTCGCCGGCTCGGCAAGACAGTCCCCACCACGTCTTCCGACTCTCCCTACAGCACGAGCCCCACGATGTTGCATCAGCAGGTTACTCACCACTACTACATAAACATGTGCACGCACATAAGACCCGTGGACGTGGTGGGGACTGCCTTGCCGAGCCGGCGAAGGAGAAAAGCAGCACCATGTGTTTTTCGGCCCATCGTCGCCCAGGTCTGCTATAGAGGAAGCAAGTAGCGAAGAAAATTCCGGTGCAGACAAAGATAACGAGGACCATACAATTTTCGAATGTTTATTCACTTTTAGACTACGTAGAACTAGAATCAGAATATTCAGTATATGTATAATAATATTATTTCTTGTGATATTTTAGCTATACACATTACACATATTAGGTATAGGAAATGCATTTTAATTCAATATGAACGTATTTTTAATGTTACCCACAAAAAGCGTGTTGCCAAAACATTGAGAGCATTGTTAACACAATTTTTCAAATATTTGTAACGATCTGACAAAAAAAATGTTTCCAACGAAAGTTGATCAGCATTCACTTTTCTACAAATGTCAATATAAACAATTTAATGAAAAAATTTTTTGTATAACAAAATGAAGGTCACCTCAATTTTTTAAATGTTAACATATATTTTTGACTTCATAATATTCTAACTGGTATCAATGCGAGTTCAACGACCTATGATAACATAATATTAAGCCTTGAAATAACGTTACAATAGTTGTGGCCACAAAACGCGGGCTCCTTACCCACTGTCCATCGCCTCGTCGATTAAATATGGCGGAGGCCTTGCGCACGATCGAGAACGCGGGTTCAAGACTGCATTACACCAAAAATTCCCTACGACAGCGGATTTTATCCATTTATGACAGAAATTAATAATTTGAAGCAATAAAAACATTAGAAGAATGTAAACATATTGTTATATTATTTTCAATCTACTGAACATCTTAAGAAAGAAAATAATTTTCTATTTCATTCCAGTATGTTGCAATTCTGGCAGAAAATTTTTATTTTGCATAAAGATCCGCTGTCTGTACATGACATCGCGTTCTGAGAACTATCCCACCCATGAACCAATAGAGGCGGTAACTAGTGACGTCACGATTCGTACTCTAGGCGGCTACTGCGTATGATTGAGAATTGAGAAAAAAACACGATCGCCAGCATTTACAATATTAGCACGATTTTAAGAGAAATTGTCAAGTAAAGTTTAGAACGTATTTTCGTTGGAATTTTCGGACGTGTGAGAGCTCAAATTAAAGGTGGAGCATAGTACTTTATCATAGGTATAGTTAGTGAGATTACAAAAGTAACACGAGAGCATATAGCATATACCATAGATAAATATCGTGTTCAATGTGACTTCCATTAGCAAGAATGCATTTCGAGATCTGCTGACCACACTCCTGGCATGTCGTCTAAATTTCTCGGCGGTGTAGTGTGAACAAGATAAAAGAAGCGTGTGCATTAGGGTGGACCTTATTTTTTTTACCAAAAATTTTGTTTGGGCCTAACCCCTAAAATTGTGACAAATGGTGAGAAAATGATCTGGAGAAAATTTGGGGCCGATTGGGTCATGGGAAAAGGATGCGCAGCAAATTTGAAAATTTTGAATTTTCTAAATCTTGACATTGTGACGGTTACATCCTTACGGGCGCGAAACTATCCCCACCAGCGACCACCGCCGGAACCCCGCGGCCGCGAGAGGGCCACCGCGCCAAACCGGTTTCTCGCGAGAGAAACTGTGCGCGCCCGGGGATAAGTACCCCGGGCAACCACCATTAAGTGGTCGAAGTGCACCACCGTCTACCGTCCAGTAGTCCATAGCGACGAACGCCGACCGACACCGTGTAACCGACTTCAAGCGAGAGTGAGCGAATGCAAGAGTGCGTGAAGATCCAATCCTTCTATCCGGCCCAAGTGGTGAAACACCGACGGGAGTCCCTCCACCTCAGTGGCGAAACGCCGAGTAGGAACCTATCCGGCCCAAGTGGTGAAACACCGACGGGAGTCCCTCCACCTCAGTGGCGAAACGCCGAGCAGGAACCTATCCGGCCCAAGTGGTGAAACACCGACGGGAGTCCCTCCACCTCAGTGGCGAAACGCCGACTAGGTACCGATCCAGCCCCAGTGGCGAAAGCCGAGTGGGAATCCGCCCCTCCACCGCTGCACCGCTGACGCCCAGCGCCAGCGCCTCCGCTATTCCGAGCGACCGCTATTCCGAGCCGCCGCTCATTCCGAGCGACCGCTATCCCGAGCCGCCGCTACTTCCGAGCGACTGCTACTCCGAGCAACCGCTACTCCGAGCGACCGCTTCGCCACGCCCTCGCTATCGCCGACGGCCCCTACCGTTGTAGGTCCGCCCTCCTTTTTGCTTTTCGAGGTTCCGCGACCCTGGACAGCCGACTGACGCGGCAATACCTTCCACGCACCGAGTAACCGTCACAACATAAATAGACGTTATGATATATCGTTGAATTTCGAGGCTGCTTTTTTCTTTTGCGGACCTCGAATTAATTTATAATACTTAATGAGGCCCTTGGTCTTGGTGGTAAAAGAGTTTGACATGCCTGATCTAAACTTGTGACATTCAAAGTCATTCAACTTATTTAACTTTCCCATTGTCGCGCGGTACCGATCAATAGTCACAGTAATAATAATAACACTCTCATAAATAATAGTAGTAACAATAACAGCACTAATATTATAATTAGAACAATACACTAACAGTAACAGTAAATAATAAAGAACAAATGATTACTGATTGATCGTATTCAGTTTCTGCTTAAAATCCACAAAATCGTACATCTGTCGATGCGTGTCGTTTTTTCCTGTGTCAACCGATTTTGATGAAATTTTCAGCATGTGTATAACTAACATAGATCTACGTAACATATATTTTACATTTTCTTTAAAGGCCCTAATAAAAAATTTTGAAAAATGCCTTTTTTATTTTTGCATGTAACCTTGTAAATTATAATTTTTTGGAAAATCTTTTTTGCATGTCATTTCATAAACCAATGCTTCTAATTGATTATAAAAAATCAGGTCGTTTGGTACAATTATAAAAACGTTATTCTGTTTTAAAGGGCGTTCGAATACTTTCGTGAGCCACTGTGTATATCAATGGTCGGCAAACAACTGTTTAAAATAATTATGTTTTATTTTAATTTAATGGTATTCTTATACAATTTTCAAGTAGGCAGTGAGTTATATCTAAATTCAAATAAACAGCAATTTCTACTCTATTTTTATCAACAGACTGAGGATCTTTATGCAAAATAAAAATTGTCTGGATCGATTGATTGAAGAAATAGAAACTAAATCGAACGTTATTTCTTCCTTTGATGATTTGAATGGAGGAGAAATCATATTTATATCGACATGTTCAATTTTTAAAATTTTCCTGCAAATGCATAAAGATCCCCGGTCTATTAATCATTTATCAGTCAGTCACCATTGAAATAAATTGTCTGCATCGATTGCAAGGAATAGAAACTAAATCGAATATTATTTCTGTCCTAAATGATTTGAATAGAGGAGAAATCAGATATTGATATCTTCAATATTTAAAATTTTCCAACAATTTCAAATTTTATCTACTCAATTTCCCTGCAAATGCATAAAGATCCCCAGTCTATTAATCATTTATCAGTCGGTCACCATTGAAATAAATTGTCTGCATCGATTGCAACTGAGGCAATTTTTCGCCAAAAACAGATGACAACTGATAACGATTGTGTACCCACCCTACTCGCCCGACTTAGCACCTGCAGACTTCTACATTTCCCAAAACTAAAACTTCATATGAAGGGGACACGATATCAATCAGTTTCTAACAAACTATTACACAATATTTAAAAATAATTCCACAATCTGACTTACCTAGGGCATTTAAAAATCTTCTCCAATGCTGCAAAGCGTGTAAGTACAGTAAATCTATAGATGCGAAGACCTCGGGGAGATTTCTTCGCATCTTTCGAATTTGGTACATAGTACATACTACTTTTTTCGAGCTTCAAAGGCCGAGCCGAACGTAGAGAAGGACAGCGCGTGTAAAGAGGGACCACAGCAACTGTCGATGCGACGGCAACTGTCCGCGTCTCTTTCTTTCTGATGCGCTGTCCTCCCTTGCGTTCAAAACTCTTATCGTCGATTAAACCACTAAATACAGTTGAAATTATATCGTGTTTGGTATCATTTTACATTAGAAGAATGCCAAGAATATTAGGTCAATCGGAAAGTTCCGCCCATTTAGCATCGAGTAGCCGTAGCTCGAACTGTCGTTAACTATAACGTCTAAAGTAAGTTTAACTTTTTAGTTTGAACATCTTTCAATAAAATTCAGTACATAACAATATACGCTTGCATCAATAACATCGTTTTTTTTCTACATTGAAGATGTCGGAATTTGAGCCGAATAAGCGTCATTTGCGCGAAGTGTTAATTAACTTCCCGATTTAATGGGGAAGTTACTGTAATTACTCCGAAAATCGAAAATCGATTTTTTAGCAGATCTTAACGTTTCATGGTCATTGCAGTCATTTTAGACTATTTTCAGCAAAATGTTTGTGTGTGTGTGTGCGCGTGCGCGCGTGTGTGCGTGCGTGCGTGCGTGCGCATGTTTGTATGTTATCAAATTTTTCGTTAACGTTTTCTGAAAAAGTAACAACGCGATCAGAATGATGAATGATGCAATCGATGTGCCCCGCCGTAACTTAGAGCTGATTAGATTTTGGTCCATATTGGTCAAGTAGTTTTTTAGATTTTTAGTTTTTTTCGAAAGGAGTTGATTCTACAATGCAATTTATAAGGGAGGACGGAAATTTTCCACCAAAGAAACAAACGCAATTACAAAAAAAATTTTTTCTTAATTTTTTTTTTAAACTGATGCTAATGTTACCGCTTGGAATAATCGTAAGTTATTGCAATGCAAGTGTGGGTTAATCATCGCTACTGCCGACAATACCTTTTCAAAGAATACTAATGAGTGTGCAAACTAATTTATATTACAATCTTTGATAATACAATCTATTCAAAACGAATTGTTACTTGCAATTTTTATTCAACAGACTACGTACGTCGCGTCGTTTCATCGGTAGGACGCACCGTTGACAGACATTAACGTTTACTTAATATTGTAACGTCTTAGTACGATAGTAATGGTGTTTTAGCATTATTTAAATTGAAATATCTCCTGAACTACTAACTTTTCGACGTACATAGGTTTGTACTTTTTTATAACGACTGTCCAGCTGCATCGATTGATGTATTAAACTATGCTTTAGAAACAGCCGAATGTAAAGAAGTCATAAAACCTGATTGTTATTTACAAGATAAACAAATTAATTTATTTCACGAAATTATGAACAGAAATCTAAACGGGCGTGGAATATACAACTTTGCTCAAGATACTGGTTACGTTCGAGCTTTTTTGAGTAATTTACAAGAGATCCCAGAACATGAGACGAATATTCAGATAATATACACTGATGAAATTGGAAAAAAGGACATTGAATTTGCACAAGATCTGATGGTAACGGAAATGTACACATTTATGATAGTTTTAATGCTAATCATTTGAACCATGATGTAATAGATTATTTGAATGCCCTTTATAAATATAAGAAGAAGTATATTTCACAGAGTACAATATCAAAACAATGCGTTTGATTGTGGAGCATTTGCGATTTATTTTGCAACATTACTATGCTATAACAGGGAATCAAGCGAGCAACGAGCATACGATGTTGGTTTAATACGACGTCATATAGCACACATTTTGATAAGTAGAAAACTATTGAACTTTCCTGAAAACGTATAATCTTCTTAAAATGTACACTAAATAATGATAATAAATAATATACTGCAACTAACGAATCGGGAAGTTCTTTGTGTGACCCTCCAAGAGTCACACACCAAATACAAAACACATGCGTACCAATAAAGGATGGTTTAGTTCGCTCAGGCAACCGGCACCGGCACCGGCACACCAATGCTTAAGGATAGGGAGCCCGGAATTGGAAACGCCGGCACGGTTTCTCAACGAATTTTTTTTTTGCCGGCCAACCGTGCCGGACGGGACATCTCCCTCGGCGAGGGTCAGGACTGCCTGTTGTGCGCGGAACAAAAAAAAGGTTTTTATTGGCTTCTCAACTGCTTAGGTAAACTATCGGTAGCTCTCCTTTACAACATCATGGAAGTAGGAAACGTTCCTGCCACTTGGTGAATTCTTCTTAAATAATGATTTTAAATAATTACTAGAAGACATATCTCTCTCTCTCTCTCTCTGTTCTGCAAGTTTTTCCACCGGATCTACTGTGAAAAAATATATGGTCGTATTCTACGATTCTTGCTCTTTGGAATACCGTTTTTTTTTTCATTATTTGTAGCAGCTTGTTGCCATCATTCAGGTAACAAGCAAACTTACTTGCTTATTCAAAATGCGACAGAACTTCCCTTTCACAACCTAATAAATGATATCAAAAGCTATTTCAGTTACACCGGTAAATAATAAAATTTTCATTTTAGGGAAACCAATAGTGTCATTTCGTCCATTACGATACTTTGCAACTGTACGCATCATGTATAAATTTCATATCGGCACACATAAGATGTGAAACACTCCACTAACTACAAACCGCTGTTAGGTTTGAATAGTTTGTTATTTCGAGTCCATAAAATTGCTGAATATTCTGTAGACATTCTGAAATATGGGTCGACGGCGTTTGTCCTAATATTACACTTTTCACGTAGTGAAAAAACATTTTCAATTTGTTTATGTCCAACAAGTAGTCGAATACACTGCCCGTTAGGAGCGATAGCGGAACAGAGCAGTGGGTTAAGATATTATAAACCGTTACCGCCCACTACTACGCGATTGTAGGGGGTGGCAAGGCGCCATCTCGTATGGGTTCGAGATGTTGACATTGTATTGATGCGGGCCTGAGAAGAAGGTTCCGAGGGAGGATCATGGTGACGGAACGAATGCGCGGCCGATTGGATCAGAGTGAAGGAGGAGGCAGACCTCGTTTCACACGCATTTTCGGCTGTCGTCGAAATATTGGTTACAGCCGCCACACATACTACGTAGCGTGCAATGTCAAAGTCCAAACATTGGGGCTACGGGCGCGGCTGTGGTGGGGTAGGCAGACCTAGCGATAGGCTCGCTTTGTTTATGTGCCGTTCCCGGGGCCAGGGTGACCATATTTTATCCCTTCCGGCCCCTTACCTTTCCGTCCTTCGCCTAGATGCTGTCTCTAATGCTAGAACTCGGTCGCGGCAGCGGTAGTGGTAAGAGTGGGGATAGCGGAGGCCCATCTAGGCGAGGGACGGAGAGGTAAGGGGCCGGAAGGGATAAAATATGGTAGCCCTGCCCGCGGGGCTGTTCTCTATGGAGAGTTTTATGACAGGTCATTACTATTGAGCTGGAAGTCGGCACTTTCTCGGGCAATACGTGTTTACTGTAAAGTAGTTCGTGCAGGTACCGAATACTCCGGCGAAAATGCTATATCCGAGAAATCATTTTACAACAGTTCCATGTGTGCCACTGTTTCAATTGTGTGTAAAAGTTTCATCGAAATCGGTTAAAAATCATCACAAATTGCAATTTCCATCATCTTTGAACGTTTGTAGCTTATTGGAACGTCGACCGATTTTGACGGAATTATTCAGAGTATGTTTAATTTACATAGATTTACAAAACGTATGTTTTACATTTTCAATATAGGCCCAAATAAAAAAGAAAAAATTTATTTTCGCGTCCTGTGGTAAACTAATTGCTCTAGCTTCCCAAAACAGCTCAAATCGTTATAGTCCAATATTTTAAAAGTTATCGTCTTTTTACGAGTGTCCAAATACAGGGTGGTCATTTTATCTGAAGACATTGACATATCTCGAGAACTATGCATCGGATCAAAACAAGTGGGTAATGAAAGTTGTTTGTCGCGAAGGGGGACATCCAATGATACCAAACTCGACCCCCCACCGCCGCCCTCTGGGGGTGGGGGTGGGGGAAGATAAAAAAATTAAATGGAACCCCCATTTTTCATTGCAGATTTGTATTCCCCAGAAAAAATACACAAATTTGACCTAGGAGTTTTTGCATTTTGGTCCACAGATGGCGTTGTAATGGACAAAAATCAAAATGGGTCAAAAATCGTTGAAAATTGGGGATATCTCGAGAAATACACATCAGATCAGAAAAATAGAAGTGGACGTATTTGATATTTTTAAAAATGCTATTCAACAACACCATAATTGACCCCCCATCCCACCTCCTGAGGGTGGGAGAGGGAATTATTTCAACATCTTCAATGGGAAACCCTTTTTTTATAGCAAATCGCGTTGCGTATAAAAAGCAGTATGTACTACTTTTTCCTTTTTCATGTTTTTCTAATAATTTATATTTGCAAGAGATACGCTGGCTAGGAATAGTGTGAACATCCTGTAGTAGATCCACACAACGTGCTCTTCAAATTTTCAATAAAGGACCACCCCAAAAAAATTGCGAAATGCAACTGTTAGTATTTGCTCTGCAATTCCGACCAATTGCAATTTTCCACCAACCTTTCTACACGTCATGTGGTCAATTAATTCTATTCATTTTCCAGAATATTAAACTCGCGGGGTCCAATGTTAAACAAGCCACCGGTTAGTGGGATGTTTAGCCCGAAACGTCGGGAAAAACTATTTTGGCGTTATTCAAAGGCTCAACGTAATAATGTAGTAGGTCGTTGAATTCGCTTATTATCGTCAGCTGTAACATTATGAAATCAAAAACCTATTGTTATATTTTGTTACAACGTTTAAATTCCTTAACAACGTATTCGCCATTGGCACGACGAACTCTGAAAACTTCTAGTTGATAGCTTTTTAAATAGTTACAGCGTGTTATATTCTTCCTATGAGATAGAGCCGGTTCCGGCGTCCGGCAAAATTTCAAATGGAACAGAATTTTTCCGGCGACCGGCACGGCTCTTGCATAGGCATCTCCTGAGGTGTAGAGGGGAGTGGAAGAGGAAAAAAGGTTCTGGGGAACCCCTGTGGTGCGCCGGCGGACCCCTGGGGTTAAACACGATTACCGGCGTTTGGCCTTTGTGCGAGCCTCGAAAAAGGTCTAAAATTCTTGACGTGCCGGCGTGGCCCAAACTAAATGCTGTCCCCCCGCGGGACGGCGCCGGTGCAGGTAGGCCTGAGCGAACTAAACCATCCTTAACCCTCTCGCAAGAGCAGTCGTACCTGCGAACTCGCGAAGCGAGTGAGCAACAACAACCCTACTCGCGAGCAGGGGAGCCATATGCGAGTCTCGCCAGGCCCCTTACGTCTCCGTCCCTCGCCAAGATGCATGCCTCCGCTATCCCCACTCTTACCACTACCGCTGGCGCGACCGAGTCGGTAGCATGCTACCGCTCTCATTCAAGCACTCGGTCGCGCCAGCGGTAGTGGTAAGAGTGGGGATAGCGTAGGCAGCATCTAGGCGAGGGACGGAAACGTAAGGGGCGTCATATGGCAACCCTGCGAGCGAGCGAGCGAGCAACAATATCCCTCTAGTTTTTTGTTTCAATTGGAAGAAAACTGCAGCTGAAGCTCATCGAATGATTGTAGACGTTTATGGCGATAATGCTGTTTCTAATAAAACATGTAGAGAGTGGTTTCGACGCTTTAAAAGTGGTGATTTTACTGTGGAGGACAAAGAGCGTTCTGGACGGCCATGAGTATTCGAAGACGAAGAATTGCAGACATTGGTTGATGAAGATCCATGTCAAACGCAAAAACAAATTGCAGAAGTGTTAAATTGTGCTCAATCTGTCATTTCCGATCGTTTAAAAGCCTTGGGGAAGGTCTACAAGGAAGGAACGTGGGTCCCATATGAACTCAAGCCAAGAGACATTGACAGGCGGAAAACCATCTGCAAAATTCTGCTTACTAGGGAACAAAGAAAGGGGTTTCTCCATCGTCTCATCACTGGGGATGGAAAATGGATTTATTTTGACAATCCTAAACGTCGAAAAACCATTTGTAATCCCGGTCAACCCTCAACATCGACGCCAAAGCGGAATATCCACGGAAAGAAGGCTTTACTCTGTATTTGGTGGGGTCAGAAAGGTGTGATGTACTATGAGCTGTTAACATCTGGTCAAACAGTCACAGGGAATCTCTACCGACAACAAATTATCCGTTTGTGCCGAGCATTGCACCAAAAACGACCACAATATGAAACGAGACAGCATAAGGTGATTTTGCTGCATGACAATGCTCGGACTCACGTCACAAAAGTTGTCAAAGAAACGTTAGAAGCACTTCGCTGGGAAGTGCGGCTTATTCGCCAGACTGTGCCCCTTCTGACTATCACTTGTTTCGGTCGATGGCACACGCACTTGCTGAAAAACGATTTAATTCTTACGAAGATGTCGAAAAATGGATCTCTGACTGGATAAACCTCCAAAGATGACTCGTTCTTTCGTCACGGAATTCGCTTCCTGCCCGAAAAATGGGGAAAAGTCATCGCTAACGATGGACAATATTTTGATTGATGTACTTTTTCATTTTGTTTCTTAAATAAAGCTCTACTTTTTGTAAAAAAACGGACGGAACTTTCCGATTGACCTAATATGTTGGTGAAAGTTCCATAAAAAAATAATGAAAAATAAAGAAGATTAAATATCGGTGTTACATTGTGATGACGGACGGGCGTTTGAACTGTGCCGACGACTGCGACTCTCCGCGTCGCGTTAGTAGTGGTTCACATCGATATATCGAGCCGAGATCAGTGTATTAAGTTGGGAGATATTTTTTTCGCATCTATCGTGAAAAAATTTTCGCATCTGTATTGATAAGGAAGGAGACTATGTAGAAACATAAATTAATAAAATTTGATTCTCTACAAAAACTATGAAGTTACACAACTATTCCGAGAACTTTCCGGACAGACCGCCTATATTAAAAATAAAATTTAAAAAAATAGAGATACGCTATCGTATTGCTAGAGTGTCACGTCCGGTGTTCTAGCCACTGGTAATAATGGATGGTACACGATGTGATAACGACTCTACATATACAAGCTAATTACTTATGGATTGATAACGTAAGGAATTATTGTGTGATTAATATATCAATCTATAGTCGAAACATCAAATGGCCTGAATGAAAAGTCCAGTAAAAACGGCTTGGCACGAAACGTGTTAATGATTGTTTTAACATGTTTAAGCATTCATAATATATTAATATTAGATATCACTGTATTCGGGATAGTCTACAGAATCTTTTGCTGTAAAGAATAATTCAATATCTTTTAAAATAATGTCACAATATCTGTTTAAAGTTAAAAATATGTTTTTTTTTCAAAGCCATGTCCCTCAAAAACTGTGCGGCTAGGGGAAAGATTAAAGGCAAATTCGAAATCATCGCAGAAAACTCTATAAGAATCGCAAAGTGAAAATCGAAAAATGTCAAAATAAAGTTGAAATTTGTCGAACAGTGTAATTCACGTAAACACAGAATTCATATTAAAAATAATGAAAATCGAAATAAATTATCTTGATACATGTCGAGAGGATGAAACAAGAAAACGGTACTCACCACGTAACGGTCACCGTATTGTGTCGTACACTTGTACACTTTCTGCGTCTCGATAACAAATGACGTACAGTGACTCAGAAAAATATTCGGACGATCTGAAAAAGACGATTGTTAGTGTCACGTCCGGTGTTCCAGCCACTGGTAATAATTAACACAAAATCGAAGATATATTTTTCATTTTCTATCAATAATGTTGTACGAGAGGTAACCACTAAACTTCATAATTGCTAAACTAACAAATATATTGTATGAAGTTATACGCGTTAGAATTAAGGAAAACCACAAAATACATTTCGCAGCTAAGTATGGGGTAACTAATCTATGAGATTTATTTCATGATCAAACCTCTCTTTAACCGTCGCCACAGTGGGGTATTTGCCCAATTTCAGCGGCCCCAGCTAGTTCAACATTCGCTCAATATTGAAACTGCTGTAATTTTGCTAAAATTTATCCAAATTTGATGAAAAAAACAACCATTTTAAAGCTTAAGATTTCTACTTTTTGTACTGTATACCGTTTTTACTGAAACGGATGTTTTGAGTTCAAAATTTGTCCATAAAGAGGAGCGTATCAGATTGTAAAGTTTGTAGCTATTTTCCAATCAAGTACTGCGTCTGTATTATATTCGTCTATTCGTCTATATTATGTACACTATCGAAAAGTGTAATCATTTATAATTAGAATATCTTTTTAAAATAGTTATTACAAAGAATAAATATCCGTTATTTGTAATAGTATGGAAAAATGTTATGAACAAAATTTGCTCGGTACAGAGGGGGACATGTTGTGGCACAAACATTTTCTGCGAGGTTGGAGGCATGGAGGAGATTTCAAGGTCAGCTTGATTTTTTTAAACAGAATGTCCTTTTGTTATACCCTAGATCGATAGAGTATCAAATTCTGAGTATAAAACTGTTGATCTTCGTATCTCCGAAATCTAATAGTTAACGAGATATTATCCATAGAAGAAAGAAAATTATTTCGGTACTATCTCGTTAACTATTAGATTTAAGACATATGGAGGTCAATACATTTTTACTCAGAATTCGATAGTCTATCGATTCATGATACAAAAAGTAGGTCTTTCCATTAAAAAATATCAAGGTGACCATGAAATCTCTATGCCTCCACCCACGCAGAAAATGTTTATGTCACAACATGTCCCCCTCTATACCGTGCCAATTTTGTTTATTACGCTTCTTCATATTATTACAAATAACGGCAATATTCAAAGTGGACATAGTTATTGCCCCACCCTGTATATGATTTAAATTTTATGTGTATACTGTTTTCTTATTTTGGTGTATATTGTGTGTTTATTATTATTATTTGGTATTTACTTAAGTTAATACGCAGCATGTTAGAAATGTTGCGATTTTCGCGCGCGCGCGATGGCCATTTTTTCGTAAATCAACTATAAAATACGGAGTCAGTCATAGTCGGAACCAATTTTTCTTGCACATTAATCAGAAATTACCAAAGTTTTAGAATCATAAAAGAGGTGACTGAATCGTTGGTTATCTTTAAATATTAGTAACTACAAGAATGTATATAGTACAATAGTGAATTTCTCTTAAAAGTATACCCTATACTTAGCTAAAAAACCTTCTACAAAACAAAAATCTGTTAGTGTATGTAAATAAGGTAAAAATTACTAATAGGGGAATTCGTTGGGAAATGGAAACGGGTTAACAGAACTTCAAACTTTCGACAAATTTCAGTGCTTAATGGACACATGAATGTGAAAACGAATGGTGGGAGATTGTTCCTCAGATATTCAACTAATTCAAGCCACAAAAATTTTACAATACGTGCAAAATTTAAAAAATTGAATTTTGACCACTGAAGTCAGGCGAATACCCCACTGTGCGTCGCGTCGGTTGGACGCAGTTCGGATATGCACAGGTTCGGGCGCAGTGTATCTGGCAGATCAGTCAATAGATCTCAGCTTTTTTTATGAACACTTAATAATTTAGAAATGAATTTAGTAATATTTTAGATTAATTAGATGTAAATTAGTATAAACTGCCTCATTTTAAAAATGTTTTATTACTATACACAGATGCGCCCGACGGAAGGTTATATTCATATACAGTGACTCGGAAAAATATTCGGACGCTCTAAAAAAGACGATAACTTTTTAAATATTGTACTATACGATTTGTACTTTTTTGAGAAGCTAGAGCAGTTAGTTTACTACAGGATGCGGGAAGAAATTTTTTCAAAAATTGCAATTGTTCGGAATTGTAAAAAAACTACTGAATGTTGCATTCTACATCATTTGTATTTAGGACTATATTGAAAATTTAAAAAATACGTTTTCTAGATCTGTGTCAGTTAAACATATTTTGAACATATCGTCAAAATCAGTCGACGTTGCAATGAGCTACACACGTTTAAAGATGGTAAAAATTGCAGATTTTCACGATTTGCGGCCTATAACTCCAGATTCTTAGATCTTTCAATGCCTGCCATTTCCCCCCCCCCCCATGAACCGATTTCGATGAAACTTTCACAGTGCACGTAATTGACACAGATCAACAAAACGTATTTTTTAAATTTTTAATATAGGCTCACATAAAAAAGTTGTAAAAACCAACTTTTAGTATTTTTTCTACAATTCCGAACAATTGTAGTTTTTGAAAAATATATTTCTCACATCCTGTAGTAAACTAATTGCTCTAGCTTCTCAAAAAAGTTCAAATCGTATAGTACAATATTTAAAAAGTTATTGTCTTTTTTAGAGCGTCCGAATATTCTCCCAAGTCACTGTACCTTATTAAACAAATTATTTTGTTCTATTGCGCAAGTGTCACTTACCAACAAATATCCATGAAACCCACTCGTAATCGATGGATAGAAAAACATAGCTCGGTAGAAACACAAAACCAACTAAACTATTAAGGCTTGCATAGCCTCGCCGCGCCGCCACGAAAGAGTACCGTCCGCACTGTCCAGCTTGAAGAGTCCAACTGAAATGAAGAATGAGAGAAGTAGAAGAACTGAACAAGAGGTGGTAAGCGATAAACTGATGATAAACTGATTCCTCGAAAAGACCTATAGGTGTAATGTAACTTAGCTGGAGAAACGATTACGAGGAATGGAAGGGTACGCATCCGGTCTAAATACTGATTGCGGACCTTTATGCAAAATAAAAATTGTCTGCATCGATTGCAAGAAATAGAAATTAAATTGAATATTATTTCTTCCCTTAACACTAACCGTACCGAGCACAAAATGCGACTGGTATACAATTGTTTCATAAAAATGACAATACTGAATTTATTGAAATTTCTCACCATTTTTATAACAATACATGCTTGAATGAAGAAATTAATTTAATAATTTCTAATGGAATTATCCTTGCAACTTCAATGATTATACAGTAAAAAATGTGACACCGGGTATTTGACCGGTCGTGGTACGGTTAGTGTTAATAACTTTAATAAAGAAGCAATCATGCGTATATTGACATCTTCAATTTTAAAAATTTTCCAATAACACTGTCCAACACCAAATTTGTTCCCAATATAGTGTTCGGTCCTTCTTATAGAGTTTTTAGAGCTGATTCTGAATCTGACCTTAATTTTTTTCCTATACGCACAGGTTTTGAGGAACATGGCTTTAAAAAAAAAACATACTTTTCAACTTTAAACAAATATTATGATGTTATTATAAAAGATATTGAATTGTTCTTTACAGCAGAAGATTCTGTAGACTTTCCCGAATCCAGTGATATATAATATTAATGCATTATGATTGTTTAAACATGTTTAAACAACGTTTAAAGGCGGTGAGACACCTCTTTTGCACCAATTTTTGAGGGTATTTTTCAATTTATCTAAAAAAATAAGGGTTCAGTGGAAAATCGAACTATACCACACGATAGAGCAGACTTTTATCATGAAAAACACCCCTTGGAAGTTTGCAGCATCGACGTTTTCACCGAACCAGAAAGCAAAATATCTTCGCCCGACATGCGTTGACGCCAGTGGCGCTCACCACTAGAACGGTCGTTCGTCGCTCCGTATCCCGTCGCTGAGCCGTATCCCGTCCCGAGCGCCACTGGCGTCAACGCATGTCGGACGAAGATATTTTGCTTTCTAGTTCGGTAAAAACGTCGATGCTGCAAAAAGTTCCAAGGGGGGGTTTTCAAGATAAAAGTCTGCTCTATCGCGTGGTATAGTTCGATTTTCCGCTGGACCCTTAGTTTTTGAAATAAATTGAAAAATATCCTCAAAAATTGGTGCAAAAGTGGTGTCTCTACGTCTTTAAACGTTGTTTAAACATGTTTAAACAATCACAATGCATTAATATTATATATCACTGGATTCGGGAAAGTCTACAGAATCTTCTGCTGTAAAGAACAATTCAATATCTTTTATAATAACATCATAATATTTGTTTAAAGTTGAAAAATATGTTTTTTTTTAAAGCCATGTTCCTCAAAAACTGTGCGTATAGGAAAAAAATTAAGGTCAGATTCGGAATCAGCGCAAAAAACTTTATAAGAAGGACCCAACAGTATATTGGGAACATAAAAAAAGTTGAAATTTGTTGGACAGTGTAATTAACTTTCCGGTTTATAGGGAAGTTATTGTACCTAATGACCCCGAAAATCTAAAATCTATTTTTTAGCAGATCTTCACGTTTCAAGGTCATTGGAGTCATTTTAGACTATTTTCAGCAAAATGTTCGTATGTGTGTGCGTATGTTATCAAATTTTTCGTTAACGTTTTCTGAAAAACTAACAACGCGATCCGAATGATGAATGATGCAATCGATGTGCTCCGCTGTAACTTAGAGCTGATTAGATTTTGATCCAAATTGGTACAGTAGTTTCTTAGTTTTTTCGAAATAAGTTGATTCAACAATGCAATTTATACGAGAGGACGTAAATTTTCCACCGAAGAAACGAACGTAATTATATATATATATATTTAGATATATTTTTAATAACAAATTAGATATATATATATATATATACAGGGTGTCCCACATAAATGGGAACACCTAAATATCTTTCGTATTTACAGTCCTATTCAGGTCTATTTCAGTCTATTGTTATTTAATTATTTAATTGTTATTTAATTAATTATCACAATTACAGTCTAATTAAGTCTTTTATTGTCTATCATGCTATCGTAAAAAAAATATACTATTCCATTTAAAAAACCATCGGTGACCTTGAAATTTCATTAAAAAACACGACATAAAAAATTTTTTTCTTTACCATTATATTTGCCCCCTGCAATAGTGTCACTTTCTCCTTCGGAGTTTACTAATAGGACTGTAAATACGAAAGATATTTAGGTGTTCCCATTTATGTGGGACACCCTGTATATATGTAAATATACATACCATACCTGTATATGTAAATATACAGGGTGAGGCATTTATCCTGGCCACCTGGAATATCTCAAAAACTAAATCTCGGAGAAAAAAATGTTTCAATAAAAAGTTTAAGTAAGTCAAAGAGGGGCTGATGCGGCAGTCATTTCCGTTTTAAATTTTAATAATGATTTCAAGATCATTCCATTTTGGTTAGGTGTAGTGTTCAACTTACTTTGTGTAAAAAATCTCTGTCTTCTACCAATCACTTTGGCCACAATTTAGGTTTGAATATCAACTTTAAGGATTTTCACAAATGAATCGTGCAAAGGTTACCATGTATATGATAATTTAGGTGAATTCGTTTAGGAATATTTCTGAATAATAAAGAAAAACGTGAAACGCGTATGATTTATTAATCCTTTATGTATAAAAAATATTTAGTAGCAATATTATGTTACATAAATTATTTCTGTAGCGGTCATTAAACGACTGTCGGAAAAATGCCTGTTGAGTTTTTCCGACAGAGGTCCAGTGAACGAAAACATTGTTTATTTAACATAAAAAAATTGTTATTAAATATTCCTTTATACATACGAATTTCACATTTCTTTTCATTATTTATGATATATCCTTACAAAATTTCACCCCAAAAATCAAATAACCGTAATTCCCGCGCGTTTCATTCTTGGAACTTCTGAAAGTAAATTTTTAAACTTAAATTGCGGCCAAAGTAATTGGAAGTAGACGGCGATTATTTACACAAAGCTCAACATTACACCTAACCAAAACCATTACTGCAAAACCAAAGCTGCTGAACACTTTTAAGATATACTTACATAAATAAAACATGAGCACAACGCAAAGAGGCTTCCGATTAATCCATATTAGTTAATGTTGAACAACTTTATTGACAAATTATTTTTACGCGGCGCGCCGTTTACCCGCGTTTCAGGTAGAGGCGAGTCGAACACACCGTTTTTATGGTCCGTTGTCTGCACCGCTGGTCTCGAGAAAATAATACCAGACCGTATACGAATACGACTTAATGACTCTATTCATTTATATTTTCCAGTTCCAAATATACATGTTGCACAAAAAGAAATGGAGCAGCTGACAGTAAACTTACAAAATTGTAAGACAGCAAAAAGCAACGCCCAATGTCTGTAGGGGGATTAGGACTGGTCCTATTGATATCGACCTTTGGTCGCTATGTAATAAATAGATAAACCACTCTCATTTCCGGTAGAGGCGAGACAAGAACACCAATTTCAAGGTTCATCGGTGTCTGTACCGCTAGTGTACGAGGGGTAGATAATCCCTTTATTACATAGCGACAAAAGGTCGATGGTAAAAGAACCTATATTAAAACCTGGCTGACACCAGGCATTCATCTTGGACGTCCTTCCAAGTTTTAAGTTTACTGTTTGCTCCATTTCTTTTACTGCAACATGAATACAAGTTATGTGAAAAATATAAAAGAATAGGGTCAATTAAGTCGTATCCGAGATACCTGGCTGGCCGAGGGTTTCTCCGTCGTGTTTATTGCAATACCTGACCACGGTTCCCGAGTCCCCTCGACGCTTCGTCGCCCGAGGATCCGAACGGATCCGAGCATGGGCAAAAGTATCTATTTAAAATTTCAAAGATGCTTTCCCTAGTTACAGTCCGATTTCTATCGGATTTAGACTTTTCTTAATCGGAAGAACGCCACGAACTGGATCGTGTCACTTCCGTGAGGAAATCATGAGAAATAAACAAGTTTAGCATTCACTTGTTAGGGGTTTCATGCCGATATACCTGTGTCGCCGAGGGATAGCCCGGTCGTAAGTTTATTGCACCACTTGGCCCACGGCTCCCGAGTCCCCTCGACGCTTCGTCGCCCGAGGTTTCGAAAGGATCCGAGCTTGGGCAAAAAAGTATCTATTTAAAATTTCAAAGATCCTTTCCCTAGTTACAGTCCGATTTCTATCGGGTTTAGACTTTTCTTAATCGGAAGAACGCCACGAACTGGCTCGTGTCACTTCCGTGAGGAAATCATGAGAAATAAACAAGTTTAGCATTCACTTGTTAGGGGTTTCATGCCGATATACCTGGGTCGCCGAGGGATAGCCCGGTCGTGTTTATTGCACCACTATTGTGTTCTGGGCTCAGGCCTCGGGGCTCGACCCTCGAGCTGGCCAAAAGGATCTATGAAGGATCCGAAAGGATCTTTGAATTAGATACAGATACTAGTTACAAATGTATCCGTCGCTTCGGATCCTTTTGCGGCGGATACAAATGTATCTAATTCAACTTCGGATACAAGATCCTTTCGCATCCGAACCTTAAGATCACGAATAATAGTTACGTATCTTTTAGTTGAATCCGGATTTAGATACTTTTGTATTTAGATACTGCCCAAGTCTGCCTTCCCCCAATGCTTCGCTACGGTAGGAAATCTGTTGTTCGAACGACCAAACCGTGATTGCCAACCGAAAGTAGTTTTTCTACACAATATTATTCGTTCGCGACTTTGACTCGTACCATACAATACTGAAGTCGCGGAATGCCAATAATACGGCTATTGTTACGGAGAGCGATCGCGCTTCCGTGCGAACTCAAACGAAAATAACTCCGAAGAAAAAAAAATTGTGCCAAAACCAATTTGATTTTCAGGTGCGAGATAAAGGTAACGGTTACACGCGTTCGAAATTTCCGAGATGTTTCCGACACCGGAAGACGTTCCCTCAGAATTAAATACAACAAATTCTACAATTTTCAACAATTTCCAAACACTACAATATTTTACCAACGCTACCGCAAAGCTGGCTCGGAGAGCACGCGTAACGTAACGAAACTAAACGCGGTTGAGCGTGGTCGCCGTGCAATCGGTTGAAAAGGACAATCTCGCGGCTTGCTTTCCCAACGATCTCCCTTCGGTTAATCTGTGTCTCGCGAGGTCTTTAAGCCGCCGCGCGATTCCGCAGTATCGTACCGTAACTTTTCTCTGTGAGAGTCCTTCGCTATCCCATGCCTCTCTCCGTTCTCGGGCAATCCCTTACGAGAGAGAGGTCCCTGTTCGGGCGCCAATTTGTCACGTTGAAACGTTTTTCACGAGCGGGTTGACTCGCGAAAACCAGCCAACTCCGAGCCTTGCAGGCGTTGAAACCAGGCTGCGTGCAGGCCGAGTGCACGCGGTGCGCTCGGGACAAAGCGAGACTCGAAGATTCGACAATTCCACGACGAAACGCGCAAAGTTCGGGCGCCAGGCACCGCGAAGGTGCCACACGAAACACGATAAAGCGTTTGAGCTCGGAGAAGCCGAATTCGAGGGTCGAATCTTCGAGATACGCGGATCGAAACAGCTACGCGATTAGGCCAGTTGGTTCGGACACGGGAAAGACTAGGACAGCCCTCTCGGCAGGACGGATCTCACAGGGCGCGAAGAGTAATTGACAACGTTTGGTCTCGAGCTGTTTATTGCAGCGGTCAAAGATTACAAAATTAGCGGCCACGTGGCCGCGACCCGAGAGCCCGCGCTCTTCATACAAGTTGACGTAAAGATGGTCGCTCGCCGCGCGGTTGTCTTGTCGCATTCGCTCGCTACGATACCGAAGGAATGAATCGCAGTTAATCGGCTACGAACTACGGAAAACGCGAGACGCAGATATTCGGCGAAATACGAGACTGCCGTGATGGCTTTCGCACGAAATTCGCGACGACGCGTACGATATTTTCGCGTTACGCTAACGACGAGACACAGGATTCGACATAACCGCAATTACCGCCGAGATTGTCCTTGCTAAACGAGACCCCTTCGAGGAAACACTTGCGCGCTCGCAATTTCGGAAAACTCTCTCGCAATTCTCGAAACTCAAAATACTCGCGGCACTAGTACGATTCACACTCAAATTCCCGCGGACGAGACGGGAAGCGTTCGTCCTCGCGCGACGAAGGTTGAGCCGCCTTGCTACGAAATATCCGAAGTGATCACTGTGACGACTTAAGGGGCCCGATCCAACTCGAGCGAGAGTGTGGTGGCACATTCACACACCGCTAGATACTGTATACGTATACGAGGTTGCAAGGGTCCAGCCCGTGACTAATCACGTCTCGCTAATGCACATTTGGCGCCCCTACGTAGTCAGAATCGATAGATAAAAGATCAATCTAGCGCTGGAGCTTGCGAAAGTGGTCTACTTTTGCGTTTTCGAGGCGTAATTTGCATTATTCGGCACGTTGTAGCGCAGCGGCGAGGAGCACTGGCGGCGCGACAGTGCTGCCACTGTCAAGAGACATACATTTTCTTAAATATCGAGAGAAGTGGGATCTTTATAGAAAAGGTGGGAAGCTCCAGCGCTAGCGGGGACACATACAATGTCAATGCAACGATTATTATGTTAAACCATACCTCTTTAAAACAACAGTTCGTCACGGCGCAGAAATACACCTCAAAAGAATTCGTTCTGTGAAAGTACAGCTTCGGCATTTTTTCCGCTACGAGCGCTTACGTCTGTTTCACATCATTCAGTCACGACAGTCACCCGGATTCAGTCACTGTATCGGTAAAACAGAGAATGAGAAGTGTTGCCGGTAACTTATATGGTTATACGGCTGACGATGATGCTACGTTGGTGATCTCGAGTGATAGTGTGTGGCGCACACTCACCGCTCGGGCAGCGCGTACGTGTGCCCAGGCGCGTTGTGCAATGGTCCAGCCCGTGACTAATCACGTCTCGCTAATGCACATTTGGGGGCCCTACGTAGTCAGAATCGATAGATAAAAGATCAGTCTAGCGCTGGAGCTTGCGAAAGTGGTCTACTTTTGCGTTTCCGAGGCGTAATTTACATTATTCGGCAGCTTGATATCCGCCCGGGAGGCTCTGCAGGCACGACTCCGTGCCGCGCGAGGCACTCACACACTCACCGCTCGGGCAGCGCGTACGTGTGCCTAGGCGCGTTGTGCGATGGTCCAGCCCGTGACTAATCACGTCTCGCTAATGCACATCCCTTAAGGAGATCTCGATAATAGCGGAATCTCCTCGTGGAACGCTCTCGAATCCTGTGTATGTCGTTCCGTGTCCCGTTAGAGGGCGGTCCGGTCCTTTAATTATCTCAAACCCCGCACGAAAATTGATAGAAAAGGGACGTCGCAAACTTGCAACGTCACAATCTATAATAATTGCAGTTGACGAAGTAACTCGTGCATTTATGTTAAAAAAAGAAAAGTTGAATATATGCTGGAGAAAATGCCCTCTGTTCAATCACTTTAGTATAAAGAGATGTTTCAAGTGCTGGGGATTCTACCACATTGCTAAAAACTGTACGAGAGATGAAACGTGTCATAAATGTGCAGGAAAACACAAAGCAAGTGAATGTAAAGAGAAACATAATAATTGCGTAAATTGTATGTTTAAAATAAAAACATATAATTTGGAAATAAAGGACGACCATGATGCTATGGATCCGGAATGCCCAACATATAAGAGGGCCATCGAAGAGGAGAAGAGAAGAGGTGGATGGGAAACCAAGAAATAGCAGTTACAGATTGAAGAGGATCAAATAATATATACAAATGCGCAAAGTCTAGTGGCACACAAGGACGAGATACAACACCAGTTTATGAGGAAATTAAATTCGGCAGTCATAGCATTGTCGGAGTCGAGACTGACTGAGGAAATCGAAGATAGTGAAATAAGTGTACCGGGGTACAGTGTGATCAGATGCGACGCAGAAACAAGGAACACAGGGGGGGTTGTTCTATATGTAAGAGACGATATCAAGTATGAGATAGTAGTATCGAAAAAATTAGAAAGAATCGTTTGGTGCGTTGCAATAGAAGTGAAAGAGAAATTATTTAAAGGAGTGTTAATGGTAATATATCATTCACCGAGTGCGTCACATGGAGAGTTTATAGGATTCCAAGAGGAGATAGTAGAAGAATTAACGATAAAAGACGAATTTATAATATTAGGAGACTTTAATATAGATTGTATGACAGACTCTTATTATACAAATAAGCTACTAACGGCTATGCAAAGTCTAGGAATGAAGCAATATGTAGACAAACCAACGAGAGTTACCAAAAATAGTAGAACAATTATAGATCTAGTTTTTGCGAATAAAGAAATAAATGTAGAAGTAAAATACAAACCCAAGATAACGGACCACGCGTGGATAAAAGTCGCCATAAATACGAACAAGACTGTAAATAAATATAAAGAATTCAGTGGCAGGGATTATAATAGATATAATGCAGATGAATTTGTTAAGCTAGTGGAGAGTAACCTTGGAAGAGGTCAAGAGTTAGATATTAATATAAGAGCAGGGAAACTAATCAGTAGTATAGTTGATGCGCTAGATATCTCGGCACCTAAGAAAATTTTTAGAATACCGAGAAGATGGGAAGGGAAAATATGGTACTCAAACGAAATAGAAGAATTAGCGGCTAAACGAGATGAGGCATATAGAAAAGCACTGTACGATAGCACGGAACAAAACTGGAAACAATTTAAAATTGAAAGAAACGCAGTAGTAAATTTAATTAGATCAAAGAAAAAAGAATACTATGAAAGCATGATTGATAATAATAGAAACAATCCCACAACTATGTGGAAAACATTAAAAGAAATTATTAGAGGAGGATTAGGGATGGTTTAGTTCTTTCCGGCCTACCGGCACCGGCGCCGCCGCGCGGGGGGACAGCATTTAGTTGTGACGGCGCCGGCACGCCAAGAATTTTAGACCTTTTTCGAGGCTCGCACAAAGGCCAAACGCCGGTGATCGTGTCTAACCCCAGGGGTCATCCGGCGCACCACAGGGGTTCCCCAGAACCTTTTTTCCTCTTCTACTCCCCTCTACACCTTAGCAGATGCCTATGCTAGATGCCGTCCGGTCGCCGGAAAAATTCTGTTCCATTTGAAATTTTGCCGGACGCCGGAACCGGCTCTATCTCATAGGAAGAATATAACACGCTGTAACTATTTAAAAAGCTATCAACTAGAAGTTTTCAGAGTTCGTCGTGCCAATGACGAATACGTTGTTAAGGAATTTAAACGTTGTAACAAAATATAACAATAGGTTTTTGATTTCATAATGTTACAGCTGACGATAATAAGCGAATTCAACGACCTTATTACGTTGAGCCTTTGAATAACGCCAAAATAGTTTTTCCCGACGTTTCGGGCTAAACCCCCCACTAACCGGTGGCTTGTTTAACATTGGACCCCGCGAGTTTAATATTCTGAAAAGTGAGTACAATTTTAATTGACCACATGACGTGTAGAAAGGTTGGTGGCATTTGTTTGGGGTGGTCCTTTATTGAAAATTTGAAGAGCACGTTGTGTGGATCTACTACAGGGTGTTCACACTATTATAAATTATTAGAAAAACATGAAAAAGGAAAAAGTAGTACATACTGCTTTTTATACGCAACGCGATTTGCTATAAAAAAAAGGGTTTCCCATTGAAGATGTTGAAATAATTCCCTCTCCCACCCTCAGGAGGTGGGATGGGGGGTCAATTATGGTGTTGTTGAATAGCATTTTTAAAAATATCAAATACGTCCACTTCTATTTTTCTGATCTGATGTGTATTTCTCGAGATATCCCCAATTTTCAACGATTTTTGACCCATTTTGATTTTTGTCCATTACAACGCCATCTGTGGACCAAAATGCAAAAACTCCTAGGTCAAATTTGTGTATTTTTTCTGGGGAATACAAATCTGCAATGAAAAATGGGGGTTCCATTTAATTTTTTTATCTTCCCCCACCCCCACCCCCAGAGGGCGGCGGTGGGGGGGGTCGAGTTTGGTATCATTGGATGTCCCCCTTCGCGACAAACAACTTTCATTACCCACTTGTTTTGATCCGATGCATAGTTCTCGAGATATGTCAATGTCTTCAGATAAAATGACCACCCTGTATTTGGATACTCGTAAAAAGACAATAACTTATAAAATATTTGACTATACGATTTGAGCTGTTTTGGAAAGCTAGAGCAATTAGTTTACTACAGAACGAGAAAAGAAATTTTTTCTTTTTATTTGGGCCTATATTGAAAATGTAAAACATACGTTTTGTAAATCTGTGTAAATTAAACATATTCTGAATAATTCCGTCAAAATCAGTCGACGTTCTAATAAGCTACAAACGTTCAAAGATGGTGAAAATTGTAATTTGTGATGATTTTCAACCGATTTCGATAAAACTTTTACACACAATTGAAACAGATCTACAAAATGTACTTCTTAAATTATCAACACAGGCCCACATGAAACTGTTGTAAAATGATTTCTCGGATATAGCATTTTCGCCGGAGCATTCGGTACCTGCACAAATTACTTTACAGTAAACACGTGTTGCCCGAGAAAGTGCCGACTTCCAGCCTAATAGTAATGACCTGTCATAAACCTCTCCATAGAGAACAGCCCCGGTGGGAACGGCACATAAACAAAGCGGGCCTATCGCTAGGTCTGCCTATCCCCACCACAGCCGCGCCTGTAGTCCCAATGTTTTGACTTTGACGTTGCGAGCTACGTAGTATGCGTGGCTGCTGTAGCCAATATTTCGACGCAACCGAAAATGCGTATGAAACGAGGTCAGCCTCCTCCGCTCTGATCCAATCGGCCGCGCATTCGTTCCGTCACCGTGGTCCTCCCTGCGAACCTTCTTCTCAGGCTCGCATCAATACAATGTCAACAGTTCGGATCCAAACGAGATGGCGCCTTGCCACCCCCTACAATCGCGTAGTAGTGGGCGGTAACGGTTTATAATATCTTAACCCACTGCTCTGTTCCGCCATCGCTCCTAACGGGCAGTGTATTCGACTACTTGTTGTACATAAACAAAAATTTCAGCTCTCTATCTCATTTCTATCGGAAGTTCTTTGATTTTGTCTCCGAATTCGACGAAAGGTCCCACTGTGCGCTGTCGACCCATATTTCAGAATGTCTACAGAATTTTATGGACCCGAAATAACAAACAATTCAAACCTAACAGCTGTTTGTAGTTACTGGAGTGTTTCACATCTCATGTGTGCCGATATGAAATTTATACATGATGCGTACAGTTGCAAAGTATCGTAATGGACGAAATGACACTATTGGTTTCCCTAAAATGAACATTTTATTATTTACCGGTGTAACTGAAATAACTTTTGATATCATTTATTATAGGTTGTGAAAGGGAAGTTCTGTCGCATTTTGAATAAGCAAGTAAGTTTGCTTGTTACCTGAATGATGGCAACAAGCTGCTACAAATAATGTAAAAAAAAACGGTATTGCAAAGAGCAAGAATCGTAGAATACGACCACATATTTTTTCACAGTAGATCCGGTGGAAAAACTTGCAAAACAGAGAGAGAGAGAGATATGTCTTCTAGTAATTATTTAAAATCATTATTTAAGAAGAATTCACCAAGTGGCAGGAACGTTTCCTACTTCCATGATGTTGTAAAGGAGAGCTACCGATAGTTTACCTAAGCAGTTGAGAAGCCCATAAAAACCTTTTTTTTGTCCCGCGCACAACAGGCAGTCCTGACCCTCGCCGAGGGAGATGTCCCTTCCGGCACGGTTGGCCGGCGAAAAAAAAGTTTGTTGAGAAACCGTGCCGGCGTTTCCAATTCCGGGCTCCCTATCCTTAAGCATTGGTGTGCCGGTGCCGGTGCCGGTTGCCTGAGCGAACTAAACCATCCTTTATTGGTACGCATGTGTTTTGTATTTGGTGTGTGACTCTTGGAGGGTCACACAAAGAACTTCCCGATTCGTTAGTTGCAGTATATTATTTATTATCATTATTTAGTGTACATTTTAAGAAGATTATACGTTTTCAGGGAAGTTCAATAGTTTTCTACTTATCAAAATGTGTGCTATATGACGTCGTATTAAACCAACATCGTATGCTCGTTGCTCGCTTGATTCCCTGTTATAGCATAGTAATGTTGCAAAATAAATCGCAAATGCTCCACAATCAAACGCATTGTTTTGATATTGTACTCTGTGAAATATACTTCTTCTTATATTTATAAAGGGCATTCAAATAATCTATTACATCATGGTTCAAATGACATATCGGTTAAGAGCGAGAGAGACTGTCGCGGAATCCCACTACAGCTAGCCACGATCCTTGTCAAAGTAAAGGACCGCAGATCATCCCCGCTAATTAGGATGCGTGCGCACCGATCCCCACTCGATACAGATCGAAGGAGGTCGATACGCGAAGAGAATGAGATCACTCTACGTCTGGAAGCGGGTCTAATAACACGCGATTCTAATAGATCCGGCGAAAACCGGTACGTTGTCGAGAAGTCAAACCGACTTCGCAGTTCTAGTCAAACCGCCTAGATTGCCTTCGTCTCGTACGCGCCTCAAACCGAGGAGTCATAGATGCAAACCGCACTGTGGCACTGCCGAGGATAATATCTATTAACAAGTGTACTGATCGTAACAGCGTAGAGTCAATCGTGAAGGTAGTGTACGAGAAGACGGCAATTAAAAGGAAGTTTCTAATTAAACAGTCGTGTAACTGTTTCGAGTCATTGACAGATAGACTATGTATGGCTCGGATTCACTACCCTAGAACCGGAGTGTAACTGTGATCGTCTAAAGGCGCAGAAGGTTACATTCCTTTGGCGTAGCAAGGTGAATAAGAGTCTTATACGTGTCGTCACATAGTGTATTCCTCCGAGAAATCGGCAGAGTATCTGTGTGCTTCGACGGTCACTCGCTGTCCGGGGCACGCGAATAATAGACGAATTAACTAAGTAGAATACTAACTACAACGTCCAGAACCGGAGTGCAGCTGTACCCACCGCAAGGTGCAGAAGGGTGCGCTCTTTTGGTGAGGCCGGAGTAGTGAAGATTGTACGCGTTATCATAGACGATACTTCTCCGAGAAATCGGCAGAGTACGTAAATGTTATAACGGTTACATTCGTCTGATGCGAATCATATAACATCTAAATCCAGATCACTTGATTACACCGAGTCATATCCAGACGTAGTGTCTCGTAGGGCACGTAGGTTCGCGCAATTATAGAAGTATCGCGTTTGGCGACCGTATTTGAAAGAGGAGTTTTCGGTAACGAATTTGTGTCTTGCCTGCGAGCAAGTTTTTCATATTTTTGTTTATATAGAAATATCGCGTCTGGCTACCGTGCTGGAATAAGAAATTCATAACATGTACGCGTGAATAACCGCGGTTTGTTTACCTCGTATCAAGTTACAGTAGCAGATACGACTTCGTGATATCGACTGAGACATGATCATTGGCCATATAGTCAGAACAGGTGACATATTCATGTATTCTTGAAGTTGGTAAAATATACCCTACTTTTACCTACTAATCGAATTCCATTCATTTATCAGATAATCTAACCCTCTCCGCTTTCCAGTGCCTGGAGGCACGAACCTAATCATTATTATCATTGATCAACATTGATTAATGATAATAATCTATAATATTTGAGAAATAACATAAAAACGGTTATAAACCTAAGAAAGCAAGTGACTATAGACCTATTAACATGCTACCGATATATGGAAAGGTACTAGAGATAATAGTGAAAAAACAAATTGAAGCTTACCTAGAAAATAATAATACCATAACGGAGCATCAGTCGGGCTTCAGGAAAAATTATTCGTGTGAAACAGCCATACAAGCAGTTATAGATGAATGGAAAGTGTCCATTAGTGAGAGACAAATAGTAGGAGTTATTTTTGTAGACCTTAAACGGGCATTCGAGACAATTGACAGAGGAAGATTATTAGAAAAACTATATCAATACGGTATTACAGGAACGGTTCTACAATGGTTTAGGTCTTACTTAAAAGATAGAATGCAGCAAGTTTGGTTAAATAATGGATGGTCTAAGATATTGACAACGGAATATGGAGTGCCACAGGGTTCGGTATTGGGCCCATTGTTGTTTATAATGTATATGAATGATATTGTTAAATCCTGCTCGGAGGTGTGTAACCTAAAAATGTTTGCGGACGATACCTTAATTTATGTAACAGGTAAGAGTAGCGCGGAAGTAGAGAGAAAATTGAATATTGCATTTAGAATTGTGGAGTTATGGATGAATACCAATAAACTGAAGCTGAATGCGGGGAAAACGAAATATATGTTAGTTAGGGGTATAAGAAAAGAATTGAGGGGCAACACTATTGTGAGATGTTTGGATGGAAATGAAATTGAGCGCGTAGAAATAATAAAATATTTAGGTGTAATTATTGATGATAGACTCAGATTCAGCGGTCATTGTGATTACATGCTAAAGAAAATAGGGAAAAATAAGCTTTTTAAATAGAATAGGGAATTATATCTCGGCGTACACTAGACGCACGATATATAAGACAATTATAGCTCCTCACATTGAGTATTGTGCGACGCTATTAATCATCATGGGGGATACACAGTTAAGTAGGCTCCAAAAAGCGCAAAACAGAGCGATGAGAGTCATATTGCAATGTGACAGACGTACAAAAATTAATTGTATGCTCCAAACGCTGCAATTTATGAATATAAGACAAAGGCTGTACTACAATATGTGCATTTTTATTTTTAAGATCTTAAATAATATGATGCCTGTGCAATTTAGCAATAAACTTAGAATAGTAGGGGAAGCACGAGAAACTAGGCACGCGGGGGATATTGCAATTGAATTTCGCAAAACAAGAAGTGCGCAAAAAAGTCTATTCTATGAAGGTGTGTTAATGTATAACGCATTACCGTCTGAAATCAAACAATGTGATCGATTAGTAATGTTTAAACGAATGCTGAAAGAATTTGCCATAAATGATGTAACATGAGACTGTGCATGAATGTAATTACGTATGTACTGAAAATAGCTGAGAAAGCTAATAATAAGCTCTCTCTCCCTCTCTCTCTCTCCCTCTCCCTCTCTCTCCCTCCCTCTCTCTCTCTCCCTCCCTCTCTCTCTCCCTCCCTCTCTCTCCCTCCCTCTCCCTCTCTCGCTCTCTCTCCCTCTCCCCCGCTCTCCCTCTCCCACGCTCTCCCTCTCGCCCCTCTTTCTCCCTCTCTCTCCCTCCCTCTCCCTCCCACTCCCTCCCCCTCTCTCCCACCCTCTCCCTCTCTCCCTCCCTCGCTCTCTCTCCCTCTCCCCCGCTCTCCCTCTCTCCCCCTCTTTCCCCCCCTCTCCCTCCCCCTCTCCCCCTCTCCCGCCCTCCCCCTCTCCCTCCCTCTCCCTCTCCCTCCCTCTCCCTCTCCCTCACATCCTCTCCCTCTCTCTCCCTCTCTCTCCCTCTCTCTCTCCCTCACATATACAAAGGGGTAATAATTGTAATATACCACTCACCAAGTGCAGCGGATGGTGATTTTATAACATTCTTAGAAGAAATAGTTGAATCAGTTATAATAAAAGGAGAATGTATATTGATAGGGGACTTTAATATAGATATGAGGTTGGATTCATTCTACCCGAGAAAGTTACGAGCGACGATGTTAAGCTTAGGGATGAAACAACTTGTCAACAAGCCAACAAGAATCACAAAAGATAGCCAAACAACCATTGACTTAGTTTTTGCCAATAATGAGATAACAGTCGATGTGCGTGATAAGCCTAAAATAACGGATCACGCACTGTTAGAAATTAAAATGTCATTAAGTAGATCGAATAATACCTATTGATTAGTTAGCGGTAGAGACTATAGCACATTTAACATGTGCAATTTCCTTAAATTATTAGAAAGGAATGTAACACAGGGTCAGGGCTTAAGTGTGAATGCGAGGGCGGAAAAATTGATTGGCGTAATAGTTGATACACTGGAGAAAGTAGCCCCTAAGAAAACATTTAAAATACCAAACGTATGGTATGGAAAAAAATGGTTCTCGAATGAAATATTAGTAGCTGCATCGGAAAGGGATAATGCGTTTCGGAAAGCTGTGTCTACAGGCACGGAGCAAGATTGGTTAAAATATAAGGTTGAAAGAAACACGGTAGATAAACTCATTAAAATTAGAAAGAAAGAATATAATGAAAGTATGATAGATCAAAATAACGATTCGTTGAGGCCGGGTCAATGTCCTGATGGATGGAAAACATCTACGATTGTTCCGATACCAAAAGTAAACAAACCTAAAAAAGCTAGCGAATATAGACCTATCAATATGTGGTTAAAGAGCAAATTGAAAGGTACTTAGAAAGAAACGACATAATCACAGAACACCAATCGGGATTCAGGAAACGACATTCGTGTGAAACAGCGCTTCAGATGACCATAGATGAATGGAAATTGGAAATTAGCGAGGGCAAAATGGTAGGGGTAATATTCATGGACTTGAAAAGGGCATTTGAAACAGTACATCGAGAAAGGTTAGTTGGTAAATTAGAGCAATATGGAGTTGGCGGTACAGTTCTGAAATGGTTTAAATCATATGTGTGTAATAGGAGACAACAAGTACGTTGTGGTGATATAATGTCTAACCTGATGGAGAATGATTATGGAGTATCACAGGGCTCTGTATTAGGACCCTTGTTATTTATTATTTACATAAATGATATAGTTAATAGTTGCCTGGAAGGAAGTATAAGAATGTTTGCAGATGATACCATATTATATATTACGGGACAAGGCTTCCGTTTCCGGTTGTGTGAGTGGCTGTAGTAGGTAATTAGCGGTGAGTGATTTTGGTGTGTAAGAGACTCTTCCACTCTTCAGTGGAAAAAGTGTGAGGGGTGAAAGCTGCTGAGAGGGGTTAGTGGGGTGTAAGGATAGAAGGGAGAGAAAGGGATAAGGGTGAGGGAGTGAGAGAAAGAGAAGTAGGGAAGGGATAAGTGAGTGGGTAGTATAGGTTAGGTTTGCGGGGCAGCAGACAGGTGGGCGCGGGATAAGAGAGTAGGAGGAAGGTGGCGCGATCTTGAGGGAGAAAGGTAGACTAAGAGACAGGTAGGCTGAGAAGCGGGAACCGTTGAAAAGGGATAACAGTGGTAAAGGTAGAAGTGTAGGGAAAATGGACGAGAGAAAGGAGGTTGATAAGGGGATGAAGAGGGAGGATGGGAAGGAAGGGAAGGGAAGAGTGGGGGTGATTTTGAAAGATAGTAATTTAGAGCGGTGGTTCAGCTCAGAAAGCGTGGACAGCGTGGGGAGGAAAAGGGGAATAGGGGACGTAGTGGGAGGGGAGGAGGATGTAAATATAATCTTTAAAAGAAGTGATACCACGATAAGGTCCCCGCAAAGTGATAAAAGGGGTGAGGGAGGGGAGTTTAAGGAAATGGAGGAAATGTTCAGAGGGTTATTGGGAGAGGTGAGGAGGATGAGGGAAGAGATGAGAGGGGAAAGGGAGGAGGGGAAATTATTAATAGAGGAATGGAGGAGGGAAAGGGAAAGGTGGAGGGAGGAGAGGAGGGAGGAAGAGTTAAATAGGTTAAGGATGAGGAATTGGTTAGAAAGCTTAGAGGGAAGGGCAATAAAAGTAGAGGGAAGAATAGAGGAGTTGGGGAGGGGGTCGGGGGAAGGGGGTAGTAGGGAAAAAACAGATAAGAGAATAGAGAATTTGGAGGGAAAAATGGGAAAAGTGGAGGGTTGGATAGGAAAAACGGAAAGGGAGGGAATGAGGCAGGAGGATGGGTTAAAGGGAGAGCGGATCTTGGATGAGAATAGAAAAAGATTAAGGTTGTTGAAAATTAAGCAAGATAAGAGGGATAGAGAGGAGAAGAAGAATAATATTGTTATAAGGAGGATAAAAGTGGAGGGTAATGACTTAAAAGCAGAAGTTAGGAGACTGTGGGAAAAGATGGATTTGAAAGAAGAGGGAATTAATGAGATTAAGAAGATAGGGAAAGTGGGTAAAGACGGAAGGGGAATGGTTCTGGTGAAATTGGCGGGTAGGGAAGTTAAAAGAAGGGTAATGGAGGAGAAGAAAAAGCTTAGGGGGCAGGTAGAAAGGGTAGATGATGACCTAACAGAAGAGGAGAGGAGGGCAAGGTGGAAGATTGAAAGGGAAGCTGAGAAAGAAAGGAGGGAGGGGAAGAGTGTTCAGATAGGGTATATGAAGTTATGGGTAAATGGGAAGGTAAAAAGATGGGATGAGATTGAGGAAAAATGGATAGAGGGGCAGGGAAACGAATAGGGAAGGAATCAGGGGGGAGTGGGGAGAGGAAGAAGAAGGAAGGGTACAGGATTAGTTTCTGGAACGTGGCAGGGTTGTTAAACAAGGATGAGGAATTTTGGAAAGGGATTGAAAATTGGGAAGTGATAGTTTTGTTGGAGACGTGGCTGGAGGAGAAGGGGTGGGAGAAGATCAGGAATAAACTACCAAAAGGGTATAAGTGGGAGGCGCAATGGGCGAAGAGGGAAGAAAAGAGGGGAAGGGCAAAAGGGGGTATGGTAGTGGGGGTAAGGAAGGAATTAGAAACGGAAAGGAGGGACATAAAAGAAAGGGATGGGATGATGTCGTTGAAGGTGAAGATTGAGGGGGATTGGTGGAGGGTGGTCGGGGTATATGTGAATGGGGATTTAGACAGGAAACTGGATGAGTTGGGGGAATGGGTAGAAGGTACAGAAAAAGGGGTAAGGGTGATTATAGGGGGGATTTTAACGCGAGAACGGGAAGGGAAGGGGGAGAGGGTCAAGAAATTCAAAGGACGTAAGAGTTAATGGTGAGGGGAGGAAGTTATGCAAGTACATAGGAGAAAGGGGATGGGGAATTTTGAATGGAAATATAAAGGGGGATGAGGATGGGGAACTGACATATGTAGGGGCGAGAGGGAGTTCGGTGATTGATTATGTGCTGGGGAACGATGACACAATGGAAGGTGTAGAAAAAATAGAGATAGGGGATAAAGTAGATTCGGACCATATGCCCATAACGGTATGGGTAAAAGGAGAAATGGGAGGGAAAAAAGGGAGGAAGGGTGGAGGGAAAAGAGGAATGATGGGGAGATGGTCGGAAGAAACTAGGGAGGAATTTAGGGAAAAATTTGAAGGGAGATTAAGCGGAGGGGAGGGATCGCAGGAAGGGTGGGATGGGCTGAAGGGGAAAATAAAGGAAGTTATAGGGGAGTTGGGGAGAAAAGAAAAAATAAAGAGGAAGGGATGGTGGGATGAGGAGTGTAGAGTAGGAAAAATAGTAGCGAGGGTGGAGCTAAGGAAATGGAGAAAGGAAGGAGGGGGCGGATTAGTATTTAGGGAAAAGAAAAGGGACTATCAGAGATTGTGCGAGGAGAAGAAAAAAGAGGAGAGGGAAAGATGGGAAAAAGAAGTAGAGGGGATAAAAACAGAAAGCCAGGTTTGGAAAATAGTAAATAGAGAAAGAAAAAGGGGTACGAGAGTAGACGAAGGAATAAGGATGGCAGAGTGGGAGCAATATTTTAGGGAGCTGCTGGGAGGGATAGAAGGGAGGGTGAGAAGGTTAGGAAAAAGTGGAAGGGAGGGAGACGAAGAGAAAGATTTAGAACCAGGGGAAATTTTGAGGGTGATAAAAGGGCTGAAGGACGGGAAAGCGGCGGGGAGTGACGGGATAACGAACGAGGTATGGAAGTATGGGGGAACCGTAGTGCAGGAGAGGTTATGGAGGAGTTGCAATAAGGTGTGGAGGGGAGGGGGGTGGCCAGAGGACTGGTCAGAGGGGGTAGTGGTCCCAATTGCAAACAAAGGGGATAGTAAAAGGGTGGGGAGTTATAGAGGGGTAACGCTGACGCAGACAGCATATAAGATATATGCGGCAGTATTAGCAGAGAGGGTGAGGGAGGAGGTGGAGAGAAAGGGGCTGTTGCCGGCAAGCCAAGCTGGATTTAGAAAGGGCCTAGGGTGTATTGACAACATTTGTGTATTAAATTATTTAATAAACAGGCAGGTGAGGAGGAAAGAAAGGAAGTTAGTAATCATGTTTGTAGATCTGAAGGCGGCGTTTGATTCGGTAGACAGGGAGATATTGGTAGAAGCGATGAGGAAAAGGGGAGTGAGGGAAGGGTTAGTGAAGAGGTGTGAGGAGGTTTTAAGGGAAACAAAAAGTAAAGTAAGAGTGGGGGAAGAAGAAGGGGAAAGTTTCTGGACGTAGAGAGGGGTTAGGCAGGGCTGCCCACTAAGCCCGTTGCTATTTACTTTACTGCTGGCGGATATAGATGAGGTGCTCGAGAGGGGAGGCTGGGGAGGGGTCAAAGTGGGGGGAAGAAAGTTACATACGCTAGCTTATGCGGACGATATAGCCATGTTAGCAGAGGATGAGGATGGGATGAGGGGAATGATAGGGGTACTGGAAATATATTTAGAGGGGAAAAAGCTACAGCTTAACACGGACAAATCTAAGGTGATGAGGTGTAGAAAGGGAGGGGGGAGATGGAAGAAGGTATCTTGGAGGTGGAAGGGGAAGGTAATGGAGGAAGTAGGGGAGTACAAGTATTTAGGGTACACGATTACGAGGGATGGGGGTCAGAAGGCTCACGTGGGAGAAAGATTAAGGAAGGGGGCGGCGGTTATGGGGCAGGTTTGGGGGATAGGGAAAAGGAGGTTTGGAAAAGACTGGGGGAGGTGATTGTGGCTATTCGATAGGTTGATATGGGCGGTAGTAAACTACGGAGTTGAAATTTGGGGGTGGAAAGAGAGGGAAGGATTAGAGAGGCTTCAGGAAAGATATTTGAAATGGGTGTTAGGAGTAGGTAGGTTTACGCCAGGTTACTTAGTTAGAGAAGAATTGCAAAGGGAATTGTTGAGGGGGAAGGCAGGTGTAAGGGCGTGGGGGTATGAGAAGAAGTTAGGGGAGGGTAAAGGGGGGGAGCTAGCGCGGGCATGTTGGGAAGAGATAAGGAGGAGGGATAGGAGGGGAGGAATAAGGGACGGGTGGGAAAGGGAGAGAGAGGAATTTATATTGGGGCAAGGGTGGACGATGGAGGAGTGGAATGAAAGGGGAGAGGGGAGTAATGAAGCAGTAAGTGGAGAGATTGTAAAAAGAGAGGGGAAAAGGCAAAGGAGGGATAGGTGGGAGAGAATAGAAAACTCTAGGTCCAATAAATGGTATGGGAGGATAAAGGGGGAGGGTTTGCCGGGCTATCTAAAGAAAGGGTGGGGGGAGAGTAGGTGGCAGAGGGTAGCACGTTTTAGGTTAGGGAATGAGATGTTGGGAGAGAGATATTGGTTGAGTGAGGACAGGAGAAAATGTAGAATGTGTGGATGGGATAACGAAACGTGGGAGCATGTGTGGGAAGTGTGTATGAGAGTGGATGAAGATAAAGGATGGCAGGAGAGAATGTGAGAAGTGCTAGAGGATGAAGGTGGAGGGGAGGAATGGATGAGGATGATAGATGAATGGAGATTGGGAGTGACTGGTATGAGTGGGTTGAATGTGATCGACCGGAAAAGGGAGTCCGCGGTTAAGGGGAGGGGGGTCTGTAGGGGGTGCGAGGGCGAGACTCGGGGTGAGCAGAGGCTCTGTAAAAGTTAGGAGGTACATGTTTGGATATCTGTGCTTGTCGCTCTCTCTCTCTCTCGAGCGTTCCGCGCGTGTATTAGGTTAAGGTTAGATGTAAGTTAGATATAAGGATATAGTAAGTAAGTTTATGTATATGGCGAGTGTGAAGAGAGGTGAAGTTGTAAATTTGTAACCCCAAGGGGATCAAATAAAAATTTATATATATACAGGGTGTTTAGCAACAGGTGGGAGAAAATCTAAGGGGTGGTTCTCGACGATAATATAAGACGAAAGTGAAGAATAAAAAAATTGCGATTTCGACTTCGTTATTTAGTTATTAACAGTTAAAAATCCGCCTAAAATGCTGCAACACTTCTAACAAAAGTGTACGTTGCGTACGTCACACAGGCGCGCGACAGACTCGTATCAAGTGACAAACGCATCATACCTTGGTTCTCATTTGGGGCCCCAGCGAGGTGAAAATGTTTAAAAGATCGTTGGACGACATTGAACCTACCTACTCGTTAAAATCCACAAGAGCATTTATAATATCCGCCCTATGGAATTATCGAGCAGAAGGGGTCAATGCCCTTTGAATTTTAAACTGTTTTCACACATATCCACAAATTCTTAATCTGCACTGTTCATAACACCGTACATAATACACTGGAACAAACCACACGTATGCTCTAGCTCTATTTTCAATATCATACACACGCACTACGAGTTTACAGAGAGTTTACTGAGGGGAATGAGGAGAATGTAAAGAACACACTGGTAATCCTTTAATGTGGAAGCACTGCACTTTATTGAACTTGATTTACGTTGCGAGACTCGCTCACAGACGAAACGGACATCTTGAGGTCGTGTGATTTCTGCGAACGGAAATCTTCGACGCGCGCGAGAAGAATCGTCCGTACAAGCCTAGCATCCGTATGCACACCGATTCGAGACAGCTGATGTGATCAATGGCACACACATGAGATATTTGGCGGTCACAGCCAGAATGAGAAAGAATCGCGAAGTTCGTGGAAACAGGACACACAATGTATTGGCATAGTAACGCGCGATGTTTGGGCGCGCGTTTGCTGTAAATCGGCGGGAGTTGCTGTTGTAGATCGGCATTTGTTTTATCGATCTGGCTCAGGCATTGACCTCATCAGCTGTCTCGAATCAGTGTGCATATGGATTTTAGCTTGTACGGACGATTCTTCTCTCGTACGCGTCGAAGATTTCCGTTCGCAGAAATCACACGACCTCAAGATGTCCGTTTCATCTGTGAGCGAGTCTCGCAACGTAAATCAAGTTCAATAAAGTGCAGTGTTTCAACATTAAAGGATTACCAGTTCTTTACATTCTCCTCATTCCCCTCAGTAAACTCGTAGTGCGTGTGTATGATATTGAAAATAGTGCTAGAGCATACGTGTGGTTTGTTCCAGTGTATTATGTACGGTGTTATGAACAGTGCAGATTAAGAATTTGTGGATATGTGTGAAAACAGTTTAAAAGTCAAAGGGCATTGACCCCTTCTGCTCGATAATTCCATAGGGCGGATATTATAAATGCTCTTGTGGATTTTAACGAGTAGGTAGGTTCAATGTCGTCCAACGATCTTTTAAACATTTTCACCTCGCTGGGGCCCCAAATGAGAACCAAGGTATGATGCGTTTGTCACTTGATACGAGTCTGTCGCGCGCCTGTGTGACGTACGCAACGTACACTTTTGTTAGAAGTGTTGCAGCATTTTAGGCGGATTTTTAACTGTTAATAACTAAATAACGAAGTCGAAATCGCAATTTTTTTATTCTTCACTTTCGTCTTATATTATCGTCGAGAACCACCCCTTAAATTTTCTCCCACCTGTTGCTAAACACCCTGTATATATATTACGGGACAAAGCTGCGAGGAAATTGAGAGAAAAATGAATGTGTTGTTTAACATAGCTGAAGAATGGATGAATAGGAATGGTCTAAAATTAAATGCGGACAAGACAAAATATATGGTTGTGAGAAGTGTAAGAAGAGAATTAAAAATTAATATTGCAGTAAAATGTATAGATGGATCGGCCATAGAACAAGTAGAAAGTGCAAAATATCTGGGAGTAATTATTGATAGTAAGCTAAGACTAGAGGCGCACTGTGATTATATGTTAAAAAAATAGGTAAAAAACAAGCTTTTTGAATAGGATAGGTAGCGATATATCGGCATATAGTAGATGTACTATATATAAAGCAATCATTGCACCACATTTTGAATACTGTGCGACGCTGCTGATTAGTGTGGGTGAAACACAACTTAATAGATTGCAAGTAGCGCAGAATCGGGCCATGAGAGTTATTCTGCAATGTAAGCGCGATACCAAAGTAGAACGTATGCGGAATGTACTGTGTTTTATGTCAATAAGACAGAGGCTACATTACAATACGTGCATATTTATTTTTGAGGCATTAAAAATAAATCTCTCTCCCTCTCTCCCTCTCTCTCTCTCCCTCTCTCTCCCTCTCTCCCTCTCTCTCTCCCTCTTTCCCTCTCTCTCTCCCTCTCTCTCTCCCTCTCTCTCTCTCCTCTCTCTCTCCCTTGTTGAAGTTTTACTTTTATGGGAAAAAGAAATAAACACTCACTCATAACTTTAGATATTTAACAGAAAGCCATAATATATTGGATAAGTAATTATTCACACTGAACAATATACATTGTACTCTTTGGTTTGCATAGCTACACGTGCTTCATCGTACGGACGCAAAAGGACTGGCACTCTATGTACATCTCTCACACACGCATCACCACACCCATACCTCTTAGTCGGTAACGTAGGGATCGATTACACTCTACAACACACTCCCTTAATCGCATCCCTATCCTATAGCATCCTATATATACACTCTCTTACAATCGCACACATACTTTCTTATGATACTAATACATTTCGATGTTGCACAAACTTACTATTGCCTAAAGGTTTTGTGAAAATATCCGCAGGTTGTTTCGCAGTGTTAGAGCATAAAATGATTAGCCGTTCGGTATCGCCGCGCGAACACACGAATACACTCGCATGACGTACCGTAATGAGCTCGTGTGTGTGTGTCAACTGCCGAAATGTATCTGTACGAGGACTCGGCCGTTGTCGTCGTTCGTCTCTCCCTCCCCGCACACTTCGGGCGGACCGAGTAGTTCGCGGTGCGCGGCGAGGGGAACGAGCCGCGACAATATACACAACAATCGGTCGGGTCCTCGCTCTCTCTTCTACGAATTGTCGAAAAGTATACTTTCTTACAAGCGTTCTTGTCGCGTACCGACCGTTACAAGCCGACCCTTGTAAGCCGAGATCGACGGTTTTTTTTGTAATATCGCGAGTGACGGCGGTCAAATAAAGTTAATAAGCTCTCCTACAATTCCGATCATTCAACCGATTTATTCTCCTGCTATTTCGCCGGATCGTAAATTCAAATTTCCGCGGGACGGAAATCAACGAAGATCCAAACATTTGGTGCCGAAACCAGGGAATAGAGTGTGTCGATTGCTCTATTCCATCGTCGAGATAGATCACCGCAGAATTACGAAGAATTCTGTGCATCACCGCGAGTTCCGTCGTTGCTTCGTTCTTCTTGTTTCCTCGAGTGATCCGCGAGTGCATCGAGCATCTTCTGAGGCCACGTCGAGGACAATCAGGAAGCACCTAGAAGAGAGCAGAAAGTTAATTCTACGAAGAGAATTAGTGAGTCCGTTCGCGAAAAACTCGGATTCGACCGTGTGGCGAACCGTTACGGATTCGAAAATTCCGTGACCTTCGGTCGATCGTTACCGCTTGTTCGAATCGATCGAGTCAAGTCGTTACCGCGATACGCGCAAGGTCCTTGTTTTCTTTCGCGTTCGATCGGTTGTTGTTTCGGTTCAGTTTAAAATCTAACTGACGACACGATGTCGCAAACGTTCATCGAAAGGGCTCAAGCTCAGGAAGATCTCGCTAGCCGAATCGAAAACTTTATCATCAATACTGATAAAATGGGTGCCGCGAGACTCACCGCGATCGCGTTGCAAAAGCGGATCACGTTACTGGACAGCTACTGGCATGATTTCACCGAAAATCATCGCGCGATGTCATCGATGACAGAATTCGCCGACAGTGACTATCGGAAGAAGGGCCGATTCGATGAAGTCGAAGATGCGTACTTGGAGAATTCGACGGACTTGGCGGAAAGGCTGGAAAACTTGAAACCAGTCACCGAGGCAGATCCGACTGAAGTCGACCATCACGAGTGCCACGGAGGAACCAGGTTGCCGACCCTTACCATCGAGAAGTTTTCGGGCGATCTTTTAAAGTGGGAGGAGTTTCGGGATTCGTTTCGCGCCTCGATCCATAACGCGAAACGGTTGCGGGACGTTCAACGCCTGCAATATCTAAAGGCGAACCTCACCGGTGAGGCCGCGAAGGTTATCGCGCGTACGGCTCTAACGGATGCTAATTATGCAACGGCGTGGGCGGCACTCGAACGTCGCTACGGAGGAATCCGCGTTTTGACCAAAGCGCACATCGGAAGGCTTTTGGATTGCCCAGCCATAAAACGAGCGACGAAGGAGGAATTAACCCGGGTACTCGATGAATTCTACCAAGCCCGAGATGCTCTGGCCGCATTGAGGAAGTCGGTCGATACGTGGGACGATTGGTTTGTCACCCTGATCGTGAGGAAGCTGGACTCGACCACTCGCTTGGACTGGGAGAAACTGTTCCCGGATCCGACGATCATGCCGTCGTTCGAAGAGATCCGAAGTTTCCTCGAATCCCAGATCCACGCTCTGGCCTCGACACAAGAGCCGGAGACGTCGTCGACGACTCCCAAACGAGAGGAGCAGCGAAGGACGGAGAAGAGGACAGCCATGACGGTGCAAGTAACGAAGGAATCGTTCGCGAAGGGAAAAACAATTCGCAAGTGCCCGTTGTGCTCGGGAGACCATCAGCTGGGACACTGTGGCCAGTTCAAAACCCTCAGCGCGCAGAAACGAAAGAATTTCATGTACCAGTCGAAACTGTGCGTCTCGTGTTTTTCAGGAAAGCATCTGCTCGCGGAGTGCCCGTCTTCGTATCGGTGTATGGTGTGTGACGACCATCACCATACCTCGCTTCACGAAGCGTTCTCAAAAAACGCAAACGCCGCGGAACCGAGCACGAGCTCGGTGAATACGTTTCGATCGAACCGCGTTGTTTTGCTGGCCACCGCGCGAGTCCTGCTAAAATCCTCGAGCGGTCGTAGTGTTTACGCGCGCGCGTTACTCGACCCCGGGTCCGAAATGTCTTTCGTGACCGACGACATCGTGCAAGCGTTACGTCTTCCGCGCCGGAATGTAGAAGTGCACTTAACCGGATATCAGGAGATAAGCGTGGGTACGGTGCGTCACGAAGTATCCGTATTACTCGCGTCCAGTCGCGATTCGAATTTCCAACTTTCGTTGTACGCGTTGGTGACGCGAAAAATTACCGCTCCGACTCCAGCGGTGGAAATCAACGACGAGAAGTGGACTCACCTGAGAGGGCTTCCGTTGGCCGACGAGGACTTCCGCTCTCCGAACAGGGTGGAGGTGCTTCTAGGGTCCGAACGCCTTTCGGCTGGGCGCCGATGGGCGCAACCACCTCCACGACGACTGATGGTGCTGAACGTCGGGTGCGATCCTTACTAGTTCAGCCCGCACGAGACCCTCGCGACGATTGGCAGAGGACAAGGGAACTAGAGGAAGTATCGTCGAAACCGATAAGCTCGCCTCAGGATGAGGCGTGCGAACGATACTTCCAGGATGCGCACAGCCGAGACCAGGAAGGGCGCTACGTTGTGCGCTTGCCGTTCACTACCACCCCGAGCGCCGATGTCGGGGTTCCGCGAACTGTTGCCGGTCGCATGCTCGTGTCATCCGAAAGACGACCAGAGAAGGACGAGATGCTACGACGGAAATATTCCGAATTTCTGGCGGAGTACGAACGGCTCGGTCACATGGAGTCAGTCTCGAGGCACTCGACTGGCGGGCTTGTTCCGCAGGATGACGACATCCCTGCCGGAGGAGATGACATCGACGATGCAGAGAAGGGTCGACGTCAGCTCACGGACATCTTGACGGCGGGCGGATTCCTGTTAGACCAGTGGGCAACGAATTATTTGCCGTCGAGTTCCGGCTTCGTTGAATCGTTGCAGGGTCACCAGGAGACAGGAGCCCTGGGCCGCAGGTGGAGTACAGCGAACGATACGCTGTCGCTGGCGGCTCCGAAACTCATGGCTGCAGCACCAGGTCAACGATGGACCAGACGATTGGTCTTGTCCGAGACGGCCAGGCTTTTCAATTCATTGGGTTGGGTGTCTCCGATCACCGTGGCCGCGAAAATCTTGCTGCAGGACCCCTGGCTGTCTGGATTGTCGTGGGATGAGTCACTGTCTGCGCAGTTCTCCGAGCGATGGAAGCACGAACGATGGAAGCTCACCTTCGAGGAGCCTTCCACTTTGCTGTGTCGAGTGGAAGCTAGCCTGAATTCTCGACCTCTTGCCGCCTTGTCCGATGATCCAAATGATCCTTCCTTCCTCACGCCGAATCACCTTGTCAATGCTAATTCGTTGTGCGCAGTTCCAGAACCGGGTGACGAAATCGCGTACGACGCTGGCAGACGGCGGTGGAATCTGGTATCCCGGCTTCTGGAGAGTTTCTGGCAGCGGTGGCGTACTGAGTACCTGAGCCAGTTGCAGACACTCCCGAAGTGGCAGAAGGCACGGGAGAATCTTGCTGTCGGAGCCATAGTCCTGCTGAAGGACGACCTCGCGCCGCCTACGAAATGGTCGCTTGGACGAATCGTCGAGGTGCATCGGGGATCCGACGGAAGAGTACGTGTGGCTGCCGTGAAGACTGCCACTCGTACCACCACCAGGGCCATCCAACGCCTTGTACCGCTCGTTTCGGCAGGAGAATCTGCGGGCGACGAAACGTGACTCTCCTCACGGCGGGCGGTGCACTGACGCACTTTTTCGATTTTATATACAGGGTGGGGCAATAACTATTAGCACCTCAAATATCTTTGTTGTTTCTAAAGATACGTAAAATATGGTAAGGACCAAGTTAATGGTACAATGGGGCTGACACGATGCAACAAAAAAATTTTGTTTTTATGTCATTTTTTTGGAGATATCAAGGTCACCTTGATTTTTTTAAATGGAATGTCCTATTTTTTATACCATAGATCGATAGAGTATCAAATTCTGAGTATAAAAGTGTTGACCTTCATATGACCTAAACCTAATAGTTAACGAGATATTATCCAAAGAAGAAAGACAATTGTTTCGATAATATCTCGTAAACTATTAGATTTAGGACATATGGAGGTCAATACATTTTTACTCAGAATTCGACGGTCTATCGATTTATGATACAGAAAGTAAGTGTTTCCAGTAAAAAAAATCAAGGTGATCTTGAAATGTCCTCTATGCCTCCTCCCACGCAGAAAATGTTTATGTCCCAATATGCCCCCCTCTATACCGTGCAAATTTTGTTCATAACATTTTTCCATATTATTACAAATAACGGAGATATTCAAGGTGAACATAGTTATTGCCCTACCCTGTTTACAAAACTTACACGGTACAGAGGGGGTCATATTGGGACTAACATTTTCTGCGTGGGTGGAGCCATAGAGGACATTTCAAGATCACCTTGATTTTTTTTACTGGAAACACTTACTTTCTGTATCATAAATCGATAGACCGTCGAATTCTGAGTAAAAATGTATTGACCTCCATATGTCCTAAATCTAATAGTTTACGAGATATTATCGCAAAAATTGTCTTTCTTCTTTGGATAATATTTCGTTAACTATTAGGTTTAGGTCATATGAAGGTCAACACTTTTATACTCAGAATTTGATACTCTATCGATCTATGGTATAAAAAATAGGACATTCCATTTAAAAAAGTCAAGGTGACCTTGATATCTCCAAAAAAATGACATAAAAACAAAATTTTTTTGTTGCATCGAGTCAGCCCCATTGTACCATTAACTTTGTCCTTACCATATTTTACGTATCTTTAGAAACAACAAAGATATTTGAGGTGCTAATAGTTATTGCCCCACCCTGTATATTGTATATAGCTGTATATAGTTCACTGTGTTTTTTGTCTTCATTGTTCACATTAACACCAACGGGTAGAGTTGCACTTTGCACTCCGTGCGTCACTCACGTTGGACACACACGTCGCGAAGTCGCGAAAAAGTCGTTGCATTATTTCGTTGCCGACCCGACAACGAGGCGGGCGGTATGTTAGAGCATAAAATGATTAGCCGTTCGGTATCGCCGCGCGAACACAGGAATACACTCGCGTGACGTACCGTAATGAGCTCGTGTGTGTGTGTCAACTGCCGAAATGTATCTGTACGAGGACTCGGCCGTTGTCGTCGTTCGTCTCTCCCTCCCCGCACACTTCGGGCGGACCGAGTAGTTCGCGGTGCGCGGCGAGGGGAACGAGCCGCGACAATATACACAACAATCGGTCGGGTCCTCGCTCTCTCTTCTACGAATTGTCGAAAAGTATACTTTCTTACAAGCGTTCTTGTCGCGTACCGACCGTTACAAGCCGACCCTTGTAAGCCGAGATCGACGGTTTTTTTTGTAATATCGCGAGTGACGGTGGTCAAATAAAGTTAATAAGCTCTCCCACAATTCCGATCATTCAACCGATTTATTCTCCTGCTATTTCGGCGGATCGTAAATTCAAATTTCCGCGGGACGGAAATCAACGAAGATCCAAACACGCAGTCTCACAATATTTTACAACTATTTTGTTCTCTTCAATCTTTTCTTTTACAAAATGGTACCTAACATCTATATGTTTCGATCTTTTATTAAATATACCATTTTTTTGCAATTTGTATTGCACTTTGGTTATCCACCTGTAGATCTATTTGTAGTTCAGTCTTTAACAATTCCTCTATCACATTTTTAATGTATATCACCTCTTTACAACAGTCTGCTAAAGCTATAAACTCAGCTTCAGTACTAGATAGCGCAACTACAGGCTGTTTTTTCGAACACCAGCTCCACAGAATTTTATTATATATCCAGATGTACTCTTCCTTGTCTCTGGATCCCCTGCGTAATCGGCGTCACAAAAAGCTGTTAACAAATTAGATCTCTCATTATTTGTATACGTTATCCCCAAATTCTTTGTACCCTGCAAATATCTAAGCGTTCTTTTTACAGTTACTATATCCGTATTCGATGGGTTTTCAGTACGTCTACTGCTATAATTTACCGCGTAGCTCAAATCAGGCTGTAACCGTACTATTGTTAACCCTTTCAATATATTGAAAGATCAATCATAAAATTGCGGCAGACCGAACGGCACCGCTGGATACTCACAGGAGCGGCGAACGGTTCCGGAATAGAAAAGATTCACGGCTGTGCGTGGACAATTCTGATCAGAGTCGGCAGGGCACGATACGTGGCCGTGGCAACTCTGCAGTGTTCGAGACACACTCGTTATCTGCTGCTTGATCGTTCAATCTGTTCTTGATAACTTGATTTGCAAAAAAGGTTAATTGTTCTTTAGCTATTCCAACACCGGGTTGGTTACTAGACCCGATGGATTAAGTGAACGGTTCGTGCCTCCAGGCACTGGAAAGCGGAAAGGTTTGGGCAGAGATAAATAATTGTTGGTAGACAATATCTGGTAAAATTGAGATATATTCTGTTAATTAGTTGATCTGGATGAGAACAGCTTCCGAACTGTTACGCAATGTACACAGCTTGTCGTACACGCAATTACCCTGTATTCGTATCACAACAACGATCCGCCTTGAACGAATCGCGACGACCACGGATTGTAAACAAAAGCCTCCTTTCCTGGAATGTACGCAAGAAACTGTCTGGCTTAGACGCGATCGCGGTTCTCATTCACGTGCTCGAGAAATACGCTTCGTCGACGTTTACCTCACGCAAACAATTCGTATCGAAAATCACTCGTTGATTCCTGATCTGCAAAAAGGATAGGGTTAAATTTCCCTGAACAGCGTAGTCCGCACCGATCGGTACCGCCGTAATATCACGGGAGCAGCGATCGGCGTCTACCTGCTCCGGAATTCACCCTGTTGTATGGCGTGGTTCAGGAGACTAGGCATGGCACGTATTCGTGGCCGTGGCGACTCCTTACCACCCACACAACGATGCGCTCTTAGCAGGACAACAGGAATAAACCTCGTTCGAGACCAGGCTAGTGAACTCAGGCAAACGATCGGTCCCGCCGGATGTTCTCCGGGAAGAGCAATCGGCTCCTGCTCTCTAGGCAACCTCGTAACGTGGTGGTGAAAAAATTACGGATATCTAGGCAGGGCACGCTTGCGTGGCCATGGCGATATGCGAATTTTTCCTGTAGTCCGTTCTGAGCAAATTTACCGTGTATCTCGTCCACTAACGATATACACAGTAAATCCTACACACAAATACCTCAAGGATCACTGAGCGAATACTTGTAGGAAATGATATCCTGCTCCGAATATATAGAATGCAGGTAACTGTCTTTTGGCAAACGAGATATCCACGACTGCGTGAACCGACGTGAAAGCACGCTCGTTTTCGTATTTCGCAACACGAACTATGGTTGCCCTCAAGACGGGCGTAGAACACAATTGAAAATTATTACACGCAATGGAACCTCAATGTCCAAACAACAATTTCACTCAATAGACATTTATTCAATTATAAATCATATTTCTTAACAACTCGCAATATGCGATCAAAGTTTCCCTTGAGCCGGGTCGTGAACAAAATTATATAAATCTAGCCTTCTCGGTAATCCGCGATTACCATTCGCAATGAAGCTATTCGCTTTAAATTCTAAATGAATCTTTTAAATTATAATTATGCCTTCAAGATTTAATGATCAATATAATTATTCGCACTGCGAGATTCTGAACGCCCATTAGCCGGGCGATGAGCAAGATAGAAAATTATGCCTTATTGGCAATTGACAACTTTACCGAATTCTTCGACTCGAAATCTAAGACTCTAACGCGGAGCACGTATGGACTCTTACGTGTTTACTGGATCAAATCCATACGTAGAGTGAGCAATCTTCTGCTCGCATCGACCTCCTTTGATCGCAATCGAGAGGGGGTCGATGCGTACGCATCTTATGATCTATATTGATTGCTCCTGCGATCCTTGTCTATGACGAGGATAACAGGTGACGTCATGGCCCCCGCAGTGGGAATCGATGTCGATCCATGCTGTGCCTAGGTGTGTAACCAGAACGGTTACAAGGCCTTGTCTTGTTGGCCAAATACAGCAAGCTTCCTATTGCCTCCCGAAAATTGAAAGGTCTTACCTTACTGTCCGATGTACCTTCTTGTTCATTTGCCTGCATTGGCGTACTTACAGGTTTTGCATCTTTCATCCCATACGTCTCAAGTACCTTTTCTGCATACGCCTTCTGTGTAATTCATATGCCTGTATCCGTTTATTTATTTTAATACGATGCGTCTATATTTTAAATGACTGCCAGAAGGGCCGGTTACCACTTGTTGAAACCTGAAAGGCTTAATTCGCTTAAGATGAGGTCCGAGCCTCCATGCAATGGATAACGGAAAGAATGGACAAGAATTAAACGTTCGAGAGCGAAATCTGGTAAAAAGATGGTATATTCTTATATCAAACAACTTGAACACGTCACGCAGCCGTGCTGAATACAAGGAGAACGCGATAATGTCAGTACATTACGATTAGCTCCGCCGAAGCATCGGTTCGGGTACACGTGAGATTCACGGATGAAATCAAGTTCGCGGCCGCCGACGGACCGATATGACGAAAACACGCCTGGTCGCAAAGTACAATTATCCCGTGATTCGCTAATACCCTGACGATAGATTCTAATATTGACGGACAGGATTTACTAACGAAACGCGAAGAGTGAAGTGGACAGTCGTACCACTCATGGGATCGGCCGATCACTCGGATGATGCACCTGAGTCTGGACTTGCACTAGATCTCGGCGGCTCCGCCACACTCAAGAAATGCTCCTTAGCACGATACGTGGACTTAGAGTAATTTCCAGTGTCGGTAGAATCGTTTGGGTTGTGTATGATCCAATCACTCGATTGAAATATCTATATTCACGATGACCGTAAAGCTCAACCGGATCGGCCGAATAAATTCGGATGAACGTGGTTGTCACTTATTCGTAGGATATTAATCTAAATCAATGGAGTGAGAATATGTCGACCGAACTTGTTTAAAGCAAGTAGGACCAGTTTCATTACCCATGCGATCGGCTGAACCCTCAGATGATGCGCATGGATGGGAAACAAGCACCAGACTTCGGCCTTCCGCCACACCCAGGAATTTCTCCTCAGCACGGAGCGTGGACTTGGAGAGAATTCTGGTGTAGATAGAGAAACCTCAGTCGTGTAAAATCCTCTTACGTGCCCGAATCAGTAATTGATGAAACGTCGACTGTAGCTACGAGGAGGACAATTGGACCCGTTTTACTACTATTGCGATCGGCTGATCTCTCAGATGATACGCATTAATAGAAACAAGCACCAAACCTCGGATATCCGTCACATTCAAGAATTGCTCTTCAGCACGTATGTGGACTCGGAGCAATTCCAATGTCAGTAGAGTCTCCTTGGTTGTGTATAATCCAAGTATCCTGTCGTAAGACGCGCGGTTCGCGACTCGTTTCTCAAGGACGAAAACAATAAGAATTGCCAGCGGGGCAATCACTGATCCGCGTGAAATTCAATTATCGAACGAAATGTGAAAAACACGTTCCCGAATTAACTCAATACTTCTTCCAATATTAGAACCGACCGTTTGTCCGTTCGACGAAATATTAACTCTAATAGACGGGACTCGCTGTTCAGTTCAAATCTCACTTTAATTTCTTTAAATTCGCGGCCTGCTTCCAGCAGGTTACACTTTTCGGAGTTACGTTATTCAACACAAGTATTACACTGCAAAGACTACTACGCTGTTAAGATGGGATTATGCGTACGGTGCTTCGTTGGAATTGTGCCGCGAAGCGGTTTGCAATCGCGACTCCTCGGTTTGAGGCGCGTACGTATCGAAGTTCAATAGACGGTTTGGCTAATACAACAGGACGGTTTGGCCTTTCGAATACGCACCGGTTATCGTCGAACGGACACCTCGCGAACGCGTGCTTACTAGATCGCTTCCAGACGTAGAGTGATCTCTCAATGGATCTCCTCGATCTCCTCTGATTGTTATCGGTGGGGATCAATGCGCACGCAACCATAATTAGTGGGGAATCCTGCTATCCTACACTACGACGATGATCGCGTGTGACGTCATGACTCGCCATGGTGGAACCATTTCTATGCTCGCTTCGCGAAGTGTCGATATGTGACCGCCACGGTTATAGCCTTTCTTTTCCCTATGCAACTCTATCCCTAGAAAACTTGTAGGTTCTTCTTCTATTTTTAGCTCAAATTCATGAGACAGCTCTTTTAGCAAAGCTCTAATTTCTCCTAAATTTTCTCCCACTATTATACCATCGTCTACGTAAAGAGCCAGAATTATTGAGCTCTTCTCTTTTTTGAACAAGCATCTCTCTCCGCTCAGATACTTTAGGCCTTTCCTTGCAAGAACCTCAGTGAACTTCTTGTTCCACTGTACCGGTGCTTGTTTCAAGCCATACAGCGTCTTCTCCAATTTGCAGATTTTTCCTGACTTATCTGCGTAACCCTTTGGTAAATACATATAAATATCTTCCTGAAGATCTCCATGCAAGAAGGCTGTCTTTACATCAAATTTTACCAGATGATAATTTTTTGATGCTGCAATTGCTATTAAAATCCTCAAAGAATTATTATTCACTACCGGACTATATATATTTTCATAGTCAAAGCTGTCTCTTCCTTGTTGACACCCTCTTACAACCAATCGAGCCTTGTATCTTCCATCTTCTTTAATTGAAAACACCCACTTACTGGTTAGAATCCTTTTTCCTTTAGCCTCCTCTTTATCTACCATAATCCAAGTCTTATTTTCTTGCAGTGACTTCTTTTCTTCTCGAATAGCTCTTAGCCATTTTTCTTTCTCATGACTACTTGTAACTTTTTCGTAGGTTAACAAACCATAATCGCAATATCTCGCTGGAGGTCTCCTATTCCTCTTGGGCCTCCCTGAATTACTTTCTTGCTCGGTTTCGAGTTGATCTTCTTCCAGTGTGTTTTCATTTTCGGATCGCTCATCCCTTGTTTCCAGATCCTCCACGGCATCTTCATACGCTTCCTCTTCATCACCTTCCTCTTCTTCCTCTTCTTCTTCTTCCTCTTCTTCTTCTTCCAGTTGTTCTTCTCCTTTTATTTTCTCATTCTCATATTTCTCGTATCCTTCTACTCCATTTCCTTGTTCAGCAATAACATCAAAGATATTCAGTTTCCTCGTTTCTTCTTCATGGGTGTGATTCCTCCCAAAAATTACATCTCTTGACAAAATTATTCTCCTCCTATCCTCATCCCACAGTCTGTAAGAATTTTGTCCATATCCTACAAACTTGTACCTATCAGACCTCTTTTCTAATTTTTTTAAATATCCCAGTCTTTTTGCATACGCAGTACTTTCAAAAATTTGTAGATTTCCCAGATCCGGCTTCCTGCCGTTCCACAGTTCATAGCTTGTACCTTCTACCGCTCTACTTGGACTCCTATTTTGTAGGTACGCAGCAACCAGTACTGCTTCTCCCCACATCTCCTTTTTCAGTTTGCTCTCAAACAGTAACGCTCGTGCTTTATCCAGCAAGGTTCTATTCAAGCGCTCTGCTTTCCCATTCAATTGGGGTGTATACTGTGTTGTGTAATCAAATACTATTCCTTTTGATTTGCACCAATTCTTCACTTCTCCGCTTGTGTATTCTCCTCCATTATCACACCTCAATTTATGTAATCTGAGATTCCATTTTACCTCAGCCGCCATTACATACTGCTTTAAATTTTCTAAGACATCGCTCTTTGACTCAAGTAGGTATACCATTATAAAATTCGTGTAGTCATCAATCACGGTCATAAAATACCTCTTTCCGTTCCAAGTCACCTTTAGGGCTGTACGAGTACCCGCAAAATGCGAGCCGAGCTAAGCTCGACTCGATTGGTCGAGTCGAGTCGAGTACTCGCACGAAGCGAGCGGCTCGCACGATGCGGGTAGCTCGCATAGATGCAAGCTACTCGCATCGAAGCGAGCTACTCGCGTCGACGTCATCGGCTCGCATCGGTTGCGAGCCGCTCGCATCGGTGCGAGCTACTTGCATAGATGCGAGTACTCGACTCGGCTCGATCAATCCAGTCGAGCTTAGCTCGACTCGCACCGAAACACAGTGCGACGAAATGCCTGTTTCTCGTACAAAATTCAATAACTTTTGTTCTGTTTATGATAGAGACATGAAACAAAGTGGGTTTTTTTATTTATATTGAAAGCAATCTCAATATGATATTATTGTAAATATAGTCATTTATTTAAACATTGAAAAACGATATTTATAAAGAAAATTTTGTTTTATTGGTGGTTTTCAGTAGATGAATTCGCAGTTCAGTTTTTCCGAAACTGAAACTTCGTATTAAATTCTGATTGAGAACAAATTTTTTTCATAAATAGTTACTGATCGGAATTGTAGAAGAAATACTAAAAGTTGCATTATACAACTTCTTTATTTGGGCCTATATTGAAAATTTAACAAATACGTTTTTAGATCTGTGTCAATTGAACATGTTCTGAAAATTTCGTCAAAATCGGTTGATGCAGGAAAAAACGACAGGCATTGAAAGATGTAAGAATTCTTAGATGTAGGCCGAAAATCGTGAAATCTGCCATTTCTACCATTTTTAAACGTTTGTAGCTCATTGCAACGTCGACCGATTTTGTGTGACGAAATTTTCTTGCTTTCTGGTTCGAAAAAACGTCGACATTGCAAACTTCATAGGGCGGTTTCTCAAGATAAAAGTCTTCTCTATCGCGTGTTATAGTTCGATTTTCCGCTGAACCCCTATTTTTTGAGATAAATTGAAAAATATCATCAAAAATTGGTGCAAAAGTGGTGTCTCTCCGTCTTTAATGGTCTAAACATGTTTAAACAATCATAATGTATTAATATTGGATATCACTGTATTCGGGAAAGTCTACAGAATCTTTTTCTGTAAAGTACAATTCAATATCTTTTATAATAATACCAGAATATTTGTTCAAAGTTGAAAAATGTTTTTTTCAAAGTCATGTTCCTCAAAAACTGTGCGTTTAGGAAAAAAATTAATGACAGATTCGGAATAAGGGTAATTGTGGAACAAATTTGGTGTTGGACAGTGTTATTAATGATTATTAGGACATTAAATTTTATTTATTTAATCGTATGTGTAACTAATGTAATATCAACATTCTTTTATAATAATACACACACATTCTCACAAATACAAAAAGCAGTCATACTTATTACAACTTAATTCTGTGCAAATATAATAATTTTTTCTTTCTTTTACGCGGGGAGGTGGAAAAACCTTGAAAAGTCACGAGGCAGGGTCCGCACTGCCAAGTAGTGTGGGATTTTCAGCCACTAAAAAACCACAACCTGTTCTCCCGCTGGTTTTCCGCGATACTTCCGGTTGGAGCCGTTTGGTTCTCACTTCGAGATTATCGCTACGCTGAAGTCGGCACCTCCTCTTCTCTGTTCGACTGGCAAATAACAACAACATTAATAATAATAACAACAACAGTAATAGTAAGAATACTCTGATAACAATAACAATATAATTTATAAAAGTGATACATGCCTTTGCAGTACAATCTATGATTTCTGGTTGGCAAATACAAAACATAGTTGCTCCACTTTCTCCGATAATAGAGACGTCCTTCTCTCTGTAACTATATTGCCGGCTAATGAAGATAGTCGTTCACCATACGCTTGTGTTGCAGGAATACCAAATAAATTTCTAGCAACTATTGCTAAATCGGGAAAGCGTGTGGAATTTTGTCTCCACCACTCTAATATACAAGATTCCGGTGCAATCAGTTTTTCCATTAAGTATGTGTCTATTTGGTGTTTCAAAACATTAATTGGTTGGCCTTGTTCCGAGCAACATGTTTGAAGAAACTAAAAAGGCTTTATGATGATGCTGATAATAATGCTTCTACAAAAAAATATTATAAAATATGTACATATTATTATATATTAAATACAATCTCGTTCAATTTTGTGATTCTTTTAGACTATACAACATTTTCATCTGCAACGTTTGCATCATTTGGTACAGGAGATTTGCTATATATGTTCGAAAATTTCTGTAAAATGTCCTTTGCCTCTTCTTTCCTCTCCGTTGGCAACAAGCAATTTTTTATTTTTTTTCCATATTCTTCTATTTCGGCCCACTCGCGGCTTGTGATCGGGTCGGGCATCAGCGGTTCGCACAGTACAGTGTGCAACGCTCGACGCACGTTGATTAACCTGTTCGGCATATCATACTGCGAGTTCCACCTCGTTTCACAGTCAATTATTAATTTTAACGCTGTCCTTCCCGCATATTGCGCCAACTGTTCACATTTGAGTTTTTATTAGCCGCGGAAGACCGATGAAAATATCTAACAATCCTTCTACATTTTGCCAATAAAGCCACTAATTCTGTGCACGGCTTAATAGCATCTTTGATAACCAACTGAAAAAAGTATAAAATTTAGCCGTTAAAACATATTGTTCATTGAGATAATGTCCACTTCGTTAAATAATTGTTATTAACATATTTTTACTTGTAAATTATGAGCGAACCATGGAATTCGCTCCCATATACGACTCAATCGTACAGCTTTTTTACTATAATTTTTACTATAATTGCAGCATTGTCCGTTCAAAAAATATATTGAATTCTTCGTTAAGCAGGTTCCATTGTCTCATTGTATTCTTAAAAAATGAATTAATATGTTCACCGCTGTATGATTCGGTGACGTTGCTTATTTTTAGTGTGAAGTTTTGTATAGCGAAGTTGCTGTTCATATGGTGTACCGTGACGGATAGGTAATTTTCATTTGATCTTGAAGTCCATCCATCCGTCGTGAAAGCAAAAGTTTCCGCCAAAAAAATTGAGAAGATTAATTAAAGATTACAAAATAATATGTATTTCACTATTATAATTCAATCAGAATATTCTGACTTACAGTTTCGATATCTTTTTCTAGTATATCGTCGCAACCCTTTTCTTCTCGTTCTCATATATTGTGGGTACGATGATATCCGAGAGAGTGGTACGACTGGGTAAATTGTACCGCGGCTCTAACATTCGAATTAAATTTTTGAATCCACTATCATTGACCATACAGAACGGTTGACAATCAGCTATTATCATCTCAGCAATGGATGTAGTAGTTTTTTTCGCCCTTGCAAAATTGCTTTCCAGCACGCCTAGTTTTCCTCTACATATATTTGTGACATTACGTCTGGTGGGAACTTCTTCCTCCCGGTCCGCGAAATATACATCACGATGCACACTCTTTCGTCCCTATTTATTTTGGTAACTCATTTCCAAACTATGCATTCTTCTCTTTCGAACACTGTCCACCGCCACAGCATTTGCACTAGACGCAACTGCAACTATCTCTGTGTTGTCCACTTCTATGGAACTGTTTGTACTCGCGCTATTCATTTTGTATAATTAAAAAAAAACTCAATTAACGATGTACGGCTCGTGATGACTAAACTCTTCGAGTACGATACAATGTTATCTTGGCGATCGTTTCGATCGAAGTTCGACGATGATCGCCGACTCGGCGACGCCGATACAACATTGTATCGTACTTTTAAGAAGGAATGATCGAAATAACGAACGAAGAGCCAGTCTTTCGCTGACGATCACAGAGTGCAGTCATTCCGAATCACGAGCAGTGCATCATTAATTGTGTCTTTTTTGAAATTCTACAAAATGGATAGCGCGAGTGGAAACAGTGTGATGGAAGTGGACAACGCAGACATAGGTGCAGTTGCGTCTAGTGCAAATGTGGCGGTGAATAGCGTTCAAAGGAAAAGTACAGTTTGGAAATGGTTCACCAAAATAAATAAGGAAGAAAGTGTGTGCAACGTTTGCCATAGGGAATTTAAATGCAAGCGGGCTAGCACAACATCGCTAAAACGGCATGTAGAATGCCAGCATCGAGATGTATATTTCGCGGAAAAAGAAGTCCCCACCAGACGCGATGTCACAAATGTGGAAGAAAACCTAGTCATGCTGGAAAGCAATTCTACAAGGGCGAAAGCAATTACTACAGCCATTGCCGAGATGATGATACGTGACTGTCAGCCGTTCTGCATCGTCAATGATAGCGGATTCAAAAATTTAATTCAAATGTTAGAGCCGCGGTACAATTTGCCCAGCCGTATCACTTTCTCGGATACCATCGTACCCACCATATATGAGAACGAGAAGAAAAGGATTGCAACGATACTAGAAAAAGATATCGAAACTGTAAGTCAGAATATTTTTATTGAATTGTAATAGTGAAGTATATGTTTTTTTGTAATCTTTAATTAATCTTCTCAATTTTTAGACGGAAACTTTTGCTTTCACGACGGATGGATGGACGTCAAGGTCCAATGAAAATTACCTGTCCGTCACGGTTCACTATGTGAACACCAACTTCGTCATACAGAACTTGACACTGAAAATCAGCAACGTCACGGAATCGCACACCGGTGAACACATTAATTCATTTTTGAATAATACACTGAGAGAATGGAACCTACATAATGAAGAATTTAAGATATTTTTTGTAACGGATAACGCTGCAAATATAGTGAAAGCTATACGACTGAGTGGTACATGGCAGCGGATTCCATGTTTCGCTCATACATTACAAGTAAAAACATGTTGATAACAATTATTTAACGAAGTAGACATTATCTCAATGAACAATATGTTTTAACGGCTAAATTTTATACTTTTTTCAGTTGGTTATCAAAGATGCTATTAAGCCGTGCACAGAATTAGTGGCTTTGTTGGCAAAATGTAGAAGGATAGTTAGATATTTTCATCGGTCTTCCGCGGCTAATAAAAACTCAAATGTGAACAGTTGGCGCAATATGCGGGAAGGACAGCGTTAAAATTAATCATTGACTGCGAAACGAGGTGGAACTCGCAGTACGATATGCTGAACAGATTACTAAACGTGCGTCGAGCGTTGCATACCGTACTGTGCGAACCGCGGATGCCCGACCCCATCACAAGCCGCGAGTGGGCCGAAATAGAGGAATATTCGAAGTGTCTGAAATTATTTAAGGAAGCAACAGAAATTATGACTGTAGAAAATACACCTACTCTCCCGCGATACATTCCCACAATATACGCCATTCGCGATGCTCTAACGAACATGTTGGACAATGACAATGCAAACGAAGTATCAGTTTTAAAAAATAATTTTATAATGGAGTTACGCAGCCGATTTTGTTTTGCCACTAGTACGGACAGCTTACTAGTGAGCATGATCTTGGATCCTCGAATAAAGAATCGCTTGTTGCCAATTGAGAGGAAAGAAGAGGCAAAAGATATTTTAGAGAAATTTGCAAAGCAATATAGCAAATCTCCTGTAGCAAATAATGCAGATGTTGCAGATGACAACGTTGGTGAGTGTAAAAGAATCACAAAATTGAGCGAGATTGTATTTAATATATAATAGTATGTACGTATTTTATAATATTTTTTTGTAGAAGCATTATTATCAGCATCATCATAAAGCCTTTTTAGTTTCTTCAAACATGTTGCTCGGAACAAGGCCAACCGATTAATCTTTTACAACAACAAATAGACATATACATAACGGAACAACTGATTGCACCGGAATCTTGTATACTAGAGTGGTGGAGACAAAATTCCACACGCTTTCCCCAGTTAGCAATAGTTGCTAGAAATTTATTTGGAATTCCGGCAACACAAGCATATAGCGAGCGATTATTTTCACTAGCCGGCAATATAGTCACAGAGAGAAGGGCGTGTCTATTGTCAGAGAAAGTGGAACAATTATGTTTTATATCTGCCAACCGGAAATCATATGCAAAGGCATGTATCACTTTTATCAATTATATTGTTACTATTATCAGAGTATTCTTACTATTATTGTTGTTGTTATAGTTATTATTATCAATGTTGTTGTTATTCGCCAGTAGAACAGAGAAGAGGAGGCGCCGACTTCAGCGTAGCGATAATATCTTGCGGTGAGAACCAAACGGATCCAACCGGAAGTATCGCGGAAAACCAGCGGGAGAACGGGTGGTGGTTTTTTAGTGGCTGAAAATCCCACACTACTTGGCAGTGCGGACCCTGCCTCGTGCCTTTTCAAGGTTTTTCCACCTTCCCGCGTAAAAAAAAAAAAAAAAAAATTATTGTACTTGCAAAGAATTAAGTTGTAATAAGTATGACTGCTTTTCGTATTTGTGAGAATGTTGGTGTATTATTATTAAATATTCCGTTTTGTCGAGCGTAACGTAATTGCTTTGTTTTGATTTTGTTGTTATTATTATTATTAGTATATATCGTTATTATTGTTATTGTTATTGTTACTGGTATTATTGTTAATATTGTTATTGTAAATATTGCTATTATTGTTAATATTGTTATTTTTGTTATCGTTATCATTATCATCATCATCACTATTATTCACACATCTATTTATTCTATCTTACTATTATAACAACGGTTAGTATGACCAGCTCCCTGGTATGTATGACCAATTATCTTAAACACAACATAAGAGAAAGAGAGAGAGAGAGAGAGAGAGAGAGAGAGAGAGAGAGAGAGAGAGAGAAATAAAGGAAAATTTATTTATGATTTAATACATGTATAATATGTGTCACATTTCATTAATTACCTTCATATTTACCTAAATACTCTACTAACTCGTGATAGTATCTAAATAAACATGCAAATAATACATAAATGGTAAATAGTTAATAAGTATATAGTATATATATGTGTATATATATATGTATATATATATATAGTATCATCGTTGGTGCACTATCAGTATACTTCCACAAATCATAAAATTGTGCAAGGTATTATTTAAATATATCCTTTTGCGTTTTCATACAACCTTCTACAAGCATAAATAATACTGACTATTGTGTCAATTCTGCACAGAATTTAAATACCCACTTCAACATTTGCAAATTCAGTAAAGACTTCGAGATGAAAATCAGTCAAACATTTACAAAGATTACAATATTATCTAAAGAGCAAGTATCACGAGTTTTGAACCTAAACCTCAAGTCCCTTATCTATAATCTATACTCACACAGTACTGAATGACAGGGCGATGGTAGTTTATATAGACTTGCACATACTGGCACGAATATATGTACACATATATATCAATAATATACAGTATTTATATATACATTTTTTCAAAAACTATTTAACGAAGTTTAACAGTAATTACACTGTCCAACAGCCAAAAAGTATTTCGATTCCCACTATGCGATTCTTATAGAGTTTTCCGCGCTGATTCCGAATCTGTTTTTCATTTTGTTCCTATACGTCCAGTTTTTGAGAAAATGGAGTTTAAAAAAAAGACATTTTTCAACTTTGAACAAATATTGTGATGTTATTATAAAAGATATCGAATTGTTCTTTACAGCAAAAGATTCTGTAGACTTTCCCGAATACAGTGATATCCAATATTAATACATTATGATTGTTTAAACATGTTTAGACCATTAAAGACGGAGAGACACCACTTTTGCACCAATTTTTGATGATATTTTTCAATTTATCTCAAAAAATAGGGGTTCAGCGGAAAATCGAACTATAACACGCGATAGAGAAGAAATTTTATCTTGAGAAACCGCCCTATGAAGTTTGCAATGTCGACGTTTTTTCGAACCAGAAAGCAAGAAAATTTCGTCACACAAAATCGGTCGACGTTGCAATGAGCTACAAACGTTTAAAAATGGTAGAAATGGCAGATTTCACGATTTTCGGCCTACATCTAAGAATTCTTACATCTTTCAATGCCTGTCGTTTTTTCCTGCATCAACCGATTTTGACGAAATTTTCAGAACATGTTCAATTGACACAGATCTAAAAACGTATTTGTTAAATTTTCAATATAGGCCCAAATAAAGAAGTTGTATAATGCAACTTTTAGTATTTCTTCTACAATTCCGATCAGTAACTATTTATGAAAAAAATTTGTTCTCAATCAGAATTTAATACGAAGTTTCAGTTTCGGAAAAACTGAACTGCGAATTCATCTACTGAAAACCACCAATAAAACAAAATTTTCTTTATAAATATCGTTTTTCAATGTTTAAATAAATGACTATATTTACAATAATATCATATTGAGATTGCTTTCAATATAAATAAAAAAACCCACTTTGTTTCATGTCTCTATCATAAACAGAACAAAAGTTATTGAATTTTGTACGAGAAACAGGCATTTCGTCGCACTGTGTTTCGGTGCGAGCCGAGCTAAGCTCGACTGGATTGATCGAGCCGAGTCGAGTACTCGCATCGATGCAAGTAGCTCGCACCGATGCGAGCGGCTCGCAACCGATGCGAGCCGATGACGTCGACGCGAGTAGCTCGCTTCGATGCGAGCGGCTCGCAACCGATGCGAGCCGATGACGTCGACGCGAGTAGCTCGCTTCGTGCGAGTACTCGACTCGACTCGACCAATCGAGTCCCGGCTCGACTCGACTCGAACTCGGCTCGCATTTCTGAGCTCGCCTGCAGGCCTAGTAGCTTGCATCGATGCGAGCTACCCGCATCGTGCGAGCCGCTCGCTTCGTGCGAGTACTCGACTCGACTCGACCAATCGAGTCCCGGCTCGACTCGACTCGAACTCGGCTCGCATTTCTGAGCTCGCCTGCAGGCCTAGTCACCTTATCCACTGGGCCACACACGTCTGTATGTATCAATTCAAAAGGTCTTCTTGCACGCACTCTTGATTCCCCAAAAGGTGTTCTTGACTGCTTCGCTTCTAAACATATTTTACACTTTTCAATATTTAGATTCAGGTCTTCCTTTAACAAGGACATTCCAGTTACCTTCCCCAGCAGTTCCTTCATGCCTCCATAGCTTAAATGGCCCAGCTTTTTATGCCATTCGTGCACCTTTCCTTGCTCTTTCGTTAGCAAAGCTTCTGGTCCCTTGCACTTCCCTGAACCTTGTACGTAATACAATCCACTCTCGCTCTTTCGTCCTCTCAGGATTTCCTTTCCATTTTTGTACTGGAATTCCATTTTTTCCTGGATGTACACTGTTACATCACCTTTCCTAAACACCACTTCTCCTTCTCTCTGCGTTATCGCATCGACCGACAGCAGATTTTGTCTTAACTCAGGCACAAGAAGCACATTCTGTAGTTCGCACCTTCCAAAGTCTATTTTTCCTCTCGCTATCGCCCTCATACTCACATTTTTCTTCGCAGAACCCACTAAAGTCTCTATTTCTTCCCGCTCTTCCAGGCAACTCTCATCGTTTACCATATGACTCGTCGTACCAGAGTCCAAAACCCACATCCTTGTATCGGCCTTCGCTGTTAAGAAACTCACTTTCTCAGAGTCCTGCTTCGCTCCCCTTTGGTTTTGATGCTTGTGGAAACAGTCTTTCTCCAAATGATTTCTTCTATTACATATTCTACACGGAGGATATACGGTAGGCCGGGCCGAAAAACACGAAAGTAAGCGTGGCGTTTGGCCCTAGTGCGGGAAAGTTGTGTTTTGGGGTCAAAATGAACTGTGCAAAAGTTGGGCCCTGTGAGTTGATATCTTCTGTTCGAATTCGATGGGCTTTGGATATTTTATGGAGTATAAAAAACTATTAGACCCGTATTTTTAACTTCCCGATTTTATAGGGAAGTTATTGTAATCACCCCGAAAATCGAAAATCGATTTTTTAGCAGATCTTCACGTTTCATGGTCATTGGAGTCATTTTAGACTATTTTCAGCAAAATGTTCGTATGTGTGTGTGTGCGTGTGTGTGTGTGTGTGTGTGCGTATGGCCGTTTGTATGTTATCAAATTTTTCGTTAACGTTTTCGGAAAAAGTAACAACGCGATCAGAATGATGAATGATGCAATCGATGTGCCCCGCTGTAACTTAGAGCTGATTAGATTTTGGTCCATTTTGGTCAAGTAGTTTTTTAGTTTTTTTTCGAAAATAGTTGATTCAACATTGCAATTTATACGAATGGCGTATCCACCGAAGAAGCAAACGTAACTATATATATATACAGGGTGTTTAGCAACAGGTGGGAGAAAATTCAAGGGGTGGTTCTCGACGATAATATAAGACGAAAATGAAGAATAAAAAAATTGCGATTTCGACTTCGTTATTTAGTTATTAACAGTTAAAAATCCGCCTAAAATGCTGCAACACTTCTAACAAAAGTGTACGTTGCGTACGTCACACAGGCGCGCGACAGACTCGTATCAAGTGACAAACGCATCATACCTTGGTTCTCCTTTGGGGCCCCAGCGAGGTGAAAATGTTTAAAAGATCGTTGGACGACATTAAGGGTGCCGATCCAACTCGAGCGAGAGTGTGGTGGCACACTCACACACCGCTAGATACTGTATACGTATACAAGGTTGCAAGGGTCCAGCCCGCGTGACTAATCACGTCTCGCTAATGCACATTTGGGGGTCCTACGTAGTCAGAATCGATAGATAAAAGATCAATCTAGCGCTGGAGCTTGCGAAAGTGGTCTACTTTTGCGTTTTCGAGGCGTAATTTGCATTATTCGGCAGCTTGTAGCGCAGCGGCGAGAAGCACTGGCGGCGCGACAGTGCTGCCACTGTCAAGAGACATACATTTTCTTAAATATCGAGAGAAGTAGGATCTTTATAGAAAAGGTTGGAAGCTTCTGCGCTAGCGGGGACACATACAATGTCAATGCAACGATTATTATGTTAAACCATACCTATTTAAAACAACAGTTCGTCACGCCGCAGAAATACACCTCAAAAGGATTCGTTCTGTGAAAGTACAGCTTCGGCATTTTTTCCGCTACGAGCGCTTACGTCTGTTTCACTTCATTCAGTCACGACAGTCACCCGGATTCAGTCAGTGTATCGGTAAAACAGAGAATGAGAAGTGTTGCCGGTAACTTGTATGGTTATACGGCTGACGATGATGCTACGTTGGTGATCTCGAGTGAGAGTGTGTGGCGCACACTCACCGCTCGGGCAGCGCGTACGTGTGCCTACGCGCGTTGTGCAAGGGTCCAGCCCGTGACTAATCACGTCTCGCTAATGCACATTTGGGGGCCCTACGTAGTCAGAATCGATAGATAAAAGATCAATCTAGCGCTGGAGCTTGCGAAAGTAAACTTTTGCGTTTCCGAGGCGTAATTTACATTATTCGGCAGCTTGATATCTGCCCGGGAGGCTCTGTAAGCAGGCGCGATGAAACCTGACTTACCGGCAACATTTCTGATGCAGTGTCCCGTTGGCGCTGCTGTACTTCTCGACATTCAACTGTAGAAATTGTATCCAGCTCCCCTACTGGACGGAGCTCAAACTAATTTCGAGGTCAAATCTGGATCGGGTACCTTAAACCTACCTACTCGTTAAAATCCACAAGAGCATTTATAATATCCGCCCTATGGAATTATCGAGCAGAAGGGGTCAATGCCCTTTGACTTTTAAACTGTTTTCACACATATCCACAAATTCTTAATCTGCACTGTTCATAACACCGTACATAATACACTGGAACAAACCACACGTATGCTCTAGCTCTATTTTCAATATCATACACACGCACTACGAGTTTACTGTGGGGAATGAGGAAAATGTAAAGAACTGGTAATCCTTTAAAGTTGAAACACTGCACTTTATTGAACTTGATTTACGTTGCGAGACTCGCTCACAGACGAAATGGACATCTTGAGGTCGTGTGATTTCTGCGAACGGAAATCTTCGACACGCGCGAGAAGAATCGTCCGTACAAGCTAAAATCCATATGCACACTGATTCGAGACAGCTGATGAGGTCTATGCCTGAGCCAGATCGATGAAACAAATGCCGATCTACAACAGCAACTCCCGCCGATTTACAGCAAACGCGCGCCCAAACATCGCGCGTTACTATGCCAATACATTGTGTGTCCCGTTTCCACGAACTTCGCGATTCTTTCTCATTCTGGCTGTGACCGCCAAATATCTCATGTGTGTGCCATTGATCACATCAGCTGTATCGAATCGGTGTGCATACGGATGCTAGGCTTGTACGGGCGATTCTTCTCTCGTACGCGTCGAAGATTTCCGTTCGCAGAAATCACACGACCTCAAGATGTCCGTTTCGTCTGTGAGCGAGTCTCGCAACGTAAATCAAGTTCAATAAAGTGCAGTGCTTCCACATTAAAGGATTACCAGTGTGTTCTTTACATTCTCCTCATTCCCCTCAGTAAACTCTCTGTAAACTCGTAGTGCGTGTGTATGATATTGAAAATAGTGCTAGAGCATACGTGTGGTTTGTTCCAGTGTATTATGTACGGTGTTATGAACAGTGCAGATTAAGAATTTGTGGATATGTGTGAAAACAGTTTAAAAGTCAAAGGGCATTGACCCCTTCTGCTCGATAATTCCATAGGGCGGATATTATAAATGCTCTTGTGGATTTTAACGAGTAGGTAGGTTCAATGTCGTCCAACGATCTTTTAAACATTTTCACCTCGCTGGGGCCCCAAAGGAGAACCAAGGTATGATGCGTTTGTCACTTGATACGAGTCTGTCGCGCGCCTGTGTGACGTACGCAACGTACACTTTTGTTAGAAGTGTTGCAGCATTTTAGGCGGATTTTTAACTGTTAATAACTAAATAACGAAGTCGAAATTGAAATTTTTTTATTCTTCATTTTCGTTTTATATTATCGTCGAGAACCACCCCATGAATTTTCTCCCACCTGTTGCTAAACACCCTGTATATATTTAGACATACTTAAAAAAAAAATTTTTTTATAAAATTAAAAAAAAAATTTTTTTCCTTATTTTTCTTAATTTCAAAATTTTTTTCCCCAATTATGCAACTAATGCTAATGTAACCGCTTACAATAATCGAAAATTATTCCAATGCAAGAGTGAGTCAATCATCGCCGAGAATACATTTTCAAAGAATATCGATGAAAGTACAAAAACATTTATATTACAATCTTTAAATAAACAATCAGTTCAAAACGAATTGTTAACTGAGATTAAATTGAAAATTAATATAAAAAAAATTTATGATAATTAATAACATTGATGTTGAAGACGGATTGGTTAATGGAGCATGCGGACTATTAAAATTGATTACTTTTCAAGAAAATACTAAAATTACGTCTATACTGTGGTTAGATTTTCAATCGGCCAGAGTAGGAGTGAAAGTAAGAACTAGAAGAACAATAAGAACAACACCCACCTCAGGTGACCTGTTTATAGTGCCCCACCATGTATATATATTAGGGGTAATAACACTGTCCAACAAATTTCAACTTTTTTTATTTTTTCATATAACTGTTGGGTGGATCTTGTAGAGTTTTTTGCGCTGATTCCGAATCTGGCATTATTTTTTTTCCTACACGCACAGTTTAAAAAAAAATGGCTTTGAAAAAAAACGTATTTTTCAACTTTAAACAAATATTGTGACGTTATTATAAGAGATATTGAATTGTTCTTTCTAGCAAAAGATTCTGTAGACTTTCCTGAATACAATGATATCCGATATTAATACATTATAAATGTTTAAACATGTTTAAACAGTCATTAAAGACGGAGAGACACCACTTTTGCAGGAAATTTTGATGATATTTTTTTCAATTTGTATCAAAAAGTAAGGGTCCTGTGGAAAATCAAACTATACCACGCGGTAGAGCAGACTTTTATCTTGAGAAACCACCCTGTCTGGTTTCGAACATCGACGTTTTTACCGAGCCAGAAAGCAAAATATCATTGAGGAACACGAGTCACCGTCAGTGGTACTGTGCCACTAGCACTGTCGTTCGTCGGAATACGGAGCGGCGCGACCGCGCTAGTGGCAGAGCACCACTGGCAGCGACTCGTGTTCCTCAATGATATTTTGCTTTCTGGCTCGGTAAAAACGTCGATGTTCGAAACCTGACAGGGTGGTTTCTCAAGATAAAAGTCTGCTCTACCGCGTGGTATAGTTTGATTTTCCACAGGACCCTTACTTTTTGATACAAATTGAAAAAAATATCATCAAAATTTCCTGCAAAAGTGGTGTCTCTCCGTCTTTAATGACTGTTTAAACATGTTTAAACATTTATAATGTATTAATATCGGATATCATTGTATTCAGGAAAGTCTACAGAATCTTTTGCTAGAAAGAACAATTCAATATCTCTTATAATAAAGTCACAATATTTGTTTAAAGTTGAAAAATACGTTTTTTTTCAAAGCCATTTTTTCTTAAACTGTGCGTATAGGAGAAAAAATAATGCCAGATTCGGAATCAGCGCAAAAAACTCTACAAGATCCACCCAACAGTTATATGAAAAAATCTTTGGTGTTGGACAGTGTAATTTATTTATTACATATATATTACATATATATTAATTTATTACGTATATATATATATTTTTTATTGTATCTAGAATTAATATTTATATATATATATGTATATATAATGAATTGGTATCATATTGAAAATATAATTATTTTGGACGATGCCAGTGCGTTGGAATTTCGGACATAACGTGCTGTCATCTAGTTTATATTTCGCATCTACCGATGGAATGCGGCTAACGCTGTTGTAAACACGGTTGTCGTGTCGAACAAAATAAAGGGAACGAAGCATGAATTATTGTCCTCAGTGGGGAATTCACGAAACTTGTGTGGTTATAACATCAGTTGAATAGTGCTTCTTGAGCAAGAAGGTTCACAGGTAAGTCTCTATAGGTATACTAATTTGAATTTATAACTTCTTTATTTTTCATAATTCTTTTATGGGAACTTGAAAAACGTATTCGTGGCATATTTCTAATGAAAAATTATACCAAAATATGATATAATTCCGATGATATTTACTTGTGTGATCGACAATTAAAGTTTCGAGCGTATACACCTGTGTTTTGATCTTCGTTGGTTTCCAGCACGTGGAATCTTTTCAACTCGTGATCGTGAAATAGCAAGAAAAAGGACATGAAATTAGTCGGGTTTTGGGAGAGCGTTTTGAGTTTGTTGAGTTACCCGCCATCACTCGCGACACGAAGAATTACTCTTTTACAGTCGTCGGCTTGTCTCTATCGGCAGAGACGAGGATCGATCGCGTGTAAATATAATTGCTCGTTACGTTTCGATAATTCGAAGAAGAGAGAACAGAATAGGACGAGGACCCGATTGGCTATTGTATACAGTGCTGCCAGAATCATGGGTCTCTTGGGTTATTTTCCTCCGCTGCTTCAGCCGGCTCGGCCCCCCACTCTGACGTACCGCCGTCACACGAACGTATCCCTACTATTCCCTACATGCCCGTGGAAGTGCCTGCTCGATTGCACGGGCATGTAGGGATACGTTCGTGTGACGGCGGTACGTCAGAGTGGGGGGCCGAGCCGGCTGAAGCAGCGGAGGAGACAAACCCAAGAGACCCATGATTCTGGCAGCACTGATTGTATATGTATACATCCGTCGCTGCTCATTCCCCTTACCGCGCACCTCAAACTATTCGGTCCGCCCGAAGTGTGCGGAAAAAGACAGACGTACAGCGACGATAGCCGAGTCCTCGTTACAGGTGACTGTCGGCAATCGTCAAAATACGCGTACACCACGGCACGTCGCGCGAATACGCTCGCACACTCGCATAGCGATGCCGAGTAGATGATTTTTAATCGAACAACCTGTATATGATCCGATTTATATCGTGTTTGCACAAATCTATTAAAATAAGTTCTATAAAGAAAAAAAATAAGTAATAATAAATAAAAAAGTTATTCCTTGGTATTGAATTGTGAGGACGCGCAATCCTTTGAACTGTGCCGCCGACTGCGACTCTCGGCGTCTCTTTCTTTCCCATGCGCTATCCTTCCTTGCGCTCGAAACTTTAATTGTCCATTACACAAGTAAAAAAAAAATATCATCGGAATTATATCATATTTGGTATCATTTTGCATTATAAAAATGCCACAAATATGTTGGTGAAAGTTCCGTAGAAAAATAATGAAAAAATAAAGAAGTCATTTTTTATATTCCAATAGGGTGAATTTATATATTCTTATTTTTTTCTATTTATTCATTATATTTTATAAATTATCGTTATTTATAAACATGTTTATTTTTCCAGATTGAAAATATAAATTTTTGGGAAAATGGAACGCCATGGAAATGAAGACTTATCGAGTAAGTATATAATATTAACACTCATCGTATCTCCTGTAAATAATTTTTTTTTCTCATCAATGATGTTTGATATTTTTTTTGATTCCAGACTTATTAAAACAAATGGAGGTGATGATTATGGGGGCGCCTCCCTCACCGGACACCTCAGCGGGCCACAGCCAGCCACAACCGCCACTTCCTCTGCGGCCACCGTCACCGCCTCCGCCACTGCCAGCACCGGAACATGATATGGATTGTCATAGTACCGTTGTTGAGCAGAATGTGGAGGTGCCCGTGGATTTAATGCAACGCCTCCTCCAAGCTTTGGAAGTGCAGAATAAAAGTAAGTGTTTCCTTAAATTTTTAACTTCCCGATTCATAGAGAAGTTACTGTAATTCAGGATATATATGGGTCATATTTTCGAAAAAACCCGGGTCAGACATAATAATATGGGAATATATAATTAATGTTTTTTTCTTTTTCAGATCGTGGCACCAATGGCGGCGCATCGCGGGAGCGTTGGCTCCATCGAACTGATGGACGAAGGGGTAGAGGAGCTGGTCGTGGGGGAAGAGGAAGAGGCCGTGGTCGTTGGGGAAGAGAGAGAGGCCGTGGCCGTGGTCGAGGTGCCAATGTCACCTTTCACCAACATTTTCATTATGGTTAATTTTGTAATAAAAAATATTAATTTAAAAAAATGAATTATTATTATTGTTATTATTATTAACTGCCCGATATAGTATTATTATTATTAGTAGTAGTAGTAGTAGTAGTATTATTATTGTAATTATTTATACGTTTATGAAGTGATTGAATATCATGATTTCTTATCATTTATACTATATTTATTCATCTAATTACACTGTCCAACAAATTTCAACTTTTTTCATGTTTTCATATAACTGTTGGGTGGATCTTCTAGAGTTTTTTGCGCTGATTCCGAATCTGCCCTTAATTTTTCTCCTACACGCACAGTTTTTGAGAAACATGACTGAAAAAAACGTATTTTTCGACTTTAATCAAATATTGTGATGTTATTATACAAGATATTGAATTGTTCTTTACAGCTGTTACGAGCCAGGGCCGCGAGCAGCACGAGTGGCCGGCGAAGTGTTGTTGCACTAGGAATATGGTATCAGTTTGTTAGTTAAAGGTACGCGGACGAACCCAATGCGAAATTGGGGAGCCGCTAGGATTATAGACAGCGAGGACGAACCTGACGCGAAGTCAGGGAGCCTCTAGGAATGGAGTTAAACGCAGACGAACCCGATGCGAAACCGGGGAGCTGCTAGGAAGTTGTAGAACGACGCGGACGAACCCAATGCGAAACTGGGGAGCCGCTAGGAGTTTGGATAAAAGCACAGACGAACCTGATGCGAAATCAGGGAGCTGTTAGGATAGTTAGTAAGCCTCGTAACTAGTATAATTTAGTGATACAATCCGAGCGGTAAGATTGTATCGTGTGGGGACGTTCAATTACTCGATTAGGATATTGGACGATAATTATGGGTTTAATGAATTTGCGTTAATTATCAAAGAACACAGATATATTCTGATTATAAGAATTAGTGTTACAATTGTGTAATTGTCGCGAATGAATTGAGTTTGGAATAGAAAGAATTGAAAGTAGAAGTGTATTACCTAAACTAGATGCACGGTGTTGACGCACTGGCAATGCGGGGGTCTCGGAGCAACCTTATCACTGCCTAATAGATTTTACACCGAACTCGCGGAATCTATACGGTTAACTTTTGATTCGAAGGGGAACTTTAGCCCGATCTCACTGGTAGTTGACTTCCGAGATGCAGCACGACGCGACACGATTCGTGGTTACGACAGTACTACTCCACGAGAGTAGAAATGCAAGGGCTTATATACCCCTGCAATGACGGGTGGTACTTGTCAGTACCCTTTGAGTGAACATTCGTATTTTGTCAACGACCAGTTGGTCGTGCGTATGTTTGGGCCCTGAACTAAACTAAACAGCTATGTAGATTTATCTAGGATGGCTCTGTTCGTTTATCTAGGACGGTTCCTGCCAGAGATGATATTGAACACCTGTTCGTCATCCGTAACACAGCAAAAGATTCTGTAGACTTTCCTGAATCCAGCGATATGCATTATTAATACGTTATGATTGTTTAAACATGTTTAAACAATCATTAAAGACGGAGAGACACTACTTTTGCACCCATTTTTACGGTTATTTTTCAGTTTATGTTAGAAAATAAGGGTCCAGCGTAAAATCGAACTACACCACGCGATAGAGCAGACTTTTCTCTTGAGGAACCACTCTATTAACTTTTGAACGTCGACGCAGGGAAGCCAGACGGTGCGGCTCAACGGCTCAAGTGGCCCCTTACGTCTCCGTCCCTCGCCTAGATGCATGCCTCCGCTATCCCACTCGTAGCATGCTACCGCTCTCATTCTAGCACTCGGTCGCGCCAGCGGTAGTGGTAAGAGTGGGGATAGCGGAGGCACCATCTAGGCGAGGGACGGAGACGTAAGGGGCCTGGCGAGACTCGCAGCCGCGAGACTCGCATCTGGCATCCCTGCGTCGACGTTTTTTTCGATCCAGAAAGCAAAATATCTGCGTCCGACATAGGTTGCCGCCAGTGACGCTCACCACTAGAACGGGCGTTGTGTGGGATACGGCGCAGCGAATTATTGATTACATTAGTATTGCAATATAATACAATTACTCATGATGGTATTCTACTCAATATTTTTTTTTTAACATTCATTTTACCATATTGCTCGAATCAATTTATGTTATAATCATATATACGTTTATATAATATATATGTGTGTGTCACGCGCTCGTTTATGGTAGAAGTACTTCTTTCCTTGCCCTTGAACGTCTCACCTTCGTCTCACCTACTGTACCTGGTACATTCTAACCAATTAAAGAAAACAAACGACGAAAAATATATTTGAGTGTGGATGTGGATGAGTGAGGAATTCGCTGTAAATATTTTCATTATCAGTTCTACTGTGACACTCATGGTGATCACTTCGTATATAAGTGAATATAACTTGAGTTTCTGTTCATATTGAAACAGGTAAGAATTTTGTCTGTTTATATACAAATTATTTATTTTTTTTTTGTTAAACATTACTGTCTAAAATGACATAGGAGTATATTATATATATAATATATATACATTTATATTATATATTTGTATATAATAAAAATTTTTGAATAACATACAATTGTCAGCCGTAGGCGACACAAAGTACTAAATAAAATAAAATACAATTGTCAGCCGTAGGCGACACAAAGTACTAAATAAAATAAAATACAATTGTCAGCCGTAGGCGACACAAAGTACTAAATAAAATAAAATACAATTGTCAGCCGTAGGCGACACAAAGTATTAAATAAAATATTGTCTTGTCAGCCAAAGGCGACACTCATTTTTGAATAAAATACAATTGTCAGCCGTAGGCGACACAAAGTATTAAATAAAATATTGTCTTGTCAGCCAAAGGCGACACTCATTTTTGAATAAAATACAATTGTCAGCCGTAGGCGACACAAAGTACTAAATAAAGAAAAAATATTGTCTTGTCAGCCAAGGGCGACACTCATTTTTGAATAAAATACAATTGTCAGCCGTAGGCGACACAAAGTACTACATAAAAAAGTATTGTCTTGTCAGCCAAGGCGACACCAATTTCTGAAAAAAAAATACAATTGTCAGCCAGAGGCGACACCAAATTTTGAATAAATAATATACAACTTTCCGACAATACGAAAATGAAGGTAAAACGTCAATCACGAAAAGCCATCAATAAAAAACGAAAATATGATTATCTCTCCCTTAATAATAATGTTGTCAATGAGAGCGAAAAAGAAGAAAAACGGAATGCACAAATAAGACAGGCCATGCAAAAATTACGGTTTAAAAGTACATATAAAAATGATGAATATGAGAAAAATAGAATGCGAAACATAAAAAGATATCGTGATGATACTGATTGTAAGAAAAAATACATTGAATCTACTCGCAAACAAATGCAACGGAAACGACTGAATGACGATTTTCGTAAAAAAGAAAATGAAATGAGGCAAAATCGAAAGAAGCGAACAAGAGAAAATGACGATTATCGTAACAAAGAGAATGAAACAAATTTAAATCGAATTAAACGTAAACGAGAAATTCCAGAATTTAAACAATTGGAAAATAGAAAAACACTAAGTAGGATGAAGATATTGAGACAAAGAATAAATTATATTGCAAAAGAACTTGCCAAAAATTCTGCAAGAAATAAAATACTACGGCATAATGATGCGTATAAGTCCCGAGAACTTGCCAAAAATTCTGCAAGAAATAAAATACTACGGCATAATGATGCGTATAAGACCCGAGAACTTGCCAAAAATTCTGCAAGAAATAAAATACTACGGCATAATGATGCGTATAAGTCCCGAGAACTTGCCAAAAATTCTGCAAGAAATAAAATACTACGGCATAATGATGCGTATAAGTCCCGAGAACTTGCCAAAAATTCTGCAAGAAATAAAATACTACGTCATAATGATGCGTATAAGTCCCGAGAACTTGCCAAAAATTCTGCAAGAAATAAAATACTACGGCATAATGATGCATATAAGTCCCGAGAACTTGCCAAAAATTCTGCAAGAAATAAAATACTACGGCATAATGATGCATATAAGTCCCGAGAACTTGCTGAAAATTCTGCAAGAAATAAAATACTACGGCATAATGATGCATATAAGTCCCGAGAACTTGCCAAAAATTCTGCAAGAAATAAAATACTACGGCATAATGATGCATATAAGTCCCGAGAACTTGCCAAAAATTCTGCAAGAAATAAAATACTACGGCATAATGATGCATATAAGTCCCGAGAACTTGCTGAAAATTCTGCAAGAAATAAAATACTACGGCATAATGATGCATATAAGTCCCGAGAACTTGCTGAAAATTCTGCAAGAAATAAAATACTACGGCATAATGATGCATATAAGTCCCGAGAACTTGCTGAAAATTCTGCAAGAAATAAAATACTACGGCATAATGATGCATATAAGTCCCGAGAACTTGCTGAAAATTCTGCAAGAAATAAAATACTACGGCATAATGATGCATATAAGTCCCGAGAACTTGCTGAAAATATTGCACGAAATAAGATGTTGCGGAAGAATCTTGTGTATAAGAAAAATGAATTACAACAAAATATTAACCACATGAGAATAATGAGGAAACATAAAAAATACAAATGTAAGGAAAGACTTAATAATGTTCAAAGAATACGAAAATTAAGACAAAGCTTGAGATATAAATATCAAGAATCATTAAAAAAAATAATATGTCAACAAGAAAAGAGAGACATTGATGTATTAAAGTTTCGAGATAATTTATATAACTGTTTATTGAATCAAAAAGATGATAATACCACTGCGAAATTGAAATGGCAATTTATCAAATGTCGTATGGAAACGCCTTCGTTCATATGTTGCTGTTGTGAAGGTCTTTTTTTTAAATTTGCCGTTGTAAAATTAAATGAATTGAGAATCGATAAAGCAAATGATGAAATATTATCTCAAATAAATAATTTTCCGTCAGGTTTTATTTGTGGAACTTGTAAAAATTATGCTTATAGAGGCAAAGTATATAAGTTGTCAACAAGCATTGGTCTCAAGTTTCCCACAGTTCCAACATCAGTGAAAGAATTGACTGATCTTGAGGAAAGAATGGTATCACCGATTTTGAATTTTATGCAAATTCGCGCACTGAAACCATATGCTTTAAATCCACAATTAGGCCTCAAAGGTAGTGTTGTTAATATTCAAATCGATGTGAATAATATGTTATGTGACGTGGCATATTCTGCCAACGTCAATCCGTACCCTAACGGAAGACCGGGTCACATTTTGGCAAAGCCGTAGCAAGCGCGGTCGAAACAATCGCTCTCCCTGGGACGTCCGAGGCCTTAAAAGAACGAAATTACCGCGTTCAAATGTCGCGCCGCTGGGCGCGACATGGAGTTTCAGCTACAACGATACCGAGACGAACCAGAGTCTGTCTCCGGCCACTGATTGGCCAAGATTCAGAGGCGAAGACGCCCGGAACACCTATCGCCGCAAGCCGCTAGTGAGGAAGACGGCCAGGATTGGTCAGGGCCCAAGTCCAGCAACGTGGAGAAGCCGACGAGGCTAAAGGAACGAAAGCACGACCATCGGCTCACCCTCGTCGAAGTATCGTCCGGAGAATGTCATGAGAGCAACTCCGGACGGCCCCAGCCCGCTCCTGCCCGCCGACGTCACGGTATCGGCCGAGCCCCGGTAAATTCAAGAATTACCGAGGGCCCGGGTCCGAATGTCATCGCTCCATCCCTGCGGCCAGGAGCCACGCGATAGGTCCGAGCGTCGCCTCAGCGGAGATAGTCGCGGGAGAGGGGGACGCCTCGCTTCCGCGTTCACGAGCCGGCTCGAACTGGGTCACTAGGCCATCTTCAGTGAAAGTTACCGCACGTGCGACTATAACCGCGAAACAAATACCGAGTCTTTGCATCGGCTGCCATCCCGTGCGACAAGTGGTGAGTACCGGTCAGGCTATCGGGAATTCATTAGAATATTGTGACCAGTTCGTGTTGGTTCGGGGGCAGAATTATCGGGAGTAGAATCTCCGACTTTGCGACTTTGCGAGAACACGTGCCGCCGGCGATTCCGTTGACCGAGAGTAGCTCTCTCGAGAGGTCCGCCCGGCCGTGGGCCGTTCGGGCGACGGTAGCCCAAGCAAGGGATCCGGGACGAACGGAGAAATTACGAAAATAGGCTTCCCTCGAGACGTTCCACGGGGAACAGTGTCACGCGGTCAGTTCTGATCGGCCGCCATTACATCTCGCGCGTGTACCGGCGAAATTCATTTGGCCCGCGTATTACATCTGAGCTCGGCAGAAATCGTGCCTCCTTGGCTTGTATCTCACGCGAAGTCCTGTGACTGCCGAGCTCGACGCGAACGACAAGGCTACGCGCGTTCGGTAGAACATCCGCCGAAAGTCATCGCCTACGCGCTGGCAAATACGTTGACTGCCGCCGGTGTCCACCGGGGGCTTGTGTAACGCGACGTTGACAATAAACGTCTGATATTTGCCCTGTAAACTTTGAGTCGTTATTCTTCCTCTAAGAAACGTTCCCGTCGCGGGGAATGCTCCGTCCTTTTCCTCACGCGGAACCCTGGCCGTTCATGTGGCCATCTCCGGCCGTGTAGATCCTCGCCGATTCGGAATACAATCGAGAAGTGTACCGCGAGCTATCCAGAACTCTGGCACGACCTCGTGCCTGGCGCCCGATTTCGCGTAAATTCGAATTCTCTTAACTTCCGATCCGAATCGACGAGAGATCTTTTGTCCCGGGAGGACCACGTCCCGCGCGACCGAGGCGTGGCCCGGCCGTGTGGCCATAATTTCCCGAGTGCGGCTGCCCTTCGTTCCGGCGAACGGCAGGCGACGTGACAAATTGGCGCCCGAACAGTGCGGAAATCTCACCGTAAAAAGCATTTTGAGCTTCTTTAAAAGAGACGCGTGAGGAAGAACGGGGCTCTTAGAAATAAATTTCGAACGGAACATAGTGATCGAGTGAATTGAGCGGAACGATCGAGAACGCCGCGTGACGAAAGACACGACCCATCACAGAGAATTTTTTTTTCTCTCTATCTCTCTCTCGTAGTATTCTCTCTAACGTACGCGTACGGAGATGCGGACGATACGAACCAACACTTCGTAAACACGGCTGGTATTTCAAAACAAAATAATACGATTTACTATGTTGATTAATTCTGATGTATGTACTGTGTCTTTGATGAATTGATATTATTGAAATATTATCATGTGTATTCCGTGTGCCATTACGCCTGTGTATACCGAATGGCTGATGAAAGAGAAATAGCTCAGCCATAGTATATATACAAAGGAAACGTGATAGCGAGAATTTTTTTTTTCCTCTCTTCCTTTTCTTTCGTCTTTGTCTTATACATTGTCTTACTATTTATTGATTATTTATTGGATATTTATTCATTATTAATTTATTATTCATCTGTGATATTTCTGTGGATTTATTTATCTATTTATTTATTTAATTGATTATTTTCTGTTTAATTACTGATTTATTTATTGAGTTACTGATTTATTTATTTATTTATTTAATTATTTATTTTATTATTTTTAAAATTTCTTTTCTTTCTCGCAATAGAAGAATACGGTTCACGTTTCCTTTAACGGACGGTACAGAGGTAAGAAGGGTAGAACTGTTATCAGTGTTGGCTGCGGGGAGAGACCCGATTTCGTAGGATAGGGTCGGACCGACAAGTACGACCCGCCGACGAATTGAAGGTCTCACCTTAGCAAATTTCAGCGCGGATAACAGCATCGCCTTACTAGAACACTACCGCTACGGTGGCGGAATCGCCACAAGGCCGATCCTACCGTAGAGGGATAATAAACGAAATTAAGAACTATCGACTCTGTACCGGAAAGAGATTTTTTTTTTTCTCGATCTCTTGTCCATTTTCCCGTAATGGCACACGACTGAAATGATTTGATGAAAAATGGATAATTATGTGCAATATTATATGTAATTTATGGTTATATAACGTGTGAAATACCCCAAGAAATAGCCCACCCCACATATATTTTTTTTGTTTATCGTATTTACGATAACTGATTTTGTTTATGTGTTATGTGGTGGCGGGAAGTGTGGTTTGTCCGAATATGAGGGAAACTCAGACAAGTACTGTCCTATTATCGAAATATGTAAATATTGTTGAATATTCGAATTGAATATTATTATCGAGAAATATTGTTGAATATTCGAATTGAATATTATTATCGAAATACTTGGTATACTGTCGGATATTCGAATTGAATATTATCGAAACGTTTACGGTCCCGTTTAGGATACGATTGTAATGAGAATAATACCGTGGTTGCATTATTGGCGATAGGATTTGCGATTTGCGAAGCAACGACACGGTAGTCACGATTAGGAATCGCGCGGCAATTCTTGTCGACGGGCAAGAAGCGCGAATAAATACGGGAAAGTAGACTAGTAATTTCGGTGGGATTTCCTTCCTTTATGCGATATTGATTTGAGAGAAGAGTTGGGGGAAAAATAAGTAGGAACACGGAAATTCGTATCGGGTTAATATCGTACGTTATCGTGTCACTCCCTCTAACCTAGTTGACGAGTTGTCATTGCCAGGAGTCACATTTCGAGATTGGTATCGGGAACCCGAGAATGAACAGAAGTATGTTGAACGTTCCGATAACGGAGCGCGATGACGACGGGGAACGATCGGTTTACGGGGACGCGCGGAGTGATACGGGTTCCGCGGATGAGGGGAGAGGCGATAGAGAAAGATCACCCCCGAGAGACTTTTCACTTTTGGTACCGAAGGAACCAAAATGGAAACTGGGGTCACCCAAACACTACCGCGAGACAATAGGGGAAAGAGCAGCCCCTATCGATTTCTCGTTTCGCGGCCCCAGGGAACAAAGATGGAGACCGTGGTCCCCCGAACGTCAGCGCGACCGAGAGTGGGGAAGATCGTACCCCTCAGTTCATGGCGGACCCTATGCGGGGGTATCAGACGCGGAAGAACCCCGAGAGTTGCACGTAAAAGGAACCCCTATCGCCGAAACAATAAGGCGATGGCGGTTAAAATTTTCCGGGGAAGAAGGAGAGGACCCAGAAGATTTTCTGGAGGACCTCAGAGAACAGCAAAAATATCACGGATTAAAAGATAATGAATTAATCAGCTGCTTAGCAGGTTGTCTCGGGGGGGTAGCTAAGCGCTGGTACGTCCGCAAAGGAGCCCGCCAGGACAACTGGAAAGACTTCGCAAGAGAATTTCGAAAATTTTTCGGGGACCCCGACTATCAGTACACGTTAGATCGAAACGTGAGGGATCGTTATCAAGATGATAATGAGCCGCTCCGCGAATATATAATGGCAATGACAACCATGTTCGAAAAGTTACAGCCGCCGTGGTCGGAAACGAAAATGGCAAATACGCTATACTGCGGCGCGAAACCGCAACTACAGCAGGTCGCGTCTCACTGCAAAACAGCTACCGTGGACGAGGTAATAGAGAAATTATTAAAGGCCGATCGCGTAGCGGAGCAGAGGAAGCGGGGAAACCCAAAGCCATCAGAAATGGCCCATCCCGCGCTCGCATTCGACCCGGGAAGATACTCTCGTTCGAAGTCACCGGGCCGCGGAAGATCGATTAGTTTCGGGTACGCCAACGCGATAGCCACTTCGAGTGGAGCGGAAAGCGACGACTCAGGAGACCGCCCCCCCAGACCCGTCAGACACATATCGAGATCTGTGTCGAGGAGTCCCGAACCTGGTGCGTCGAGGGAGAAAAGTATTTCGCCCGCGACGCCGAGGGGAAGGGGAACATACCGGCGAAGAAATAGATCACGTAGTTCATCTCGAGATCCCCCATCGCGAAAAACGACAGCGACTGCAGCCGTAGCGGCGCAACAATGGACGCCACGCGATAAACAACGCGTGAGCACAAAGTACCGGCACCAATGTTGGAATTGCCGTAAGACAGGTCACTTATCACGAGACTGCCGCGAAGAACCCCGGCTGCACTGCTACGGTTGTGGGGCGCCGGGGATCACGATACAACGGTGCCGGAGATGCGAGAATAGGGCGGGAAACGGGGGGGGAGGTCGATCCATGGGGCCGGAAAGACTTCACCCGAATTAATATCGGCCCGCGTGATGGCTAATGGGGATACGAACCGTCCACCTCTGCTAACCGTTGACGCGAGGATAGGAAAATACCGGACTCGCGCTCTAGTTGATTCGGGGTCATCGTTAACGTTTTTGAATCGAGAAACCCTAGAGAGCGTCGAGGAAGGCGTGATCGAGCTAGTACCGAAAAGCAAGCCGTGCTATTTTCTTCTCGCGACGGGGGCTGTAGATCGAGCAGTAGAGGAAGCTCAATTCACGTTAAGCATAGGCGGAGAGGAGAGACACATTTTCGCGAGGGTCCTAGATAATCTCGTGGCACCCCTACTCTTGGGAACCGATTCGATTGCAAAGTTCGGCATTGTAGCCGAATACCATAACGCAGTCTGGTACTTTGCAGAAAGACCGGATGAAAAATTCCCCTTTGAGAATGCGGCCCCAGACACCGTATGTGGTGGTCTGCAAACTTTGGAAGAGTCGGAAAAGCGACAACTAGAAGAATTCCTCGAGACCACGTTACCAGAGTTTAAAGAAATAGTGGGATTAACGGACTTGACGAGCCACCGAATTGACGTAGGGGATCAAACCCCGATAAAACAGCGATATTATGCCGTCTCCCCAAAAGTACAGGAGGCCATATATAAGGAAGTCGATAAATTATTGGCCGACGGCATAATTGAACCGTCTCAAAGTGGCTGGTCAAGCCCGATCGTGATGGTGAAAAAGCCCAACGGGAAATACCGTTTCTGTCTCGATTTCCGCAAAGTTAACGAGGTCTCGAAGAAAGACGCGTACCCCTTACCGCTCATGACCCAAATATTAGATAAATTACGATCCGCGAAATACATTTCGACCCTTGACCTCAGTCAAGCTTACTTTCAAATTCCGTTGGAAGAAGGGAGCCGCGAAATAACAGCATTTACCGTACCGGGAAAGGGACTTTTCCAATTCCGCCGCATGCCGTATGGACTGACGGGAGCACCCGCAACTTTCCAACGACTATTAGACCGGCTGATAGGGCCAGAAATGGAACCACACGCGTTCGCATATTTGGACGACATAATTATCGTCACAAAAACGTTCTCAGAACACCTAGAGTGGCTCGAACGCGTGTTAAATAAAATCAAGCAGGCCGGTCTGATAATAAATCCGGAAAAGTGCGAGTTCTGCCGTCAAGAAGTCAAGTACTTGGGTTTCGTAGTGAGCCGAGAGGGACTAAAGGTGGACGCGGAGAAAATACAACCCATTCTAGCATACCCTCCGCCAAAAACAGTAAAGCAGGTGCGTCGATTCCTGGGGATGGCTTCTTGGTATAGAAGATTTATTCCGGGATTCGCCACACTTGCTGAGCCATTAAATGGCCTATTACGAAAAGATCGCGAATGGGAATGGAAAGACGCTCAACAAGGCGCTTTCGAGGCCCTACGGGACGCGATCGCTACAGCACCTACCCTCTCGTGCCCAGATTTCGAAACCCCATTTACGTTACAAACGGATGCGAGTACGGTCGGTTTAGGCGCGGTATTGACGCAAGAGGTCGAGGAAGTCGAAAGAGTTATCGCATTTGCAAGTAGATCGCTCACGTTACCAGAACGAAAATATTCAGCTACGGAACTAGAATGCCTTGCAATAGTATGGGCAGTAGAGAAATTCCGACCATATTTGGAGGGGTACGAGTTTACGGTAATAACAGACCACAACAGTTTACGATGGCTGAGGACGCTGAAAAATCCATCGGGAAGATTAGCACGTTGGGCCCTGCAACTACTAGCGTACGACTTCCAAGTAGTATATCGGCAGGGAGCCCTGAATAAAGTACCAGATGCACTGTCGCGAATTCACGAAAATGAAGGAGAGACCGAAACGCATATCGTAGCCGCGGTGCGTGCGAAGTGGTATGAGGAAAAATTTACGGAAGTCGAGAAAAATCCGCAAAAGTTTCCGGACTGGGCAATCCGGAGCGGGGAATTATATTGCCGACGTACGGACCCCTTAATTGCGGAAACGCTAGGGTCCGATGGGAACGAGTGGAAACTCGTAATTCCAGAAGAACGAAGGACCGAGATCCTGCAGGAGGCGCACGATAACCCACAGGCAGGGCATTTAGGAGTCGAAAAGACTTACCACCGTATAGCCGCCCGCTACTACTGGCCAGGAATGTATAGAACGGCAGTCGAATACGTAAGACGCTGTAATACCTGTCAACTCACAAAGGTGGAGCAAGCACTCCCGCCGGGGTTGATGGGTCGGCGCCGAGTCGACATGCCCTGGACAGTAGTAGCAGCCGATATTATGGGTCCGTTCCCTCCGAGCAGGTCCGGCCACTGCTATCTTTTAGTAATCCAAGATCTATTTACGAAATGGATAGAGTGTGCCCCACTCCGGAGAGCTACAGGCCCGAAAATCGCGGAAGCTCTCGAGAATTTAGTTTTTTCACGCTGGGGAACCCCAGACGTCTTGTTGACGGACAACGGTACCGAGTTCGCAAACAAGTGTCTGAGGGAACTCGCAGACGAATACGGAATCCGACTTAGTACAACCCCCCCATACCACCCGCAGGCTAACCCGGTTGAACGCGTGAATCGAATCCTTAAGACAATGATGGTAGCGTATATCGAGAGGGACCACCGAGATTGGGATCTGAATTTACCGCAGTTTCGTTTCGCATACAATACCGCACATCATTCCGTACTACAGACTTCCCCAGCTTTTCTCAATTTCGGACGGGAACCGCGACCAGCAAAGTGTGCGAGGGCCGAAGCAGAGCCCCCTATCGACCTCGAGGTTACAGCCAATGACAATTGGAAAAAGCGGATAGCGCAACTACCGACATTACGACATTGGATACTGGAAAACCTCGAGGACGCGTATCGAAAACAGTCGCACCATTACAATTTACGTAGGAGAAACCGAGAGTTTAACGTAGGCGACAGGGTTATGAAGAGACAGCGCGTTCTCTCTTCGGCGGCAAATTATGTCGCATCGAAGCTGGCGCCGAAATTTATCGGGCCAGTAACGATAAATAAAAAGTTTTCACCGGGGGTGTATAATCTGGTAGCGGAAGACGGCAAGAATCTTGGGAAAGCCCATATTTCGGACCTCAAACCATACTTCCCCAGCCAGGGTGAACTGAATAAAAACTGAGAGAGAAAGGTTTAGTTTCCACAGATAACGAAAAAGATGAGCCAACAAAGGAAGCTCGAAGAGCTGGAGGATCGCCTCCGGGACCTCCACCCGTTCCCGAGGGGAGTTCGAGCGGCATCGGCAACAATTTTTTGCCGGCCGCAAGGACCCCCAGGGACGTCACAAGATCTAATTAAAGGAGACGACAGCGACTTACCGTGGGATGACCTGGTGGATCAACCCCTCACCAAAACGAAGATAGTCGCGGGCGAGGAGGAAGAATTACCGGGGGGGGGAACCGGCAACCCAACCCCCCGCTAAGACTTACATAGCCACGGTCACGTTAGAAGTGCGCCAAAAGGGAAAAACACCAGTACCCACCGGAAAATCGCCCTTGGAAGAGGTAGAAGGATGGAAGGCCGCGGAAAGGGCATACGGCCGGAAGGTAGGCCGAGGAACGTTGGAGGGAAGTATACCGGAACGGGAAAGAAAACCAGGACCAACCACCGAACCGGAGCAAGTAGGGGCGAAAGAGGAGCGGGAAAAACGACCAGAACCCCCGCGACCGAAAGAGTCGGTGGAGGAAAGGATGAGAAGAGTAAGAGAAGAGCATCGCCAGACGACAGGAAGCGGACCGCCAAAAGCCACCATCCAGCCCCTGATGACCAAGCCAATGCCGCCCCCGACGTTCCAGGGCACCCCGAAACAACGGGGCCTGGGAAAGCAGCGTAAGGGGTCCGAGCTAGAGGAGGGATGTTGGCGCTGCCGGCAGATAGGGCACTGCCACTCAGAATGCCGGGCACCTCAAAAATGGAGGTACTGTTATCGCTGCGGTCGGCCATTCTATACGGTGGACACGTGCCCGGACTGCAGGCGGGATGCAGAACAACGGCGCCAGAAGACGGCGAGGCAGAGGAGATAAAACGGGCCGAAGGGGAAAGACCGAAGGGGCACAGGCAATACCGTCCCCACCCAGGCAATACCGTCCACCCGACGCCAGCTATACAAATTTAGTTTTATTTTTTTTCCCTTCGACGTAATTATCCCTAATAGAGTTTTATTTTTTTTTCTCCCGACAAACGAGAGTAATGCCGACCGGCGGTACCGCGAAACAATATAGCAATCTCGAGGGCCGCCGGAAGGACGAAAAAAAAAAAAAAAAAAAAAAAAAGAGACTACGAATCAAAAACGATATTTTTTTTTATTTTAAAATATGTATGAGAAGGACGGAGAAAAAAAAAAATACTCTCGCCCACCCCGCCACCCTTCGCTAGTATTAGATTAAGAAAGAAATAAGACTGAGTTGCCGAGGGGTGAGCGGAGGGGAGGCGCCGTGTTAATAAGAAGCGCCAGAGGGGCGCGAATAAAAGTTTTGTTTTTCGCCCTCAATTGTAGTCGAATTATTGAACCCTGACCCCTGCGTTAAACAAGGCTAAGCGTAGCCTAACGGTAGCGACATAAGGTTTCGCGAATAGGTGCTGCTGGCTACAAAAGGTCCCGACCACAAGGAAGGAAAAACCAGGGAAAGTATTTGTCTGAGGATGGTGATGGGAAGTACGTGTCAAGTTATAGAATTGTCCATTATGTTGTACCGAGGTACGTCCGAGGAAGAGCGTGTGCCCCCGGACTAGCGAACAGCCTGACGGGTGCTTGCACCGGTGCCCCGGTCTCCCTTGGGGGGGGAGGAGTTGTGACGTGGCATATTCTGCCAACGTCAATCCGTACCCTAACGGAAGACCGGGTCACATTTTGGCAAAGCCGTAGCAAGCGCGGTCGAAACAATCGCTCTCCCTGGGACGTCCGAGGCCTTAAAAGAACGAAATTACCGCGTTCAAATGTCGCGCCGCTGGGCGCGACATGGAGTTTCAGCTACAACGATACCGAGACGAACCAGAGTCTGTCTCCGGCCACTGATTGGCCAAGATTCAGAGGCGAAGACGCCCGGAACACCTATCGCCGCAAGCCGCTAGTGAGGAAGACGGCCAGGATTGGTCAGGGCCCAAGTCCAGCAACGTGGAGAAGCCGACGAGGCTAAAGGAACGAAAGCACGACCATCGGCTCACCCTCGTCGAAGTATCGTCCGGAGAATGTCATGAGAGCAACTCCGGACGGCCCCAGCCCGCTCCTGCCCGCCGACGTCACGGTATCGGCCGAGCCCCGGTAAATTCAAGAATTACCGAGGGCCCGGGTCCGAATGTCATCGCTCCATCCCTGCGGCCAGGAGCCACGCGATAGGTCCGAGCGTCGCCTCAGCGGAGATAGTCGCGGGAGAGGGGGACGCCTCGCTTCCGCGTTCACGAGCCGGCTCGAACTGGGTCACTAGGCCATCTTCAGTGAAAGTTACCGCACGTGCGACTATAACCGCGAAACAAATACCGAGTCTTTGCATCGGCTGCCATCCCGTGCGACAAGTGGTGAGTACCGGTCAGGCTATCGGGAATTCATTAGAATATTGTGACCAGTTCGTGTTGGTTCGGGGGCAGAATTATCGGGAGTAGAATCTCCGACTTTGCGACTTTGCGAGAACACGTGCCGCCGGCGATTCCGTTGACCGAGAGTAGCTCTCTCGAGAGGTCCGCCCGGCCGTGGGCCGTTCGGGCGACGGTAGCCCAAGCAAGGGATCCGGGACGAACGGAGAAATTACGAAAATAGGCTTCCCTCGAGACGTTCCACGGGGAACAGTGTCACGCGGTCAGTTCTGATCGGCCGCCATTACATCTCGCGCGTGTACCGGCGAAATTCATTTGGCCCGCGTATTACATCTGAGCTCGGCAGAAATCGTGCCTCCTTGGCTTGTATCTCACGCGAAGTCCTGTGACTGCCGAGCTCGACGCGAACGACAAGGCTACGCGCGTTCGGTAGAACATCCGCCGAAAGTCATCGCCTACGCGCTGGCAAATACGTTGACTGCCGCCGGTGTCCACCGGGGGCTTGTGTAACGCGACGTTGACAATAAACGTCTGATATTTGCCCTGTAAACTTTGAGTCGTTATTCTTCCTCTAAGAAACGTTCCCGTCGCGGGGAATGCTCCGTCCTTTTCCTCACGCGGAACCCTGGCCGTTCATGTGGCCATCTCCGGCCGTGTAGATCCTCGCCGATTCGGAATACAATCGAGAAGTGTACCGCGAGCTATCCAGAACTCTGGCACGACCTCGTGCCTGGCGCCCGATTTCGCGTAAATTCGAATTCTCTTAACTTCCGATCCGAATCGACGAGAGATCTTTTGTCCCGGGAGGACCACGTCCCGCGCGACCGAGGCGTGGCCCGGCCGTGTGGCCATAATTTCCCGAGTGCGGCTGCCCTTCGTTCCGGCGAACGGCAGGCGACGTGACAGTTAGAAGTATTGCCTCGAAAATTTACGGAAATGGAAACAATTCAACTGAAATTAAAACGTCATAAAGATCATAAAAGTGATTATATGTTCGAATCAGTCAGACCAGGAGTAATTTGTAAAGCATTACAACATTTAGTGAAAACACCATTGTATGTGAAATATGCTATTAAAGTAGATGAAAAGTATTTTCAAAATTATGCAAGTTATGGTAGCGAAGAAATTAATTTCATAGTTGACAATAACGATGAAGTAGATGAGAAAGAAATGATTGACAATATGGAATTGGAAAATAAAAATGCTATCTGTTTGATCAAATAAATAATGATGAAGTATTACTTGTTGATAATAATGCTGCAGTAGCAGAAGGGCATTCTTCCGTTGTGAATATTATTGCACCAGGACAGGGAAAATTTCCATTACCATGGCATAAAATGGATGATTTGGATGAATTGTGTTTCCCAAGAATATTTGCTGGATATTCTTTCAATTTGCCGAAATCAATATCCTATTCAGATCGTACAAGATCCGAAGTTAGACGGTATGATCGACGATCATGCATTCCTTCTAGGCTTTTATTTATGGCTAAAAAATGTTTAGAGATATCGTGTTTATCTAGTATAAATGTCTGTTTGAGACGAATAAAAATGAATACGAATAAGAATTTACGTGCTTCAGATGTTTTGAATCCGGATTTTATGAATAATTTGATTGAGTTTGATGACTGTTCAGGATTCAAAGTCCCGCGATTTGTGATTTCGCGACCGTCGTTTACGTTTCGGCGTCGCGGGAGCGCTATACAATCCAATTACGAAAATTCCGAGTCGACCGCCAAACTTGACAACAACAGCTCCTTCGTATCGCCACGAAGGAGCATTCTTATTCGATATACCGACCTAGCAACACGTATTGTAACACGCGGCATCAATTTACGCACTATACTTCTAACGTACAACAGTACAAAGAATCGCGCCTATCGCGTACTGCGAATCGTTAGGAGGCTAAATTCCCGAATTCGGCAACAAATATCGTGCGTTTAATTACCGCTGAACAATAATTTCCGACGTAAGTACCGTGACTCGGCATTCAATAAAGACAATTAACGTGACCAGTGATCCGGCAATTTATTCACTAATCCCGCTGCATATCCTTGTCAGGATAGTACTAGTTATCCGCCTTCCTCAACGCCCACGCGCAAACAATGACGGATTCAAGTTACTTAAAAATATTCGTTCATCGCCAGCATATTGGGAACAAAAAAAGAAAGAGTTACTAGCAATGATCCGTCAATTGGGTAAACCCACTTTCTTTATGACAGTGTCGGCTGCAGAAAGTTACTGGCCTGAGTTATTGCAGACATTGATGAAATATCGCGATGGTGGTAAAACGTTATCTGTACAAGACGCATTCAATTTGGATTACAATACCAAAACTGATCTAATTAGAAATGATCCCGTTACATGCGCTCGATATTTCGATCATAAAGCACATAACCTTATGTGGTTATTAAGACAAAAACAAAGTATTTTCGGAGAATATGAGGTTGTGGATAGTTATGAACGAGTGGAAATTCAGCAACGTGGAAGTCCACATGAACATATTTTTCTGTGGTTGAAAGGAGCACCTATGTACAATAGTGTTAAAGATGACACGATCATGTTGATAACAAAGAATTGATTGATTTAATTGACCGATTTTTCACATGTAGATATGACGAAAATAATCCATATATTAAATTTCAAATGCACAAACATAATCATAGTTGTTACAAAGGACAAAAAAATAAGCGGTGTCGATTTCATATCCCTTATCCAGTAATGAGAAGAACGATGATTCTGGAACCATTAAATAAAAAAAATGAAATAGCACCTAAATCCTATAAACTTATTGATGAATTAATGAATGAATTTTATAAGAAAAAAATAGTTATGAGCTATGATGAAATTCTAGAGAAACTGAATATGACTGATGAAGAATACCTATTAGCTATTCGAAGTAGTTTAAAACAAAAACGGGTATTCTTAAAACGATCCAGCCTTGAAGTGAATATTAATGGTTATAATGCAGATATTTTACAATTATTCGAATCGAATATGGATTTACAGTTTGTACTTGACGAATATTCGGCGGTGAGTTATGTAACTAATTACATTAGTAAAATTGAAGGAGGTTTATCAAAATTATTAAGGGAAGCTGCTATTGACTGTGATAATAACAATAAGACTGTTAGAGAAAAATTTCGAAATATTACCAATGTTTTCTTAAATACTCATTTAATGTCTGCACAAGAAGCAGCCTATCATGTTTTATCATTACCTTTATCAAAGCAAAGTAGAAAGACAGTATACATTAATACCAATCCGATATCAGAACGTGTTTTAATGTTAAAATCTGAGAATGCTTTAAAAAAATTAAATGAAGACTCCACCGAAATTTATATGGATGATATATTTCATAATTATAGTAGAAGAGATATTGATTTACATGATATATGCCTCGCTGATTTTGCAGCGAATTACCGAAAGATCACGAAAAAGAAACAAGAGGAACGTGATGCTGACAATAATGACGAAAATGATGAAGTAAATGATTTCGGATTTCGGCAACAAACAGCTATTATTAGATACAGACGATATAAATTGAAGCAAGATCCATAAAATTATTATAGAGAGAGAATAATGTTATTCATGCCTTGGCTTGATGAACCAAGTGAAGTTGAAAATATTGATCATGAAATGGTTTATAAAAATAATATAAATGTTATTGAAACAAATCAAGAAAAATTTTCAATAATTAGTGATAAAGCTATGGATGATGCTTTGGAACAAGTGGAAAATGATAATCGTGAAATAGAGAACCAGAAAGAAGAACAATATGTTGCTAAGGAAAATTCGTGTACTCAACATATTGATATATTCAAACAAGGTGGTGAACAAGACAATGCTAAAGAAAAAAATATAAAAAAAGAATCTCATAAAAGTAGATACACATGTCCGGCAAGAGTAAACGAAAATGAACTTCATGATATGGTAAAAGAATTAAATTGTAAACAAAAAGAATTTGTAATGCATACATTGAATTGTTTTAAATTGCATAAAGTTCCATTTAAAATTTTTTTAAGTGGTTCAGCTGGTGTTGGAAAAAGTAGAGTGATTAAAACACTATATCAATTGATAACTAATTATTTTGATAAATTGCCCGGCGGAGATATGGATAAAATAATAGTATTATTATGTGCTCCTTCCGGCAAGGCTGCATTTTTAATTAATGGAGTAACAATTCATTCTGCTTTCGCTTTACCAATTAATCAATTTGGAGTTAATTTACCACAATTGTCAAGCGACTTAGCCAACAATATTCGTGAAAAATTATCAAACGTACAATTACTCATAATTGATGAAATATCGATGGTAAGTTGTACAATACTAGGCTACATTGATACACGTTTAAGGCAAATAAATGGTATAAATGAATCATTTGGTGGTCTTTCTGTATTAGCAGTTGGGGATTTAAATCAATTACCACCTGTACGAGATAAACCTGTTTATCAAGTCTCGAGACGAAACGAAATGGCTCCCTTTATTGATATTAATCCACTATGGAACGAATTTGAATTTTATGAATTGACGGAAGTTATGCGACAAAAAGATGATTTGGCGTTTATAAATGCTCTAAATAATTTAGCTCTTGGAGAAATGTCTGAAGATGACATAAAATTAATTAAATCGAGAGAAATTAAAAATCAAAATGATGTTCCAGATATAGCAATAAGATTATATGCAACTAATGCTAATGTTACCGCTTACAATAATCGAAAAATATCCCAATGCAAGAGTGAGTTAATCATCTCTACTGCCGAGAATACATTTTCGAAGAATATCGATGAAAGTACAAAAAAATTTATATTACAATCTTTAAAAACACAATCAGTTCAAAACGAATTATTAACTGAGATTAAATTGAAAATTAATATAAAATATATGATAATTAATAACATTGATGTTGAAGACGGATTGGTTAATGGAGCATGCGGAATATTAAAATTTATTACTTTTCAAGAAAATACTAAAATTCCGTCTATATTGTGGTTAGATTTTCAATTGCCCAGAGTAGGAGTGAAAGTAAGAACTCGTTATCGTAATTATATGAAAAATGCAAATATTGATCAAAATTTAACACCAATAATAAAAATATCGAATCAAGTAAATATGTCGAGTGAGGAAAAATATCAAATCGTACGTAGTCAATTTCCAGTGGTTCCTGCTGAAGCGATTACGATTCATAAAAGTCAGGGACAAACATACGAGAAAGTATGTTTGGATTTTAAAAACTCAGAAAGGCGAACTTTACAAATGTTGTATGTAGCACTGAGCAGAGTTTCAAAATTGAGCGGTTTATATATTTTGGGACAATTTAAATTAACAGTATCGAAAAAAACAAAGATGAATACTGCAAACCCGGCTAACGATGAATTGTATCGTTTGCGAAAAACTAAACAATTAAAATTATCATTCAATAATTTGGTCAATGAAAACGGATTAATAGTTATATATCAAAATATTGGTACTTTGACAAGTAAATTAATTCATATAAATAAAGATTCATGGTTTCATCGAAGCGATATATTAATTTTTAGTGAAACATTAACGAAAACCGATGATGAGTTGAATATTTTAAATTATAATATATTATTCCGATCCGACATTGACAACAACAGCCGCGGATTAATTCGTTATGGAAAAACAGAATTAGCAATAGAAAAATTATTTGTTGAACAGGAATTTAGTTCAAATGCGCATGTAGAACTGTTTACTTTTAAAATCAGAAATTATTATATAATAAGTGGTTATAAATCACCAAAAGCTACTAATTCTATGTTTGGTAGCGTTGTACAACGAATAATGAATAAAATTACAATTGAAAGTGAAAAGGTTTTGATAGGTGATTTTAATTACAATATATTAAATTGCAAGGATAATGGTAATAATTATTTGATTAACCTTTTGAACAAGTACAATTTAAAAACTAAATTACCATCCAATAGTATAACGACCAATTTGAATACGCAAATAGATATCATTTTCTCAAATGTTGATGATATAGATTGCGGTGTTTATGAAACATGTTTCAGCTATCATAAGCCCATTTATGCAATCCTCGATAAGAAGGTTGTCAAATATAAAAAAAAAGAAGAGAATGTAGAGAAAACAGATGTAACAATCACAAATCAAAAAATGAATCCTGAAAAAAATTTTACAAATTTTGATGAATGTATAATGATCTCGGACCAGCATATCGACCAAAATAATCATGAATATGCAGTGCCTGCAGAATGTTTCCTCAATGATGGTTATAACTATGCTTTAGAAACAGCCGAATGTGAAGAAGTTATAAAACCTGATTGTTATTTACAAGATAAACATATTAATTTATTTCACGAAATTATGAACAGAAATCTAAACGAGCGTGGAATATACAATTTTGCTCAAGATGCTGGTTACGTTCGAGCTTTTTTGAGTAATTTACAAGAGATCCCAGAACATGAGACGAATATTCAGATAATATACACTGGTGAAATTGGAAAAAAGGACATTGGATTTGCACAAGATCTGATGGTAACGGAAATGTACACATTTATGATAGTTTTAATGCTAATCATTTGAACCATGATGTAATAGATTATCTGAATGCCCTGTATAAATATAAGAAAAAGTATATATTTCACAGAGTACAATATCAAAACAATGCGTTTGATTGTGGAGCATTTGCGATTTATTTTGCAACATTACTATGCTATAACAGGGAACCAAGCGAGCAACGAGCATACGATGTTGGTTTAATGCGACGTCATATAGCAAACATTTTGATAAGTAGAAAACTATTGAACTTCCCTGAAAACGTATAATCTTCTTAAAATGTACACTAAATAATGATAATAAATAATATACTGCAACTAACGAATCGGGAAGTTCTTTGTGTGACTCTCCAAGAGTCACACACCAAATATGAAACATTAATAGCTGTAGACCCTACTAGCCATGAGTACCAATAACCCTCTCGCAAGAGCAGTCGTACCCGCGAACCGCGAACTCGCGAAGCGAGTGAGCAACAACAACCCTATTCGCGAGCAACAATATCCCTCTAGTTTATTATCGGCTTATCTCGAAGTTTAGGGGTTGAAATTACCCCTGGTATATGAGGTATATGAAAAAATGTTTCATACAAAAGTCTTCTAGTATTTTATACTCTTTGCAATAATGTATTCAATTTTTTTAGAAATGTCAAATTTATTCACCCCGCCCCCGCTCCACTCGTTACTTCCGCAAATTTTTAAGTTTTTGTAAAGACAAAACCCTGGAGCGTTTAATGTTAAATCTAATCATATGTAATATAAGGTGATTACGATTAATTTTTCGAAAAAGTTTGTGTGCAGCCTTTTGCCCACCCCTTTAGTATAAGGTGACTCAGAACTCACCACGTGAAGGTGGATGCACGAAGAGTTCCTCCCAAGACCATCCCAACCAACCCTACCTTGTGGACTTTAAAAACAAAATTAGGGAAAAAAATTATAAAAGGAAAAATATATTTTTAATAATGGGATTTGAAGCCACTCAAGAGTGGCACGAGTGAAGCCGTCTCTTGCTTCATGGCCGATAACTCGGCTTGAAGCCTCCGTCACAAGTTTCACCATACGTTCTACTGCTCGAGTGTGGCATGGAAAAACCTCTAAGTCCCAAGACTTGAGAATAACTTCGTCCCGCATCACTTGGCTGAAGGACTCATTGTTGATATAATTAAGTGCCGGTGGTGAAGACACGGGACAATTATCCCAGTCAATCAAGTATAACATGCCAATAATAAATTTTGAAGCATCTGATTATATTGACATGCTTCATTCGTCCCACTCTTGAGTCTCGTCAAAAAATGCCTCCATTTGAGAACAAATCCCATTATTAAAAATATATTTTTCCTTTTATAATTTTTTCCCCTAATTTTGTTTTTAAAGTCCACAAGGTAGGGTTGGTTGGGATGGGCTTGGGAGGAACTCTTCGTGCATCCACCTTCACGTGGGGGGTTCTGAGTCACCTTATACTAAAGGGGTGGGCAAAAGGCTGCACACAAACTTTTTCGAAAAATTAATCGTAATCACCTTATATTACATATGATTGGATTTAACATTAAACGCTCCAGGGTTTCGTCTTTACAAAAACTTAAAAATTTGCGGAAGTAACGAGTGGAGCGGGGGCGGGGTGAACAAATTTGACATTTTTAAAAAAAATGAATACATTATTGCAAAAAGTATAAAATACTAGAAGACTTTTGTATAAAACATTTCTTTCATATACCTCATATACCAGGGGTAATTTCAACCCCTAAACTTCGAGATAAGCCGATAATAAAAAATACGGGTCTAATAGTTTTTTATACTCCATAAAATATCCAAAGCCCATCGAATTTGGTTGAGAATATCCTCGATCATTCACTTATAAGTCACTTTATACCATTTCACTAAATTTTCGAAAATTCAAAGCTCTTGCCGGAACAGAAGATATCAACTCACAGGGCCCAACTTTTGCACAGTTCATTTTGACCCCAAAACACAACTTTCCCGCACTAGGGCCACGCTTACTTTCGTGTTTTTCGGCCCGGTCTAATATACGGCTCGTTGTTCCTCTCTCTTGTTCCTACAATCTCTAGCGACATGCCCCACTTTGCCACAGTTAAAACATTTTATATCTTTACCTCTTTTGTCTTCTCGCTGTGAGCTGTTTCTACACGCATACGCTAAATGTCCTGAGGAGTTACACTTAAAACACTTCCTTTCCATTGCTCTAAAGGCTACCGTTTCTATCTGATCAGGCTTATGTTTTACCTCCTCCATGAGCAATCTAGCCGTAAGATTATCCAGTGTTTTCTCATCCTTTGGTGTAGACTCCCATGCACTGGCAAAAAATTTATACTTCTCTGGTAACGTAGTCAAGACTTTCATTATCAGCATCTTTTCCTCTATCTGACAACCTAGAGTCTGTAACTTAAAAACGACATTTTTCAGATGTGCAATATGTGATGCTATATCACCATCAGCCTTGAATTTATATGTAAATAATTCTTCCATGAGCGAGCATTTTCTTTGTTCTGTGTCCCTCTCGTATATGATATTTAATCTATCCCACATTTGCTTACTCGTAGTGCACTGTATTATATGTATCAGTGGCTGATCTTCTACAGTTGCTACTATCAAGTTTTGTATTTTTGCATCCGCTTTCAACCATTCTTGCTGATCATTTTGAGCTTGCGGTAGCTCATTAGTTAAATGCTGATACAGACCTCTCGATTTTAACGCCAGGCTTAGTCGAAATTTCCACGTCTGGAATCCATCCGCATCCTTCAATAGATTATTCTTTATTCCCAACATCCTGCTTTAATCTCTCTCTAATTTATTTTTATACTAGCAACTCTCAATTATATTCTTTCTTCAATAAATTCGATTCCTATCGAACATAACCGCACTTTTCACACGTGCTAAGCGGCATGTGCTCTGGGCCCATAACCTGTTGAAGTTTTACTTTTATGGGAAAAAGAAATAAACACTCACTCATAACTTTAGATATTTAACAGAAAGCCATAATATATTGGATAAGTAATTATTCACACTGAACAATATACATTGTACTCTTTGATTTGCATAGCTACACGTGCTTCATCGTACGGACGCAAAAGGACTGGCACTCTATGTATATCTCTCACACACGCATCACCACACCCATACCTCTTAGTCGGTAACGTAGGGATCGATTACACTCTACAACATCCCTCTCTCTCTCCCTCTCTCTCTCTCCCTGTCTCTCTCTCTCCCCCTCTCTCACTCTGCCTCTCTCTCACCCGAGTGTCCGACATATAAAAGTGCTATCGAGGAGGAGAAGAGCTGGATGGGATGTCACTAAGAAATAGCAACAACAGAAGGAAGAGGAACAAATAATGTATACAAACGCCCAAAGTTTGATGGCACACAAGGATGAAATACAGTATCAGATTATGAAGAAAATAAATCCCGCGATCATAGCGTTATCAGAGACTAGGCTGATTGCTGACATCGAAGATAGTGAAATAAATATACCGGGTTACAATGTGATTAGATGTGACGCGGAAAATAGGAATACCGGGGGGGGGGTAGCTTTGTATATAAGAGAGGATGTCAATTACGAAGTAGTATTATTGAAAAAGATAGATAGGAACTGCTGGGGCGTTGCGATAGCAGTAAAATTAGAACTGTATAAAGGAGTAATAATGGTAGTGTACCACTCACCGAGTGCGTCACATGGTGATTTTATAGGGTACCTGGAGGAAGTAGTTGAAGAGCTAACAATAAAAGAGGAGTGTATGTTAGTAGGAGACTTTAACATAGACTGTAGGACGGATTCTTTTTATACAAATAAGCTCTTAGCAACTGTAAGGAACCAGGGCCGAAATTTGGAGGTATCAGGGCATTTCAGCCAATCGCTGAGCGATTGTCGCACTGCCTAGGCTGAGACGCACCTGTTACCTCTCCCGCAATTTTGTCGAGTACACCAGCCAATTAGCGCGTTTGGCCATCGAATCGCTACCGACTCCCGAATGCGGAACGCGCTCTCGTTTCTTCTTCCCCAAACCACCGTCAATGCGACAAGACCCCGACACCCTCGATCGAGCCTTTTTCTGTGTTAACGCCCGTTAACTTCGACACGGTACGACGAACTACCACACGCGAATTAAAACGTCTCTTGTCTACGCGCCGTACAACAAGCAATTGCGCGAAGTGCGAGATACCGTGTATGATCAAATAAACGTCCGTGACACGTGTTCGTTGTGCGGCAACCGAACGAGAACGAGGTGCCGTCCATTTCTATCTCCTCAACGGCTAACGGCACCCGCCGCCTTGGTTTCAAACCTTCTTACAAGGTTGTATCAGCCGCCGGAATCACCCGATTCCTACACAGCAACTATGCAGAGTCTAGGCATGAAACAATATGTCAACGAACCAACACGAATCACCGACAATAGTAAAACAATCATAGATCTAATCTTTGCAAATAAGGAGATAAATGTACAAGTAGTTCATGAACCTAAGATAACGGACCATGCATGGTTAAAAGTAATACTAAATAGGAGCAAGAATGTAAATAAATATAAAAACTGTGGTGGTAGAGTTTACAGTAGATTTAACGCGGAAGATTTTATTGAGCTGGTTGAAAATAACTTATGTGAAAAACAAGATTTAGTATCCCAGCATATAGATGTGAATATAAGAGCAAGGAGACTCATAAATAGTATAGTAGATGCGCTAGATACCTCGGCACCCAAGAAAGTTTTTAAAATTCCGAAAATCTGGGAGGGTAAACAATGGTATACGAGTGAAATAGAAGAGCTAGCGACCAAAAGAGATGAAGCATATAGGAAAGCATTGAACGAGGATACAGAACAAAACTGGAAACAATTCAAAATTAGAAGAAATGAAGTAGTCAAATTAATTGAAAAAAAGAAAAATGAGTACTATGAAAATGTAATTGACCAAAATAAGAATAACCCTACAAGTATGTGGAAAGCTTTGAAAGAAATTATCAGGGGTGAACCAGGAGGGAGAAAAACAATAGATAATATAGACTTCGAGATATTGAATAATATCACAGGGAGCAATATGGCTGACAAATTCAACTTATATTATATACAAAGTATTGAGGACATACTAAAATCTATAAAAGGGAACGTTAGTGCGAATATAAGTAGGAGAAGGATCTATGTCATTGACAGTAAAGGAGAGATGGAGAAATTTGAAATGGTTACGGGGGAACAGTTAGGAGAAATCATTAGGGCATTACCGAAGAAAAAGGGTACAGAGGAAGGAATAAGTAGTGATATACTAAAAGCGGTGTTTTGTGTAGTATGGGAAGGTCTTGTTAATATAATAAATATATCATTAAGCGAAGGTTGTTTCCCAGAAGAATGGAAAACATCCACGATAATCCCAATACCTAAAGTAGAGAAACCAAGAAAGGCAAGCGAATATAGGCCTATTAATATGCTACCAATATATGAGAAGGTTCTTGAATTAGTAGTAAAAAGCAAATTGAAGAGTATCTGGAGAATAGTAATATCATTACGGAGCATCAGTCGGGATTTAGGAAAAATTATTCATGTGAAACAGCAATACAAACAGTCATAGATGAATGGAAATTGATAATTAGTGAAAGAAAAATGGTAGGAGTAGTATTTATGGATCTCAAGCGTGCATTCGAGACGATCGATAGAGAAAGGTTATTAGAGAAACTATACCAGTACGGCTTTAAGGGAGCGGTTCTAGAGTGGTTTAGATCATACTTAACAAACAGAACGCAACAAGTTAGATATAATGATGAATGCTCTAAATTATTGTCTACGAAATATGGAGTGCCACAAGGATCGGTTCTAGGTCCGTTATTATTCATAATATATATAAATGATCTCGTAAAAGTTTGCCCGGAGGACTGTGAGATAAAAATGTTTGCAGACGATACCTTAATATATGTAACGGGTGAGAGTTGTATGGAGGTGGAGAGAAAAATGAATGTAGCATTTAATGTAGTGGAGGAATGGATGAATGTTAACAGACTGAAGATGAACGCAGGGGAAACGAAATATATGATAGTTAGAAGTATAAGAAAGGAGTTACAAGGTAGTATGGCTGTGAAATGCTTGGATAAAACTGAAATAGAACGGGTGGAAAGGATAAAGTATCTAGACGTAATTATTGATGATAAACTACGATTTAACGATCATTGTGATTATATGCTAAAGAAAATCGGGAAGAAAATAAGTTTTCTGAATCGAGTGGGAAATTATATTACAGCATATACTAGATGTACTATATATAAGACAATCATAGCACCTCATTTTGAGTATTGTGCGACGTTATTAATCAATATGGGGGAAACGCAGATAAGTAGGCTACAAAAGGCACAGAACCGGGCCATGAGAGTCATATTGCAATGTGACAGACGAACCAAAGTAGAAAGTATGCTGCAAGCGTTGCACTTTATGGTGTCACGTTAACCCCTTGCTCTCGAACGGGAAAGCTCGCAGAAAGGGGTCAACTCCGGGCCTTGCAGGCACTGAGACCGGGCCGCGTGCAGGTCGAGTACGCGCGGTCCGCCCGGGACTAGACGCGGCTCGAAGATTCGACGGATTCTCCGCGGAACACGAAAAGTTCGGGCGCCAGGCACCGCAAGGATGCCACACGAAACTCGATATGCTACGCAAGCTCGGGGAAACCGAGCTCGAAAGTCGAATTTTCGAGAGCCACGGAACGAAACGACGACGCGACGGGCCAGCTGGTTCGAACACGAGACGACGGGGGACAGCCCTCTCGGCAGGACGGGTCTCACAGGGAATTCAGTAATTGACAACGTTATTGTCTCGAGCCGTTTATTGCAGCAGTCAATAGTACAAAGCCTGCGGCCACGTGGCCGCAACCCGAGAGCCCGCGCTCTTCGTACAGGCAGCGATTCGATGTGCGGTCGCAGCGCGGTTGTCCGGCAGTTTTCGCTCGCAACGATAACGCTGGAATTTATCGCGGGTCCGTCGCTACGCGACTTCGGAAATGCGAGACGCAGACGTTCGGCGAACTGCGCGACGGCCGCGAGGTCTCCCGCACGAAATCCGCCACGACGCGTACGCTAACGGTTACGCGTTCGAACGTCGACGAGAACGATTACGATGGTCGGCGAGAGACACAGGATTCGAGACTTGCGCGAAGTCACCGCAGAGATTGTTCCCACGAAACGCGACTCCTCCGAGGACACTCCTACGCACGCAATTCGTAGAGGAAAACTCTCCCGAAATTACTCGAACACTCAAAGCACTCCCGACACGAGTACGAGCGAATTATCGAGGACCGAACGGGAAGCGTTCGTCCTCGCGCGACGAAGGTCGAGCCGTCGGACTACGAAATATCGAATGGATCACAGTTGCGACTTACCGTTTTCTCGTGGTCGTTTCCTCTGCTAGTCGTAAGGAAGCTTGCTCACGGAAGAGCGTATGGACTGGCCGGAACCCTACGGGAACTTGTCCTAGACGCCACGAGAACATCTGAACGGCACTTTCGACTATCCCCGACGGTACTTTGGCGACGCAATGGGATCGGAAACGCAGACGCGTGCAGCGATAACGGGAGCCAGCGCGACAGTGATCCATCGATTTTCGGCCGTCTAGCGGATCGAACCTAGTTCCCCCCACTCGACCCTATCTCCGAATTTCCCTATGGCGCATTTCTATCGCACGAACTCTCGGCATCAGGAGCGTACCCTGTAGCGTCCTAGGGCCCCGGACTATCACGGAATTATCAAGGAGCCTTCCGCTCTCTTGTTCGGCGGAGGCGCTTCCTCCCTTGATTACGAGAGCACCGTCCCCGAGTAGCTCTCTTTTACGGGGCGAGGCGGCGTCGGGATTCTGAATGCGTCGCTTCGGACGCGATGTTCGGTGGAGCTTTTGTCCCTGCGACGCCTCCGGTTGGTTCGCCGGGTGTGCTCGTACCAAGCTCTCATCTCGAAACGTTGGCCATTTGCTTTTCGTCGGGCGCTTCCTGAGCTGCGGGATGCTGTTCCGCTCCCGTGGAAATTCGGATGGTCGGTGGTTCTTTCGGCGCGTCCCATATACGGCCCTGAAACTTGCAGATGTCATTAGACAGTCCTCGATAAAGTCGGAATCTCTCAGAGGAGCGCTCTCGAATCCTGTGTTTACGGTGTCGTGTGTCGTTAGAGGGCGGTCCGGTCCTTTATCGCGCTCAACCCGTCTTCGAAAAGTAACGGAGAAGGGACGTCGCAGACTTGCAACGTCACAATGGCTATAAGACAGAGGCTGTACTATAATATGAGTATATTCGTTTTTAAGATTTTAAACAATATGTTGCCGCAGCATTTAACAAATAGGCTAAGAATAGTAGGAGATGAAAATGTAATGCAAACAAGGCAAGCGGGGAATATTGCAGTTGAATTTCGTAAAACGAGAAGTGCCCAAAAAAGTTTATTTTATGAAGGAGTATTAATGTATAATGCACTACCAGACGAAGTAAAACGCTGTGAAAGTTTAGATATGTTCAAGAGAGTGCTAAAGGAATTCGTTATAACAAATGTATTGTAATATTAATGTAAACCAAAGTGGCTGAGAAAGCTAATAAATAATTAATCAATCAATCAATCTCCCTCGCTCCCTCTCTCCCTCCCTCTCTCCCTCCCTCTCTCCCTCTCTCCCTCTCTCCCTCTCTCCCTCTCTCCCTCCCTCCATCTCACCCACTCTCTCTCTCTCTCTCTCCCCCGCTCTCTCGAAGTGCAGACGTATGTCACATCGCTAGAGAAAGGACAGAGGCTTTGGAGAGGTTAGAGAAGGTATATAATTCTAAGAATCTGCACACGGATGCTGATATACAACGTGTGTATCTATGAGTGGTACCCAGTTGGATTGTGTTGATCTGTGTCTGTAAAATTTGATTTGAAAAATCGTCTGGTGCTGCATCATCATCATCAGGTGTCCATTAAGGTGCCCACGTGGTCGCGTACGCGGACACGGCAATCAAGGGAACTAAGTAGGCGATTTTAGATAGAGATTGGTTTATGAAGTCGGTAAAGAAGATATGAGTGTAACCGACTCTGCAGAATACTTCTGTTCTGCATGTAAAAAAGAAGTGAAGAATGTGGTTTGGCAGTGCAAGACTTGTGTGCAATCCTTTTATCATCCAGGGTGCGTTTCTAAACATAGGGCCTATAAGGGACAGGAATTTACAAAGTGCGAAGGACTATTTCAACAAATTGTAATTGAGAGGGAAAAGATGGACGCGAAAAGGATGGGCCCTGGCAGAGAGAGGACCGCATCAGTTGGATCTACTTTATCTACAGGATCAACAGGAAATACTAGCAAACAATCAAATGTGGATGTTAAAATAGACTGGCTGATTAAAGCAGTGGGAGATATAAAAGATGAAATAGCATGCAAAAGTGAAATTAAGACGATGATCAAGAAAATTATTCGCGAGGAGTTAGAAAGCTTCAACCAGGATATAGAAGATGTGAAAAGAAGCATACAGGTAATCACCACAAATAACACCACAAATAATGCAGGAAATGAAATAAAAAGTTATAGCGATGCAGCGAAAAATAAGAAGAAAGAAAGCATTTTAATTGTCAAGCCGAAGAATGAACAAGAGAGTGAAGCGACCAAGAAATTAGTAAAAGAAAAAGTTGACATCAAAAATTTAGCTGTAGGGATAACAAAAATTAAAAAGGGAGGTAATGGGTCGATTATTTTAGGTTGTGAGCTGAAAGACACAGTATGTGAGAAGCTAGGAGATGATTTTGAAATTGCGGAACCGAAGAAAAGGAAACCAAAAATAAAAATTATAAATGTTAATCAAGAAGAAATGAACCTGAATGACGATAATCTGATAGATACAATACTAAAGCAGAATGGAATTAATAGGGAGGAAGAAGGATTCTACATAAGAGTAGTGAGAAAAATTATTAAAGAGAGAACGAATGTCAACGAGCGAAAGAGAGGAAGTGAAAAAAGAGAAGAAGGCTCGGTAATAATTGAAGTAGATAAAGTAACCCACGAGTTAATGATAAAAAAAGAAAAAATAAATATTGGATGGAGAAAGTGTTTTGTGTTTGACTACTGTGACGTGGCATATCCTGCCAACGTCAATCCGTACCCTAACGGAAGACCGGGTCACATTTTGGCAAAGCCGTAGCAAGCGCGGTCAAAGCAATCGCTCTCCCTGGGACGTCCGAGGCCTTAAAAGAACGAAATTACCGCGTTCAAATGTCGCGCCGCTGGGCGCGACATGGAGTTTCAGCTACCACGATAACGAGAAGAACCAGAGTCTGTCTCCGGCCACTGATTGGCCAAGATCCCGAGGCGAAGACGCCCGGAACACCTATCGCAGCAGGCCGCCAGTGAGGAAGACGGCCAGGATTGGTCAGGGCCCAAGTCCAGCAATCCGGAGAAGCCGACGAGGTTAACGGAACGAAAGCACGACCATCGGCTCACCCCGTCGACGTATCGCCCGGAGAATGTCATGAGAGCAACTCCGGACGACTAAAGTCCACTCCTGTCCGACGACGTCACGATATCGGACGAGCCCCGGTAAATTTAAGAATTACCGAGGGCCCGGGTCCGAATGTCATCGCTCCGTCCCTGCGGCCAGGAGCCACGCGATAGGTCCGAGCGTCGCCTCAGCGGAGATAGTCGCGGGAGAGGGGGACGCCTCGCTTCCGCGTTCACGAGCCGGCTCGAACTGGGTCACTAGGCCATCTTAATTGAAAGTTACCGCACGTGCGACTATAACCGCGAGTCTATTTACCGAGTCTTTGCATCGGCTGCCATCCCGTGCGACAAGTGGTGAGTACCGGTCAGGCTATCGGGAATTCATTAGAATATTGTGACCAGTTCGTGTTGGTTCGGGGGCAAATAATCGGGAGTAGAATCTCCAGCTTGGCGACTTTGCGAGGACACGTGCCGCCGGCGATTCCGTTGACCGAGAGTAGCTCTCTCGAGAGGTCCGCCCGGCCGTGGGCCGTTCGGGCGACGGTAGCCCAAGCAAGGGATCCGGGACGAACGGAAAAATTACGAAAATTGGCTTCCCTCGAGACGTTCCACGGGGAACAGTGTCACGCGGTCAGTTGAGGCTACAACGACGAGGCTACGCGCGTTCGGTAGAACATCCGCCGAAAGTCATCGCCTACGCGCTGGCAAATACGTTGACTGCCGCCGGTGTCCACCGGGGGCTTGTGTAACGCGACGTTGACAATAAACGTCTGATATTTGCCCTGTAAACTTTGAGTCGTTATTCTTCCTCTAAGAAACGTTCCCGTCGCGGGGAATGCTCCGTCCTTTTCCTCACGCGGAACCCTGGCCGTTCACGTGGCCATCTCCGGCCGTGTAGATCCTCGCCGATTCGGAATATAATCGAGAAGTGTACCGCGAGCTATCCAGAACTCTGGCACGACCTCGTGCCTGGCGCCCGATTTCGCGTAAACTCGAATTCTCTTAAATTCCGATCCGAATCGACGAGAGATCTTTTGTCCCGGGAGGACCACGTCCCGCGCGACCGAGACGTGGCCCGGTCGTGCGGCCATAATTTCCCGAGTGCGGCTGCCCTTCGTTCCGGCGAACGGCAGGCGACGTGACACTACTACAATGTTAAGAGATGTTTTAAATGTTGGGGATTTTACCATATTGCCAAAAATTGTACAAGACAAGAAACATGCTTCAAATGTGCAGAAAATCATAAAGCGAATGAATGCACGGCAACAAAGAAAAGGTGTGTGAACTGTATGTACAAAATTAAAATGTACAATCTGAAAATAAGTAATGAACACGAGGCTGTGAGTGTAGAGTGCCCAACATATAATAGAGCGTTAGAAGAAGAAAAAAAGAGAACCGGTTGGGATTCTACGATATAGCAACCACAGAAGGAAGAAATTATATACTTAAATGCTCAAAGTCTAATGGCACATAAAGATGAAATACAACACCAGATCATGAAGAGGATGAAACCAGCGCTCTTGGCACTGTCGGAAACTAGATTGGTTGAAGAAATAGAAGATAGCGAAGTGAATATTCCGGGATATAGTATTGCTAGATGTGATGCGGAAAACAGGAACACGGGAGGAGTCATATTATATATAAGAAACGATATAAATTACGAAGTAATATTAAGAGATAAATTAATATCAAACTGTTGGTGTATTGCAGTAAAAGTGAAAAGTAGTCTGTATAGAGAGGAATGATCGCGTTGGTGTACCATTCGCCGAGTGCGTCAGACGGCGATTTTATAAGTTTTTTAGAGAATACAATGGACATATTATTGTTGAAAGACAAATGTATATTGCTAGGGGACGTTAATATAAACTTAATGGCTGACTCTTTCTATGCAAAAAAGTTAAAAACAGAAATGTTGTGTATAGGTATGAAGCAATACGTTGATAAACCAACGAGGATCACGAAAGACAGTAAAACATTGATAGATGTAGTTTTCGCTAATATTAATATAAATTGTAAGGTACACGAGAAACCAAAGATAACAGATCATTCGTGCATAAGTATTGAACTGAATATAAACTAGAGGGATATTGTTGCTCGTTCGCTCGCTCGCGAGTGGGGTTATTGTTGCTCGCTCGCTTCGCTCGCTCGCGAGTAGGGTTGTTGTTGCTCACTCGCTTCGCGAGTTCGCGGTTCGCGGGTACGACTGCTCTTGCGAAAGCAGCTACTACAGCTATTAATGTTTTATATTTGGTGTGTGACTCTTGGAGAGTCGCACAAAGAACTTCCCGATTCGTTAGTTGCAGTATATTATTTATTATCATTATTTAGTGTACATTTTATGAAGATTATACGTTTTCAGGGAAGTTCAATAGTTTACTACTTATCAAAATGTTTGCTATATGACGTCGCATTAAACCAACATCGTATGCTCGTTGCTCGCTTGGTTCCCTGTTATAGCATAGTAATGTTGCAAAATAAATCGCAAATGCTCCACAATCAAACGCATTGTTTTGATATTGTACTCTGTGAAATATATACTTCTTCTTATATTTATAAAGGGCATTCAAATAATCTATTACATCATGGTTCAAATGATTAGCATTAAAAGTATCATAAATGTGTACTCTTGCATTGGGATATTTTTCGATTATTGTAAGCGGTAACAATAGCATTAGTTGCATAATTGAAAAAAAAAATTTTTTTAAATTAAAAAGAAAATCAAAAATGAAATATATATAATTACGTTTGATTATTCGGTGGAAAATGTCCATCCTCTCGTATAAATTGCATTGTGGAATGAACTTCTTTCGAAAAAAACTAAAAAAACTAAAAAACTACTGGACCAAAGTGGACCAAAATCTTATCAGCTCTAAGTTACAGCGGGACACATCGATTGCATCATTCATCATTCTGATCGCGTTGTTACTTTTTCAAAAAACGTTAACGAAAAATTTGATAACATACAAACATACATACGCACACACACACACACATACGAACATTTTGCTGAAAATAGTCTAAAATAACTGCAATGACCATGAAACGTGAAGATCTGCTAAAAAATCGATTTTCGATTTTCGGGGTAATTACAGTAACTTCCCTATAAAATCGGTAAGTTAATTAGTTTGCACACTCGTTAATATTCTTTGAAAAGGTATTGTCGGCAGTAGCGATGATTAGCCCACTCTTGCATTGGAATAACTTTCCATTATTCCACGGGGTAACATTAGCATCAGTTTAAAAAAAAAAAATTTTTTTAATTTAAAAAAAAAATTAAGAAAAAAATTTTTTTTGTAATTGCGTTTGTTTCTTTGGTGGATAATTTCCGTCCTCCCTTATAAATTGCATTGTAGAATCAACTCCTTTCGAAAAAAACTAAAAATCTAAAAAACTACTTGACCAATATGGACCAAAATCTAATCAGCTCTAAGTTACAGCGGGGCACATCGATTGCATCATTCATCATTCTGATCGCGTTGTTACGTTTTCAGAAAACGTTAACGAAAAATTTGATAACATACAAACATACATACGCACACACACACACACATACGAACATTTTGCTGAAAATAGTCTAAAATGACTGCAATGACCATGAAACGTGAAGATCTGCTAAAAAATCGATTTTCGATTTTCGGGGTAATTACAGTAACTTCCCTATAAAATCGGGAAGTTAATAAAAGCGGTAATAAATATAGAGAATATATCAGTAGGGATTACAGTAAATTTCAAACAGAAGAATTCTTTCGGGCAATCGAAGTAAGACTTGCACAGAGAAATGATTTGGATGTAAATATAAGAGCTGAGAGATTTGTCCAAAGTATAGTGAATGCATTAGATACGCTTGCGCCAAAGAAGAAATTTCAAATTCCAAAAATATGGGAAGGGAAAAAATGGTACTCGGAGGATATAAGAATAGCTGGAAAGGAAAGAGGCGAAGCGTATGTGAACGCGCTATACACGGGTAACGAGCAAGATTGGCTAACATTTAAAATTAAAAGAAATATGGCAGTTAAAATAATTAGAGAGAAAAAGAAAGAATATTATCATTATATGATAGACAATAACAAAAATGATCCGAAAATGATGTGGAAAACCCTAAATAAAGTAATAAGAGGAGAGGTTATGGGACCAAAGGAAATACATAATGTAGATTTTGAAATATTAGATAATATACAGAACTGGAATTTAGCAGATAAATTTAACTTATACTATACAGAGAGCATTAATGATATAATTAAGTCTATCAAGTCTATCGAAGGGGTTAGTAACAGCCAAAGATCTAATTATGGTATAGAAAGTACGACAATTATAGAAAACTTTGAATTAACAAATGTACATAAAGTAGAGCAAATTATTATGAATTTACCACACAAGAAAGGAACGGATGAAGGAATAAGTAGTGATTTATTAAAGGTAAGCGTTCACGTTATAAAGGAGGAATTAGTGAGAGTATTCAATAGTTCATTAAGTAATGGCATATGTCCCGATGGATGGAAAACATCCACAATAATACCAATTCCTAAAATAGGAAAACCGAAGAAAGCTAGTGAATATAGACCAATAAACGTATTACCGATTTATGAAAAAGTATTAGAACTAGTAGTAAAAGATCAAATAGAAATGTACTTAGAAAGAAATAATGTAATAACAGATCATCAATCGGGCTTTAGAAAAAGTCACTCTTGTGAGACGGCAATTCAAACTGTCATTGATGAATGGAAAATGATAATAAATGAAGGAGAAGTGGTAGGAGTTATATTTCTGGATTTGAAACGGGCGTTCGAGACAGTAGATAGGGAACGGCTATTAGAGAAGTTAAAATCTTATTTAAGCGATAGAACCCAAAATGTCAAATTTAATAATCAATGGTCCAATTGTGTTTCAACAAAGCACGGAGTACCACAAGGGTCTGTATTAGGACCTTTATTATTTATATTATATATAAATGATATAGTCCAAATTTGTTCAGAGGAATACAGTATTAAAATGTTCGCAGATGACACAATTATATATATAAAAGGGTGTGGTAGTGCGGAAGTTGAAACAAAATTGAACAAAGTACTTCATATAATTGAAACATGGATGAATGTAAATAAATTAAAAATGAATGCTACAAAAACGAAATACATGTTAACCAGAAGTGTACGGAAAGAACTGAAGAAGGGTACTGTATTAAAATGCTTAGATGGTACAGAGATTGAACGAGTAGAAAGTACGAAATATCTTGGTATAATAATCGATAGTAAACTCCGATTCGAAGATCACTGCGATTACATATTAAAGAAAATAGGGAAAAAAATTAGTTTTTTAAATAGAATAGGTAATGATCTGTCGAGTTATGCTAGATGTACAGTATACAAAGCAATTATAGCACCACACTTTGAATATTGTGCAACCCTGTTAGTAAGTATGGGTGAGACACAGCTGACGAAATTGCAGCGAGCGCAAAACCGTGCAATGAGAGTCGTATTGCAATGCAACCGATATACGAGAGTAGAGAGGATGCTGCAAGCGTTGCAATTTATGTCCGTAAGACAAAGATTATATTATAATGTATGCATATTTATCCATAAAATGTTAAATGGGATGTTACCACAGCAAATAAGCCAAAAATTAGTACTAATAGGAGGTAGGACGCGACAAGCAGCTGATATCATAATTAAATTCCGGAAAACACGTAGTGCTCAAAAAAGCCTATTCTACGAAGGTGTCAAAATGTATAACACTGTCACAACGGAGATAAGACAATGTAGTACGTTACCTCTATTTAAGCGTGCATTAAAAGAATTTGTTCGTACTTCCGTCCCTATCATGTAAGTCAACCAGTGTACAAATAGCTGAGAAAGCTATAATAAAGATCAATCATCATCTCTCCCTCTCTCCCTCTCTCTTTCCCTCTCCCTCCCTCTCTCCCTCTCCCTCCCTCTCTCCCTCCCTCTCTCTCTCTCCCTCCCTCTCTCTCTCCCTCCCTCTCCCTCTCCCTCCCCCTCTCCCCCTCCCTCTCCCTCTCGATTTTGCAACCAAAAATTTTGAAAAAATCTCCGTCGTGTATGCTATTAGGTAGAATATTCACAAATTTTTGACCCTTTTGACCATTACCTTATCCGGCTATACCTTTTAAGAATCAACGAAAACATTATTTAGAAAATACAAAATATATTTCTGTTTGCATCATTAAACCTGATTTTTAAAAAAAGTTATTCCTTTTCCTTATCGTCTACATCTACTTGTTTTACATCACAGTTTACAGTCTTTCCTTCATGACTCTACACTTATAGCTAGTTACGATAACTATGTATGAAAATATAGAATCTCAAAATATATTAAATTGCTTCTATTTACAGTTTTTACTTGTTACTACTCTATCTCAGTCTCGGAATCTTAACGGCAGTCTAATTGTTCTTTTAACGCGCGTTGAGGTTGCATGTTGTGCGCTATCATCCGGTTTGCTCGGCCTTTCCTCGTTATAATCTTCCTCTGGCTTCAAAATGTACGCTGGTTTGAGTCGGTCTATCGAGATATTTACTTCCTTCCCTTTTATTATAACCGTGAAATATTTGTCATTCCTCTTTGATACTCGGAACGGTCCGTCGTATGCTGGCTCCAGTGGTTTCTTAATCCTGTCTACCCTTAGGAAAATATGAGAACACAGTTTTAAATCTTTGTGAACAAATACCTTCTGTTTCTTGACTCTCTGCGACTGGGTGGGTTTTAACAGGTCCATGTGGCTTTGGAGTTTGCTCACAAAGGACTCAGGTTCCCCCTCCTGCTTCGATTGTTCGAAAAATTCTCCTGGGAGTCGTACATTCGTTCCATATACCATTTGCGCCACCGAATGATTTGTATCTTCCCTCAGCGCTGCTCTTAATCCTAGTACTGTGGGCAGGGTTTCCGTCCATTTGTTGTTGCCATGTGCCTTTATAGCAGTCTTTAACGTTCTATGGAAACGTTCAATTTTCCCATTGCATTGTGAGTGATACGGAGTGGTATGCAAGACTTTCGCTCCACACATCGCCATCAGGCTCCTGAATAACCGTGATTCAAACTGTCTTCCTTGGCCTGTTATAATGCTGCCTGGCACGCCAAATCTGGTCACCCAATTTTCGTAAAACGCCTTTCCTACCGTTTCAGCTGTGATGTCTTGTAACGGAACTATCTCCATCCAGCACGTGAATCGATCAATGCACGTCAAACAGTATATGTTTCCTTCTGAAGGTGGCAACGGTCCAATGATATCTATGTGAACTACTTTAAAGCGCGCATCTGGTACCTGAAACTCTGCGAATTTAGATTTAGTGTGTTTAGTTATCTTCGTTTTTTGGCAATTTATGCATGTTCGTGTCCATTTCTGCACATGTTTTTTTTATTCCTAACCACACGAATCGACTGGTCATCTCCTTCGTCGTAGTTCTTATTCCTTGATGTGCTAGTCCGTGGATTTGATTGAACAGTTCTTTTCGAAATTTTTTGGGTATATATGGCCTCACCATATTTTGTGATGTATCGCACCATAAAGCTTTTCCCGTTGGCAGTATGTACTTGTGAACTTTACTCAAAGACGGTTCTGGGGTGAGTGCCGTGGGGTCTGACACAGTCCTCTCACCAAAAGGCACCCTGCCTTCCCCACTCCGTGGCCAGATCCTTTTCTAAACAAAGTCTCACTCATTATCCTCATAACATGACCTTCCCGAACAATAGCTGAATAGACCAAAGTGCCCACCTGCCATCGCCCGACAACGGTTCTGTTTATTTACAAGCATCCTTATTCAAGACGCCAGGTACGACCATAAATCTTTACAATCTTAGGGGTCGCGTATACATCAACCTTCGACTCGGCTAACACGTGGACGCTAACATACTGTTTGAATGTCAATGATGTAGAACTTTCTTTTAACTCCTTAAATTCGGTGTCATTTTCCTGTTCTTCGGCTATTTGATTATAGTCAATTTGAGTGACTTCCTCTATCCGCAACTATGTTGTTCTTTCCGCTTATGTGTCTGATATCCGTAGTGAACTCTGAAATATATTGGAGCTGACGCTGTTGCCTAGGGGAGGCTTTGTCATTTTTTTGCTTAAATGCATATATTATTGGTTTGTGGTCTGTGAATACCACAAATTGTCTCCCTTCCAACATGTATTTAAATTGTTTAATGGACAAGTAAATACTTAGTAACTCACGGTCATACGTGCTGTACGCTCTCTGTGCATCGTTGAGTTTCTTTGAATAAAATGCTATCGGTTTCCAGCTTCCTTTCTCGTACTGTTGAAGTACTGCTCCTATTGCCCAGTCTGAGGCATCCGTGCACACAGATAGTGGTAATTCCGGTCTTGGAAACTGTAGGAGTGCAGCATCAGCCAAATCTGTTTTACATTTTTCAAAATTTCTTATCGATTCCTGCGTCCACGGTACTCTTCTCTGGTCCTTCTTCTTTGCACCTCGCAGCATTTCATGCAAGACCGCTTGTGTTTGTGCTGCCTCTTTTAAATACCTTCTATAGAAGTTGATCATTCCTAAAAAGGTGCGTAAATCTTTGATGGTATTAGGTAATTTATAGTTCAATATTGCGTGTACCTTTTCTGGCAGAGGACGTGAACCCTCGGGGGTTATTAAATATCCCAAAAACTCTATTTGTTTCACTCCGAACACCGACTTCGACAAAGGCTATACCCGGGTTTGGTGGTCAAATGTCCCCCCGGCGGGATTTTAATCGAGCTTGCACCATTCGATAGCCTACCCAAAAAGACCCCTCTCTGGAAAGTTTCAGCCCCATATCTCATCTGTAAGGGTAGTTATCGAGAAAAATCGAAAAATCAGTTTTTGGCCCATTTTCCCTATTTATTGGCAGTTAAAAATTCTGAAAAAAATCTGACACGTTTCGGATACCAAGCCACATATTACGTATCATTTCCTGATTTTTCCGTTGCAAGCTCTGCTTGTAAAAAATGAAAAACACGAAAAAAATCGGAAAAATGCAGGTTTTATATAGAAATCTAAAAGGACTTCCGCTTCCGGTTGATTACGAGTGAGAAGTGCGTAAAGAGTTGTAGGAGTGATTGTGAGCGAGAGTGGAGGTTGATAGGTGTAAGTGGTGCGAGAGTGGTGTAGGAGTGTGCGCGTGGTGCAAAGGCATTAGGAGAAAAGAAGGGATAGGGCAGGAAGGAGGGATAAAGAGAGTAAGGGCGAAGCAAAGTGAGCGAGAGAGATAGGTTAGGGCGGCGGGAGGCAGAGTGTTTAGGCGGGAAGCGAGAGAAGGAGCAGCAGGTGGCGCGGGCTAGTGGGAGACAGTGTAACGAGGGAAGGCGGGAATTTTGAAAAAGGAGCTAGAGACGAGAGGGCGTTAAAGAAAAAGGAAAGAGGGTAGAAGAAGCATGAGTGACGGAGGGAAAGAGTGCAGGGAAGAGGGGAAGGGGGAGAGAGGGAAAGTAGGGAGACCTGGGAACGCGGGAAGGTTAGGAAAGCTAGGAGGGGGGGGTGCGGGGAGCCTGGATAGTCTGTGGAAGAAAAGGGAAAGAGAGAAGGAGGCAGATGGGGGGAACGGGGACGAGGGGGCGATTTTCAAGAAAACCGCTCTGACAATAAGATCGCCAGAGAGTGGGGTTAGGGGGAGAGTGGAAGAGGGGAGGGCCGGCAGCGAGCAACAAGGGGTTGGGCTGCGGGAAATGTTAGAGGAGATAAGGAAGTTAAGGGAGGAGGTGAGGGAAGATAGAAGGGAAATGGGGAGGGTAATAGAAGAGATGCGGGAAGGGTGGAAGAGGGAGAGGGAGATGTGGGCAGAGGAGAGAAGGGAAGAAAAGTCGAGAAGGGAGAAGCTAGAGAAAAAGGTAGAAGTGCTAGAAGGTAGAGTAGAAAAAGCGGAAGAGTGGGGGAGGGAATGGGAAAGGAGAGAAAAGGGGGGGAGGGAAGCAATGGAGGGGAGGTAATGGAAGAGCAAAGAAGGAGGATTAGAAGGATAGAGTTAGCGCAGGATAGAAAGGAAAGGGGGGAAAGAAGAAACAACGTAATAATAAAGGGGATGCAGCTAGAGGGAAAAGATGTGAAGGAGGGAGTAAAAGAAATTTGGGAGAAAATGGGGACAGATATGGAGGGAGTAAGGGAAATAAACAAGATAGGGAAGATAGGGAGAGGGGGGGTAGGGATGGTGTTGGTAAAAATGGCGGACAGGGATCAAAAAAGAAAGGTGATGGAGGAGAAGAGAAAGCTAAGGGGAAGAAAGGAAAGGATAGAGGACGACCTGACGGAGGAGGAGAGGAGAGCAAGGTGGAAGATAGAAAGGTAAGCGGAGGAGGAGAGGAGGAAGGGGAAGAACGTTCAAGTAGGTTACTTGAAGATGTGGGTGAACGGAAAGATGAAGAAGTGGAATGAGATGGAAGAAAACTGGATGGAAGAGCAGGGAAACGAGTAGGGAAGGAAAAAGGGGAGAAAGGGACGGAAGGGAGGAAAACGGGGAATAATATTAAAATCGGTTTCTGGAACGTGGCGGGATTGAATAATAAGGACGAAGAGTTCTGGAAAGGGATAGAAGAGTGGGATGTTATAATCTTAATGGAGACGTGGGTAGAGGAGAAGGGGTGGAGCAGAGTAAGGGAAAGACTGCCTAGGGGGTTCTATTGGGAGATGCAAGGGGCTAGAAGAGAGGAAAAGAAGGGGAGGGCAATGGGGGGGATGGTACTAGGGGTGAGAAAAGAGATAGAGGTAGTGAATGAGGAAGGAGAAGGGAAGGAGGGAATAATGAGGGTGAAAATAAAGATAGGGGAGAGCTGGTGGAGGGTGATAGGGGTATACGTTAACAGGGATCTCGACAGGAAATTGGATGAGCTGGGGGACTGGATAGAGGAGAGGGAAAAAGGAGTAAGGGTGATAGTAGGGGGGGATTGGAACGCGAGAACAGGACGAGAAGGGGGGGAGGTGGTCGAGGAGGAGGAGTGGGGAGGGGGAAGGGGGAGTAGAAGGTCGAAGGATGTAAATGTAAATGCAGAAGGGAGGAGGCTATGCGGATATTTGGAAGAAAGGGGGTGGGGTATACTGAATGGAAATACGAAGGGGGACGAGGAAGGAGAGTGGACGTATACGGGGGGGAGAGGGAACTCGGTGATAGATTACATAATAGGGAATGAGGAAACAAGGGAGGGGGTAGAGAAGATGGAGGTAGGGGAGAGAATAGATTCGGACCACGCACCACTGACGGTGTGGATAAAAGGGGAAAGGAAGGAAAGGGGAGGAAAGGCAGGGGGAAGAAAGGGGTTGGGGGTAGGAAATTGGTCGGAGGAAGGGAAAAGAGAATTCAGGGAAAAGTTTGGGAGGAGAAGGGAAGGGGTAGAGGGGGTAGAAGAAGACTGGAAGGGACTGAAGGATAAGATAAAGGAAGTGTTAGGGGGGGTGGGGAACAAGGAAGAAGGGAGGAAAAGAGGGTGGTGGGATGAGGACTGTAGGATGGAAAAAAGGAAAGTGAGGGGGGAACTGAGGAGATGGAGGAAGGAGGGAGGGGAGGGAACAGAATATAAAGCAATGAGGAAGACATATAGGGGGATGTGTGAGGGGAAAAAGAAAGAGGAGAGAGAAAAATGGGAAAGGGAATTGGAGGGGGTTAAATCGGAAAAGCAGGTGTGGAGTGTAGTAAACAGGGAAAGGAAAAAGAGAACTAGGATAGATGAAAGAATAAAAATGGGAGAATGGGACGAGCACTTCAGAGGGATTCTGGGAGGGGTAGAATGGAGGGTGAGGAAGGGAGGAGAGAGCAAAAGGAGGGATGCTGGGGAAAGGGATATAGAAAGAGGGGAGGTGGTAAGGGTATTAAAGGGGCTGAAGGAGAGAAAAGCGGCGGGAGGGGATGAGATTAGGAACGAGGTATGGAAGTACGGGGGGAGCGAGGTGGAGGAGTGGCTGTGGAGGGTATGTAATAGGGTATGGAGGGGGGAGGGATGGGTAGGGGAGTGGTCGGAGGGAATAGTAGTACCGATTGCAAAAAAGGGGGACAGCAGGAAGGTAGAGAACTATAGGGGGGTCACGTTACTCCAAACGGCGTACAAAGTGTACGCGGCGATTCTAGCGGAGAGGCTAAGGGAGGATGTGGAGGGGAAGGGATTGCTGCCACCGAGCCAGACGGGATTTAGGAAGGGAGTGGGGTGTGTGGACAATATTTACGTGCTAAATTACTTGGTGAACAGGCAGGTGAGGCGAAAGAACAGGAAGATGATAATATTCTTTGTAGACCTGAAGGCAGCGTTTGACTCGGTGGACAGGGAAGTATTAGTGAGGGCAATGAGGAAAAGGGGGGTAAGGGAAGGGCTGGTTGAGAGATGTGAGGAAATACTAAGGGAGACGAAAAGTAAGGTCAAGGTGGGGGAGGAGGAAGGGGAAAGCTTCTGGACGGCAAGGGGGGTGAGACAGGGATGCCCGTTAAGTCCGCTGTTGTTCACACTTTTGCTGGCGGACATGGATAATGTGCTGGAGAAGGGGGGATGGGGGGAACCAAATTAGGGAACAGGAAGGTCTACACCCTGGCATACGCGGACGACGTAGCAATGATAGCGGAGGAGGAGGAGGGGATGAGGGGGATGATCAGGGGGCTGGAAAAGTATTTGGGGGAGAGAAAATTGCAATTGAATGTTGGAAAATCAAAGATCATGAGGTGTAGGAGGGGGGGAGGTAGGTGGAAAAAGGTAAACTGGAGATGGAACGGAAAGGTGCTGGAGGAAGTCAATGAATATAAGTATCTAGGGTATGTAATCTCGAGAGACGGGGGACAGAAGAAACAGGTAGAGGACAGGATTAGGAAGGGGGCGGCGGTAATGGGGCAGGTATGGGGGATAGGGAAAAGAAGGTTCGGGAACGACTGGGGAAGGAGGATATGGCTGTTTGACAAGCTGGTATGGTCAGTAATCAGCTACGGGGTGGAAATTTGGGGGTGGAAGGAGAGGGAGGGGTTGGAAAGTATGCAGGAGAGATACCTGAGGTGGGTGCTGGGGGTAGAGAGGTGTACGCCGGGGTACATGGTCAGGGAAGAATTGCAGAGGGAGTTACTAAGAGGGAGAGCAGGGTTAAGGGCATGGGGATATGAAAAGAAGTTGAGAGAGGGCAAAGGGGGGGAGTTGGCAAGGCTGTGCTGGGAGGAGGTAAGCGGAAGGGGAAGGAGGGGAGGGGCGCTAGAGGGATGGGAAAGGGAGAGACAGGGTTTCTGGGAAGAGAGGGGCTGGACTGCAGAGGAGGCGGAAGAATTGATGGAGGGAAGGGCGGGGTTTGTAAGTGGGGAAATAGTGAAAAGAGAGAAGGAGAGGCAGAGGGTAGAGAGATGGGAAAGGATAGGAATGGCTAGGTACAACGAATGGTACGGGGCAGTGAAGGGAGAGGGGGTGCCAGGGTATCTGAAGAAAGGGTGGGGGGAGAGCAGGTGGCAAAGGGTAGCCAGGTATAGGCTGGGTAGCGGGATGAGAGGGGGGAAGTACTGGACAGAGGAAGATAGGAGAATGTGTAGGGTATGTGGGTGGGAGCTGGAAACATGGGAACATGTATGGGAGGTGTGCTTGGGAGGGGGCGAGGGCAGGGCTTGGCAGGGGATGGCAGGGGAAGTGTTAGGGGATGAGGGGGAAGGAGAAGAGTGGCTGAGGAAGGTGGATGAATGGAGAGAGAGTATGAGTGGAAGAAGCGAATGTAAAGCATGAGTGAAGAGTTAAAAATACAAGATTGATAAAATAAGAAATGGAAGATCGACCGGAAGAGGGGGTCCAAGAGGCTAGGGAAGGGGGGCGTAGGTGTGCGTGAGTAGGAAGGGGGAAAGGGAACTGCGACGTGCGGAGAGAGAGTGTAGGCGAGAGAGCGAGAGGCGGCGGCGTGCGAATTGGCGGCGAGGTAGCGTGCGGTGGCGTGCGTGCGAGTGGCGGCGAAAGAGCGAGCGGCGGCGAAAGAGCGAGCGGCGGCGTGCGTGCGAGCGGAGGCGTGCGTGTGAGCGGAGGCGTGTGTGAGGGAGGCGGCGAGAGAGCGAGCGGTGGCGAGCGTGCATGCGGCGGCGAGCGGTGGCGAGGAGGCGAGGGAGTGGGGGGAGTCGGATATGAATGGGAGTGTATGAGCGGAGAAGTGTAAGGAGGAGATTTGGAAAATGGATTTATAACCCCAAGGGGAATAAATAAACTATTATATATAGAAATCTAAAAGGGGCTACTCCAGATTTAATTTAGCAATGAGATATTACCGTAAGTAGTATGCTCAATTTTTTTCAAATTCCTGAGAGTGGTGCGTCATAGTTAAAAAAAATAAAAACCACTTTTTTCGGCGTTTTTTCTAAGTTATACTCATCTTTTCTGAATCTAAAAAATATACTATGTAATATTAAACGTTCCTACGTTCAGAGAAACACCTTCCAGACATTAAAACTTGCGTAGTACACAAAATGAAATTAATACTATGTACATATATTCGAATATGTCGAATGTGATTTCAACGGCGCCGGTTGGTGCAGCGGCTATGGTCTCCGACTGCGAAACCGCTGAAGACTTTTTGGACCAGGTACGAATCCCCGGTCAGGTCTATTCTTTTTTCTAAGTTGATCAGAATTTTTTTTCGGTTCCTAACCCTATGATTGTTGTTAACCCATTCTAACAATATTTTTTAACTATGTTTAGACTATTGCAAAATAATTTTTTAGAAAAATATTCTTGGAGTACTTTCGGCTTCTAGTCATTTACGGACTGTATTACAGCTCTACTTAACATTTTTTATATGGAATTGTGCATCGACTTGACTCTTAAGTCTTTTATCTTTACTGGGTGTCTCATTCAGTAATAAATCCAGTGTTTTATTAAGGTCTAGAGTCTAGAGATATTGTTGTATCTGATTCTGCCAAGTGAAAAGGAAAGTGTCATACATATTATAAAGGATATTATAAGAACGAGGTTTATTGTTCGAATAACTGTAACTATCGTTGTCTATGAAAAGTTCTGATGATGGGTATAGTAACTTAGCAGCTTTTTATTATATCTTTTACAAGCAGCGGTCAGCTGTCCTTATTCCTCCTCCACCTTAAAAAAAAGTCCGTAAATGACTAGAAGCCGAAAGTACTCCAAGAATATTTTTCTAAAAAATTATTTTGTAATAGTCTAAACATAGTTAAAAAATATTGTTAGAATGGGTTAACAACAACCATATGGTTAGGAACCGAAAAAACATCTGATCAACTTAGAAAAAAGAATTGACCTGACCGGGGATTCGTACCTGGTCCAAAAAGTCTTCAGCGGTTCCGCAGTCGGAGACCATAGCCGCTGCACCAACCGGCGTCGTTGAAATCACATTCGACATATTCGAATATATGTACATAGTATTAATTTCATTTTGTGTACTACGCAAGTTTTAATGTCTGGAAGGTGTTTCTCTGAACGTAGGAACGTTTAATATTACATAGTATATTTTTTAGATTCAGAAAAGATGAGTATAACTTAGAAAAAACGCCGAAAAAAGTGGTTTTTATTTTTTTTAACTATGACGCACCACTCTCAGGAATTTGAAAAAAATTGAGCATACTACTTACGGTAATATCTCATTGCTAAATTAAATCTGGAGTAGCCCCTTTTAGATTTCTATATAAAACCTGCATTTTTCCGATTTTTTTCGTGTTTTTCATTTTTTACAAGCAGAGCTTGCAACGGAAAAATCAGGAAATGATACGTAATATGTGGCTTGGTATCCGAAACGTGTCAGATTTTTTTCAGAATTTTTAACTGCCAATAAATAGGGAAAATGGGCCAAAAACTGATTTTTCGATTTTTCTCGATAACTACCCTTACAGATGAGATATGGGGCTGAAACTTTCCAGAGAGGGGTCTTTTTGGGTAGGCTATCGAATGGTGCAAGCTCGATTAAAATCCCGCCGGGGGGACATTTGACCACCAAACCCGGGTATAGCCTTTATGCGTAGACCAAATTTTTGTAATCTTTCAAAAACTATTTTTAAATGTTCTCGGTGCTCTTCCTCCGACGCGGATGCTACAAGCACATCATCTATATAACTAGGGATAGTCTAGTATCTATAAGTGCTTTCGAATACACCGGTTGGCCTTGCGTGATAATATGATGATTAACTTCGTGCTCTTTTGCCTTCGTTACTATCCCTGGCTTTGTAATCCCTGGATACAAGCAAAGAAGGTCTGAAAATTTAGACGAGCGTTTTACTGTACTAATTTTATTGTCCACGTCTATTGGCATTATTTCACTTCTTATTGACATTTTAGTGGTATCGTCAATTAACCGTCTCTTGTGGATGTCTACCAATAGCTGAAATTGGTTCAAAAAATCGGCACCCAATATGCCTTTATTAATTTTTGCTACCACAAACGGCCACTGAAATGTGCGTCTTAGTCCCAAGTCCACAGTTATAATTTTTATCCCATATGTTGGAATTTCCGTACCATTTGCTGCGTATAATTTATAATCACACGGAATTCTTGCCTCGGTATCTGCTGGGATTAGTGATATATCCGCTCCGCTGTCCACCAGAAATCGCATCCCTGTTTTCTTGTCCTTCAAGAACAGTCGGTATTTACGGCAATCTTTTTCCGGAAATGCAGCAGACCTTACCGCACCATCTACTGCATGTTGGGGTTTTCCCGTTTATTCCAGCTACACGGCTGCTTACATTTCTCCGGAATGCATTTCTTCCCGTATCTGAAATGATAGTAACAGAGTTTTCCGTTTGGATCGAACACTCTTCTTGGTCCACTCTTGCTCCTCGCTCGATTCCGTTCGAAACTCCTGGTTCTGGATCGTGGTCTCCGTGACACGTTTATTGCTGCCATCTGTTGTTCTATAGCAGAAATTCTCAACATAACCTCTTTCCACGGTTCATCCTTACCGACATTAGCGATCTCCGTATTGGTTATCGTTTCCACCATCTTGTCCGCCATTTCCGCCACTTTTTCTAGCGTTTCATCGCTAACCACGAGCACGTTCCTTACGTGGTCCGGCATTTTCTCGAGCCACAGGGTTCTCAGAACTTTTTCTGATACATCGTCTGTGCCCTTTAGTGTTTTCATCTTACGAAGCAACTGTGTAGGCTTCATATCTCCCAATTCCAGTCCCATAATTAGTCTTTTAATGCGTTTATTTTCGCTTTCTTTAAATGTATTCAGCAACCTTTGTTTTGCCGACGTATATTTGTTATTTCCGCCCTCTTGGATAATATCCCATAAGTTTTCTATAAACTTTGGTTCCAGTTGAGCCACCAGATAATTAAATTTGGTGTCTTCTTGCGTAATATTACAGATCTGGAATTGGGCTTCTACTTGGTAAAACCAGATCTCTGGTTTGTCTACCCAAAATGGCGGGATTTTAATACTGACCTTGTTGATCTCATATTCATTACCGTTCGGTACGTTATTTGCTTTACTTGACCCAGGCTCCATTTCCACTACTTAACGGGGTCACCAATGTTACTTCTTTTATTTTCGTGCTTGGTCAGACTTTAATAAAACTCTTTTTTGTACTTTTTCTTCGCTATTTATTGCACAAGATCCTTTTCCATATGCGGCTAGCTTACAACCTTCTTGTTCTACTCCCGCGCGCCGCCTAGCGTTCATCTTTCTTTTCAGGCATACCACACGTTCAATCCTTGATCATACATTCTATCAGTCGTACCACTCATTCGATATTTACATTCCATTCACACCGTTACAAACCTAAGCAAGGATTTGGATCAAGCAACGACGGCAATACCGCAAGAAAGTTTTTTAAAGAGTCTAGGATTAGTGCGGAAATCACTGGTATTAACAAAAATCTAATTGATAATTTTCACATAATTTTAAGGGTACTAGCTTCTTGTAATGAGATTAATATAGAAGAATGTCGCGTATTATTAAATAGAACCGATAATTTATATATAGCAAACTACAATTGGTATTATCTGCCGGTCACGGTCCATAAAGTATGTATTAGTCCACGGATGCGAAATTATAAATTCTTTCGATTTGCCTATAGGTTTCCTCTCCGAGGAAGCTTTAGAGGCAACCCATAAAAATATACGAAAAAATAGACTAGAACATACTCGTAAAACAGATAGAATATTAACAATGACAGATTTACTCAATAGATTATTATTAACATCTGATCCATTGATATCAAGCTTTACAGAATATACATCGAATAATACAAAGAAGAATATTGCAGGAATAGAAAAGTATATTATACAGGAATCGCAAGAAGCATTAACAGAAAATAATGCAATTGATATAAGTGAGCTTCGTTCACTTGTAGAAAGCGGAGATTCTGTTCCGTCTCAAAGAATCGATATACGATGAAGATATCGCCTCCTAGAAGTTAGCCCCCCACTTGTCGAATTAAATAATTTCAACACTTGTGCTGAGTTGTGCTAGGTTTGTGCTACATTGTGCTCGAATATTACAGCTGTAATATAAAAAATAAGACTAAAAATTAAAAAAAAACGATTTTTTGAGTAGCCCCCCACTTTTCATTTTTTTCAATTTTCTCAATTGTGCTAAGTTGTGCTAGGTTGTGCTAAGATTGTGCTAAAGTATTACTTCAAAAAAATGAAAAATAAAGAAGTTATGGCAAATAATCGTTTGGGACATCTAATTAACGTTTAAGATAGTAACAATCATCCAAACAGGATATAATCGTATATCTGAGTTGTGCTAGCCTAGCACAAGTCAGCACAACTTCCGATTTCGCCAGCACAACGATTTAAAGGGTACTTTACTCTTGTCCGCGGCCCTTTGCGGATCGATAATATATGATTAATTGGGCTCATTCAACAATTAAGCTAGGCTAGCACAACTCGGATATGCAATATCAAGTCTCTACAATAACGGGAAAATCCAATTAATGATATATTATCGATGCGCGAAGGGCCGCGGACAAGAGTAAAGTGCCCTTTAAATCGTTGTGCTGGCGAAATCGGAAGTTGTGCTGACTTGTGCTAGGCTAGCACAACTCAGATATACGATTATATCCTGTTTGGATGATTGTTACTATCTTAAACGTTAATTAGATGTCCAAAACGATTATTTGCCATAACTTCTTTATTTTTCATTTTTTTGAAGTAATACTTTAGCACAATCTTAGCACAACCTAGCACAACTTAGCACAATTGAGAAAATTGAAAAAATGAAAAGTGGGTGGCTACTCAAAAAATCGTTTTTTTTAATTTTTAGTCTTATTTTTTATATTACAGCTGTAATATTCGAGCACAATATAGCACAAACCTAGCACAACTCAGCACAAGTGTTGAAATTATTTAATTCGACAAGTGGGGGGCTAACTTCTAGGAGGCAGATATCTTCACGTTACAGCGAGTCAAACCGTGTATCCTCGGGAAACGAACAGATTCAGGGAAAGTTTCCGTCGGACCTCTCATTTTATGACATAAACGCTCTCTATTGTTGGCTATCGCAGATGTGGCCCAACGTTTGTGTCCGCTATCTTGTAAAACCGTAGCAATATCTAACCTCGGTACGGGTGACAATGCACACCATCATAAAAGCACGGCTCTTGGGAAGCCCTGCGTCCACTAAGTACGGTCAAGGATATACGGTCGCGTTCATTAATAACGGTTCAAGGATAGCGTCGAATTCTTTACGATACGGTTCTTTGATATACAACTGCCACCCTTCTGACCGTGTCAAATTTCCAAACTATTTACGACTCGTGTCAAGTATCACCCCACTCCGCCTTCCGGCTAGGCTTCTCGAAAGTCCCATGAAGGAAGGCCACCACTTGAGTGCATCCTGATTGGACTATGCCGATTTGTCGGAACCAATCCGTGCACGTCATTTGGACGGCATCGGTGACTCTGCACCAATGCCCCACTCGAACAACACTTCTTCTCGCATACATAGAAGGATCACGATAGAACGCCCTCTCGCATACATAGAGGGCTCTATCCACCAGTGATGCCAGATTCGTGGGACGTGGTATTTTTCCCCTTCGCTCGCTCAGCCGACTCGACCCCCCACTCTGACGTACCATCGGCTCCTTACGTTGCTTCTACTGCGCACGCGCTACACACAAGCGTACCTCTAGTCTGTCCGTGTGAACTGCCTATTCGGCGTGGTACGCTTGTGTGTAGCGCGTGCGCTGCAGAAGCAACGTAAGGAGCCGATGGTACATCAGAGTGGGGGGCCGAGTCGGCTGAGCGAACGGAGGGGAAAAATACCACGTCCCACGATTCTGGCATCACTGCTATCCACTCGCGACCGGAAAGGGTCTTTCGAAACAGTTGATTTCCGAATTCGCTCGTCGTCTCTTCGTAGTCGATTCATCGTGCAGTCATCGGCGTCGAACGAACATTCATTTTATCTTTTCCCTTGTTCGCCCTGTCGGGCAAGGTTATTCAATTATCAGATCGCATCGGACGAGATCTATGCATATAAGGCAGGGTTTGCTAGATAGTCTTACTGAAGATTCCCCTAGCAAACCTGGGATGAAACGCTGATTCACGAACATTCTCACTTCCGAACATTTGAACTTTCTATGCAAACTTAATTTGGCGGATAGCAATCGGCGGTAACAAGAATACATTCCAAAGTAGTTTAAAACGTCTCAGTCGCGAAACATCGTACCGTTGGAACAGATTCAGATTCTGATAAATAATTAGTAATGCAACTGCACCTGTAATTGTAATACATATAATGTAACTGAATAATTTAAGGGAAACAGTTGTTTTTTTTAATATCTATATTTTCTATTATACTTATATGTATTTATTTTTATCTATTATTTTTATGTATTTATCATTATCTATTATTTTTATGTATTTATTACTATCTACATATTATACTTATATTTCTATTATACTTACGTATTAATAATGATACTTAAAAATTGGCAATACCACGGACTAATAACGCGCAAAAAAATTAAATTTCGTTTATAAAAATCGTTTTTCATTGTTTAAATAAATGACTATGTTTATAATAACATCATATTGAGATTGCTTTCAATATAAAAAAGAAAACCCATTTTGTTTCATGTCTCTATTATATGAACAGAACGAAGGTTGTAACAGACCTGTAACATACAGGCCTGTTACCACTAGTTACTTACCGACCGCGACCACCCGGAATCGTAGAACACCGACCGCGCCGGTAATTAGCCTGGACACACACACCGAATCCGCGGCAATACCGTAACCGCCGCCACCGCACTACCCCCTCGCCAAGGAAGCACTTTTGGCGGGAACCGGATGCGAAATTCACACAATTTCGCCAGCTACCGGAAACTCGACGTCACCAATCACTCCTTCCCGCACTACCTCTCCCACCACCAAACGGTCCCTATAAAAGGCGCTGCGGACAGAGCATCGCTCTCTGATCCGGCCTGGGCAGCAACCCAGAAACATCTTCCTAGCCGAGGACTCCGTAAGTATCCTTCCTAGTCACCACTACCGATCCCGTTCCGACCTAGCTTTCCCACGCTCTCGACGTCGAGTTGTCCGCCGCCACGGCCTCCTCGACTTCGTGGGAAAATCCTGGTTCCCGTCGGTGTGGCAGCTTCCACGCCAAACAGAGAGGGCCGCATCCTTCTCTGCCCGTCTAGGCAGCTTCCTAGGCGAACTTCTCCGACAGCGTCCGGAAACGGTACCCGAGGAGTCAGCATACTCGCCGAGTACTGTAGAACCACCACGGGGACAGCTAGCTTCGTGGTTGGGACATCCCGTTCCGCCCCCGCCATCCTCGCTCAGGCAGCAACCTGAAGACCTCCGGCAGCACCCGGGGCCGACCCACGAGGAGACAGCGCACTCCCCGCGTATCCTAGAGCCGCCACGGGGACAGCTAGCTCCGTAGTCGGAATACCTCGTTCCACACTACGTCACCCTCGCCGCCTAGGAAGTCGGATCGCCACCGCGCACCGTCGTCACGAGAGAATCACCACGAGTGATCCGGAGTCAAGCCGCCGAACTGGGCTGCCCGCGCACCGCGAGACGTACACACAGCGAGGCCCGAAAAATACCAATTCACTGTCGTTATTTCGCGCCCCGAGCATCAAGTCTATTTTCAGCTTCCGTCGATCTTCGCACCGATCACCGGACCTTGGCACGACGACTTTTCGTCGCTCAGGGGGTGGCGGTGGGGGGTCCAGTTTGGTATCATTGGATGTCCCCCTTCGCGACGAACAACTTTCATTGCCCACTTGTTTTGACCCGATACATAGTTCTCGAGATATTTCAATGTCTTCAGATAAAAAGACCACCCTGTATATTTTATATTCTAGTAGTTAAATATTACTTTGAATATGAAGATCTCTTTAACATATTGTTTGTATAACGAAAGTGATTCACTTAAAAAAACTATTGCTGTTTCATTGTTTATGATTGGTATAATAAAAGAAAATATTTCTGATGAACCCAAAACAGCTACATCCAGTCAAGCTATAGAGCAGACCTGGGTGACGATGGGCCGAAAAACACATGGTGCTGCTTTTCCCCTTCGCCGGCTCGGCAAGACAGTCCCCACCACGTCTTCCGACTCTCCCTACAGCACGAGCCCCACGATGTTGCATCAGCAGGTTACTCACCACTACTACATAAACATGTGCACGCACATAAGACCCGTGGATGTGGTGGGGACTGCCTTGCCGAGCCGGCGAAGGAGAAAAGCAGCACCATGTGTTTTTCGGCCCATCGTCGCCCAGGTCTGCTATGGAGGAAGCAAGTAGCGAAGAAAATTCCGGTGCAGACAAAGATAACGAGGACCATACAATTTTCGAATGTTTATTCACTTTTAGACTACGTAGAACTAGAATCAGAATATTCAGTATATGTATAATAATATTATTTCTTGTGATATTTTTGCTATACACATTACACATATTAGGTATAGGAAATGCATTTTAATTCAATATGAACGTATTTTTAATGTTACCCACAAAAAGCGTGTTGCCAAAACATTGAGAGCATTGTTAACACAATTTTTCAAATATTTGTAACGATCTGACAAAAAAAATGTTTCCAACGAAAGTTGATCAGCATTCACTTTTCTACAAATGTCAATATAAACAATTTAATGAAAAAATTTTTTGTATAACCAAATGAAGGTCACCTCAATTTTTTAAATGTTAACATATATTTTTGACTTCATAATATTCTAACTGGTATCAATGCGAGTTCAACGACCTATGATAACATAATATTAAGCCTTGAAATAACGTTACAATAGTTGTGGCCACAAAATGCGGGCTCCTTACCCACTGTCCATCGCCTCGTCGATTAAATATGGCGGAGGCCTTGCGCACGATCGAGAACGCCGGTTCAAGACTGCATTACACCAAAAATTCCCTACGACAGCGGATTTTATCCATTTATGACAGAAATTAATAATTTGAAGCAATAAAAACATTAGAAGAATGTAAACATATTGTTATATTATTTTCAATCTACTGAACATCTTAAGAAAGAAAATAATTTTCTATTTCATTCCAGTATGTTGCAATTCTGGCAGAAAATTTTTATTTTGCATGAAGATCCGCTGTCTGTACATGACATCGCGTTCTGAGAACTGTCCCACCCATGAACCAATAGAGGCGGTAACTAGTGACGTTACGATTCGTACTCTAGGCGGCTACTGCGTATGATTGAGAATTGAGAAAAAAACACGATCGCCAGCATTTACAATATTAGCACGATTTTAAGAGAAATTGTCAAGTAAAGTTTAGAACGTATTTTCGTTGGAATTTTCGGATGTGTGAGAGCTCAAATTAAAGGTGGAGCATAGCACTTTATCATAGGTATAGTTAGTGAGATTACAAAAGTAACACGAGAGCATATAGCATATACCATAGATAAGACTAAATATCGTGTTCAATGTGACTTCCATTAGCAAGAATGCATTTCGAGATCTGCTGACCACACTCCTGACATGTCGTCTAAATTTCTCGGCGGTGTAGCGTGAACAAGATAAAAGAAGCGTGTGCATTAGGGTGGACCTTATTTTTTTTACCAAAAATTTTGTTTGGGCCCAACCCCTAAAATTGTGACAAATGGTGAGAAAATGATCTGGAGAAAATTTGGGGCCGATTGGATCATGGGAAAAGGATGCGCAGCAAATTTGAAAATTTTGAATTTTCTAAATCTTGACATAAATAGACGTTATGATATATCGTTGAATTTCGAGGCTGCTTTTTTCTTTTGCGGACCTCGAATTAATTTATAATACTTAATGAGGCCCTTGGCCTTGGTGGTAAAAGAGTTTGACATGCCTGATCTAAACTTGTGACATTCAAAGTCATTCAACTTATTTAACTTTCCCATTGTCGCGCGGTACCGATCAATAGTCACAGTAATAATAATAACACTCTCATAAATAATAGTAGTAACAATAACAGCACTAATATTATAATTAGAACAATACACTAACAGTAACAGTAAATAATAAAGAACAAATGATTACTGATTGATCGTATTCAGTTTCGGCTTAAAATCCACAAAATCGTACATCTGTCGATGCGTGTCGTTTTTTCCTGTGTCAACCGATTTTGATGAAATTTTCAGCATGTGTATAACTAACATAGATCTACGAAACATATATTTTACATTTTCTTTAAAGGCCCTAATAAAAAATTTTGAAAAATGCCTTTTTTATTTTTGCATGTAACCTTGTAAATTATAATTTTTTGGAAAATCTTTTTTGCATATCATTTCATAAACCAATGCTTCTAATTGATTATAAAAAATCAGGTCGTTTGGTACAATTATAAAAACGTTATTCTGTTTTAAAGGGCGTTCGAATACTTTCGTGAGCCACTGTGTAAATCAGTGGTCGGCAAACAACTGTTTAAAATAATTATGTTTTATTTTAATTTAATGGTATTCTTATACAATTTTCAAGTAGGCAGTGAGTTATATCTAAATTCAAATAAACAGCAATTTCTACTCTATTTTTATCAACAGACTGAGGATCTTTATGCAAAATAAAAATTGTCTGGATCGATTGATTGAAGAAATAGAAACTAAATCGAACGTTATTTCTTCCTTTGATGATTTGAATGGAGGAGAAATCATATTTATATCGACATGTTCAATTTTTAAAATTTTCCTGCAAATGCATAAAGATCCCCAGTCTATTAATCATTTATCAGTCAGTCACCATTGAAATAAATTGTCTGCATCGATTGCAAGGAATAGAAACTAAATCGAATATTATTTCTGTCCTAAATGATTTGAATAGAGGAGAAATCAGATATTGATATCTTCAATATTTAAAATTTTCCAACAATTTCGAATTTTATCTACTCAATTTCCCTGCAAATGCATAAAGATCCCCAGTCTATTAATCATTTATCAGTCGGTCACCATTGAAATAAATTGTCTGCATCGATTGCAACTGAGGCAATTTTTCGCCAAAAACAGATGACAACTGATAACGATTGTGTACCCACCCTACTCGCCCGACTTAGCACCTGCAGACTTCTACATTTCCCAAAACTAAAACTTCATATGAAGGGGACACGATATCAATCAGTTTCTAACAAACTATTACACAATATTTAAAAATAATTCCACAATCTGACTTACCTAGGGCATTTAAAAATCTTCTCCAATGCTGCAAAGCGTGTAAGTACAGTAAATCTATAGATGCGAAGACCTCGGGGAGATTTCTTCGCATCTTTCGAATTTGGTACATAGTACATACTACTTTTTTCGAGCTTCAAAGGCCGAGCCGAACGTAGAGAAGGACAGCGCGTGTAAAGAGGGACCACAGCAACTGTCGATGCGACGGCAACTGTCCGCGTCTCTTTCTTTCTGATGCGCTGTCCTCCCTTGCGTTCAAAACTCTCATCGTCGATTAAACCACTAAATACAGTTGAAATTATATCGTGTTTGGTATCATTTTGCATTAGAAGAATGCCAAGAATATTAGGTCAATCGGAAAGTTCCGCCCATTTAGCATCGAGTAGCCGTAGCTCGAACTGTCGTTAACTATAACGTCTAAAGTAAGTTTAACTTTTTAGTTTGAACATCTTTCAATAAAATTCAGTACATAACAATATACGCTTGCATCAATAACATCGTTTTTTTTCTACATTGAAGATGTCGGAATTTGAGCCGAATAAGCGTCATTTGCGCGAAGTGTTAATTAACTTCCCGATTTAATGGGGAAGTTACTGTAATTACTCCGAAAATCGAAAATCGATTTTTTAGCAGATCTTAACGTTTCATGGTCATTGCAGTCATTTTAGACTATTTTCAGCAAAATGTATGTGCGTGCGTGCGTGCGTGCGCATGTTTGTATGTTATCAAATTTTTCGTTAACGTTTTCTGAAAACGTAACAACGCGATCAGAATGATGAATGATGCAATCGATGTGCCCCGCTGTAACTTAGAGCTGATTAGATTTTGGTCCATATTGGTCAAGTAGTTTTTTAGATTTTTAGTTTTTTTCGAAAGGAGTTGATTCTACAATGCAATTTATAAGGGAGGACGGAAATTTTCCACCAAAGAAACAAACGCAATTACAAAAAAAATTTTTTCTTAATTTTTTTTTTAAACTGATGCTAATGTTACCGCTTGGAATAATCGTAAGTTATTGCAATGCAAGAGTGGGTTAATCATCGCTACTGCCGACAATACCTTTTCAAAGAATATTAATGAGTGTGCAAACTAATTTATATTACAATCTTTGATAATACAATCTATTCAAAACGAATTGTTACTTGCAATTGTTATTCAACAGACTACGTACGTCGCGTCGTTTCATCGGTAGGACGCACCGTTGACAGACATTAACGTTTACTTAATATTGTAACGTCTTAGTACGATAGTAATGGTGTTTTAGCATTATTTAAATTGAAATATCTCCTGAACTACTAACTTTTCGACGTACATAGGTTTGTACTTTTTTATAACGACTGTCCAGCTGCATCGATTGATGTATTAAACTATGCTTTAGAAACAGCCGAATGTAAAGAAGTCATAAAACCTGATTGTTATTTACAAGATAAACAAATTAATTTATTTCACGAAATTATGAACAGAAATCTAAACGGGCGTGGAATATACAACTTTGCTCAAGATACTGGTTACGTTCGAGCTTTTTTGAGTAATTTACAAGAGATCCCAGAACATGAGACGAATATTCAGATAATATACACTGATGAAATTGGAAAAAAGGACATTGGATTTGCACAAGATCTGATGGTAACGGAAATGTACACATTTATGATAGTTTTAATGCTAATCATTTGAACCATGATGTAATAGATTATTTGAATGCCCTTTATAAATATAAGAAGAAGTATATTTCACAGAGTACAATATCAAAACAATGCGTTTGATTGTGGAGCATTTGCGATTTATTTTGCAACATTACTATGCTATAACAGGGAATCAAGCGAGCAACGAGCATACGATGTTGGTTTAATACGACGTCATATAGCACACATTTTGATAAGTAGAAAACTATTGAACTTCCCTGAAAACGTATAATCTTCTTAAAATGTACACTAAATAATGATAATAAATAATATACTGCAACTAACGAATCGGGAAGTTCTTTGTGTGACCCTCCAAGAGTCACACACCAAATACAAAACACATGCGTACCAATAAAGGATGGTTTAGTTCGCTCAGGCAACCGGCACCGGCACCGGCACACCAATGCTTAAGGATAGGGAGCCCGGAATTGGAAACGCCGGCACGGTTTCTCAACGAATTTTTTTTTTGCCGGCCAACCGTGCCGGACGGGACATCTCCCTCGGCGAGGGTCAGGACTGCCTGTTGTGCGCGGAACAAAAAAAAGGTTTTTATTGGCTTCTCAACTGCTTAGGTAAACTATCGGTAGCTCTCCTTTACAACATCATGGAAGTAGGAAACGTTCCTGCCACTTCGTGAATTCTTCTTAAATAATGATTTTAAATAATTACTATTAGACATATCTCTCTCTCTCTCTCTCTGTTCTGCAAGTTTTTCCACCGGATCTACTGTGAAAAAATATATGGTCGTATTCTACGATTCTTGCTCTTTGGAATACCGTTTTTTTTTCATTATTTGTAGCAGCTTGTTGCCATCATTCAGGTAACAAGCAAACTTACTTGCTTATTCAAAATGCGACAGAACTTCCCTTTCACAACCTAATAAATGATATCAAAAGTTATTTCAGTTACACCGGTAAATAATAAAATTTTCATTTTAGGGAAACCAATAGTGTCATTTCGTCCATTACGATACTTTGCAACTGTACGCATCATGTATAAATTTCATATCGGCACACATGAGATGTGAAACACTCCAGTAACTACAAACAGCTGTTAGGTTTGAATTGTTTGTTATTTCTGGTCCATAAAATTGCTGAATATTCTGTAGACATTCTGAAATATGGGTCGACGGCGTTTGTCCTAATATTACACTTTTCACGTAGTGAAAAAACATTTTCAATTTGTTTATGTCCAACAAGTAGTCGAATACACTGCCCGTTAGGAGCGATAGCGGAACAGAGCAGTGGGTTAAGATATTATAAACCGTTACCGCCCACTACTACGCGATTGTAGGGGGTGGCAAGGCGCCATCTCGTATGGGTTCGAGATGTTGACATTGTATTGATGCGAGCCTGAGAAGAAGGTTCCCAGGGAGGATCATGGTGACGGAACGAATGCGCGGCCGATTGGATCAGAGTGAAGGAGGAGGCAGACCTCGTTTCACACGCATTTTCGGCTGTCGTCGAAATATTGGTTACAGCGGCCACACATACTACGTAGCGTGCAATGTCAAAGTCCAAACATTGGGGCTACGGGCGCGGCTGTGGTGGGGTAGGCAGACCTAGCGATAGGCTCGCTTTGTTTATGTGCCGTTCCCGGGGCCAGGGTGACCATATTTTATCCCTTCCAGCCCCTTACCTTTCCGTCCTTCGCTTAGATGCTGTCTCTAATGCTAGAACTCGGTTGCGGCAGCGGTAGTGGCAAGAGTGGGGATAGCGGAGGCCCATCTTGGCGAGGGACGGAGAGGTAAGGGGCCGGAAGGGATAAAATATGGTAGCCCTGCCCGCGGGGCTGTTCTCTATGGAGAGTTTTATGACAGGTCATTACTATTGAGCTGGAAGTCGGCACTTTCTCGGGCAATACGTGTTTACTGTAAAGTAGTTCGTGCAGGTACCGAATACTCCGGCGAAAATGCTATATCCGAGAAATCATTTTACAACAGTTCCATGTGGGCCAGTGTTGATAATTTAAGAAGTACATTTTGTAGATCTGTTTCAATTGTGTGTAAAAGTTTCATCGAAATCGGTTAAAAATCATCACAAATTGCAATTTCCATCATCTTTGAACGTTTGTAGCTTATTGGAACGTCGACCGATTTTGACGGAATTATTCAGAGTATGTTTAATTTACATAGATTTACAAAACGTATGTTTTACATTTTCAATATAGGCCCAAATAAAAAAGAAAAAATTTCTTTTCGCGTTCTGTGGTAAACTAATTGCTCTAGCTTCCCAAAACAGCTCAAATCGTTATAGTCCAATATTTTAAAAGTTATCGTCTTTTTACGAGTGTCCAAATACAGGGTGGTCATTTTATCTGAAGACATTGACATATCTCGAGAACTATGCATCGGATCAAAACAAGTGGGTAATGAAAGTTGTTTGTCGCGAAGGGGGACATCCAATGATACCAAACTCGACCCCCCACCGCCGCCCTCTGGGGGTGGGGGTGGGGGAAGATAAAAAAATTAAATGGAACCCCCATTTTTCATTGCAGATTTGTATTCCCCAGAAAAAATACACAAATTTGACCTAGGAGTTTTTGCATTTTGGTCCACAGATGGCGTTGTAATGGACAAAAATCAAAATGGGTCAAAAATCGTTGAAAATTGGGGATATCTCGAGAAATACACATCAGATCAGAAAAATAGAAGTGGACGTATTTGATATTTTTAAAAATGCTATTCAACAACACCATAATTGACCCCCCATCCCACCTCCTGAGGGTGGGAGAGGGAATTATTTCAACATCTTCAATGGGAAACCCTTTTTTTATAGCAAATCGCGTTGCGTATAAAAAGCAGTATGTACTACTTTTTCCTTTTTCATGTTTTTCTAATAATTTATATTTGCAAGAGATACGCTGGCTAGGAATAGTGTGAACATCCTGTAGTAGATCCACACAACGTGCTCTTCAAATTTTCAATAAAGGACCACCCCAAAAAAATTGCGAAATGCAACTGTTAGTATTTGCTCTGCAATTCCGACCAATTGCAATTTTCCACCAACCTTTCTACACGTCATGTGGTCAATTAATTCTACTCATTTTCCAGAATATTAAACTCGCGGGGTCCAATGTTAAACAAGCCACCGGTTAGTGGGGTGTTTAGCCCGAAACGTCGGGAAAAACTATTTTGGCGTTATTCAAAGGCTCAACGTAATAATGTAGTAGGTCGTTGAATTCGCTTATTATCGTCAGCTGTAACATTATGAAATCAAAAACCTATTGTTATATTTTGTTACAACGTTTAAATTCCTTAACAACGTATTCGCCATTGGCACGACGAACTCTGAAAACTTCTAGTTGATAGCTTTTTAAATAGTTACAGCGTGTTATATTCTTCCTATGAGAGAGCCGGTTCCGGCGTCCGGCAAAATTTCAAATGGAACAGAATTTTTCCGGCGACCGGCACGGCTCTTGCATTGGCATCTCCTGAGGTGTAGAGGGGAGTGGAAGAGGAAAAAAGGTTCTGGGGAACCCCTGTGGTGCGCCGGCGGACCCCTGGGGTTAAACACGATTACCGGCGTTTGGCCTTTGTGCGAGCCTCGAAAAAGGTCTAAAATTCTTGACGTGCCGGCGTGGCCCAAACTAAATGCTGTCCCCCCGCGGGACGGCGCCGGTGCAGGTAGGCCTGAGCGAACTAAACCATCCTTAACCCTCTCGCAAGAGCAGTCGTACCTGCGAACTCGCGAAGCGAGTGAGCAACAACAACCCTACTCGCGAGCAGGGGAGCCATATGCGAGTCTCGCCAGGCCCCTTACGTCTCCGTCCCTCGCCAAGATGCATGCCTCCGCTATCCCCACTCTTACCACTACCGCTGGCGCGACCGAGTCGGTAGCATGCTACCGCTCTCATTCAAGCACTCGGTCGCGCCAGCGGTAGTGGTAAGAGTGGGGATAGCGTAGGCAGCATCTAGGCGAGGGACGGAAACGTAAGGGGCGTCATATGGCAACCCTGCGAGCGAGCGAGCGAGCAACAATATCCCTCTAGTTTTTTGTTTCAATTGGAAGAAAACTGCAGCTGAAGCTCATCGAATGATTGTAGACGTTTATGGCGATAATGCTGTTTCGAATAAAACATGTAGAGAGTGGTTTCGACGCTTTAAAAGTGGTGATTTTACTGTGGAGGACAAAGAGCGTTCTGGACGGCCACGAGTATTCGAAGACGAAGAATTGCAGACATTGGTGGATGAAGATCCATGTCAAACGCAAAAACAAATTGCAGAAGTGTTAAATTGTGCTCAATCTGTCATTTCCGATCGTTTAAAAGCCTTGGGGAAGGTCTACAAGGAAGGAACGTGGGTCCCATATGAACTCAAGCCAAGAGACATTGACAGGCGGAAAACCATCTGCAAAATTCTGCTTACTAGGGAACAAAGAAAGGGGTTTCTCCATCGTCTCATCACTGGGGATGGAAAATGGATTTATTTTGACAATCCTAAACGTCGAAAAACCATTTGTAATCCTGGTCAACCCTCAACATCGACGCCAAAGCGGAATATCCACGGAAAGAAGGCTTTACTCTGTATTTGGTGGGGTCAGAAAGGTGTGATGTACTATGAGCTGTTAACATCTGGTCAAACAGTCACAGGGAATCTCTACCGACAACAAATTATCCGTTTGTGCCGAGCATTGCACCAAAAACGACCACAATATGAAACGAGACAGCATAAGGTGATTTTGCTGCATGACAATGCTCGGACTCACGTCACAAAAGTTGTCAAAGAAACGTTAGAAGCACTTCGCTGGGAAGTGCGGCTTATTCGCCAGACTGTGCCCCTTCTGACTATCACTTGTTTCGGTCGATGGCACGCGCAATTGCTGAAAAACGATTTAATTCTTACGAAGATGTCGAAAAATGGATCTCTGACTGGATAAACCTCCAAAGATGACTCGTTCTTTCGTCACGGAATTCGCTTCCTGCCCGAAAAATGGGGAAAAGTCATCGCTAACGATGGACAATATTTTGATTTATGTACTTTTTCATTTTGTTTCTTAAATAAAGCTCTACTTTTTGTAAAAAAACGGACGGAATTTTCCGATTGACCTAATATGTTGGTGAAAGTTCCATAAAAAAATAATGAAAAATAAAGAAGATTAAATATCGGTGTTACATTGTGATGACGGACGGGCGTTTGAACTGTGCCGACGACTGCGACTCTCCGCGTCGCGTTAGTAGTGGTTCACATCGATATATCGAGCCGAGATCAGTGTATTAAGGGTCGGCGGGACCCAAACTAGCGCCATCTACTACTACAGATGATGGAAAGTGCTACCTCTATCGTCTATCGGCGTAGAGGTGAACTACGGATGAAGTAGGACAAGGATAGAGAGATATGTACTCGCAGGAGAGACAAAGACAGAGAGTAACCGAGCAGTTTGAATTTCGATGAACGCACTCCCATTTCCTGAAGCGAAGAAGCAATATTTTTGGATGCTCTTTGCGTTGAAATGTTCTCCGTGTTATTTCGGATCCCCTCTCAGAGCCCTTTTTTGGGAAAAGTGTACTGAAAAAAATTATCTTCTATAAAAACGTACGCTATTATTGTTTATAAAGTTTCAAGAGGCAAATTGCAAAAAAGGGCTCTGAGAGGGGATCCGAAATAACACGAAGAACATTTCAACGCAAAGAGCATCCAAAAATATTGCTTCTTCGCTTCAGGAAATGGGAGTGCGTCATCGTTATAATACTGAACAATTCGTATTCCAAGATGGCTGCTTCGTTGACGCGGCTGACGCTGGCTGTCGCGCTTCCCGACTTTCCGCCGCAGCGCTGTCGTCGTGTCTCCTGCTATTCTTGCATCGACGGTAGAAACCCATGATATAAAGTATAAACCATGCATAAACACGCTTTCTCTCTGAGCGTAACTGACCTACGACGAATGAAGTAGGACAAGGATAGAGAGTTCCTCGTCTCTCCTGCAGGGCTGCGACGGAGAGGGAGATATGTCGCTCGCAGGAGAGACAAAGACGGAGAGATATAACCAAGCAGCTTGATTTTTCGATGAACTTACAACAGCTTTCTGAAGCGAAGGAGCCATATTTTTGGATGCTCTTTGCGTTGAAATGTTCTCCGTGTTATTTCGGATCCCCTCTCAGAGCCCTTTTTTGGGAAAAGTGTACTGAAAAAATTTACTTCTATAAAAACGTACGCTATTATTGTTTATAAAGTTTCAAGAGACAAATTGCAAAAAAGGGCTCTGAGAGGGGATCCGAAATAACACGAAGAACATTTCAACGCAAAGAGCATCCAAAAATATTGCTTCTTCGCTTCAGGAAATGGGAGAGAGTTCATCGTTATCATACTGAACAATTCGTATTTCAAGATGGCTGCTTCGCTACGCGCTCTTCGACGTCCCGCCCGCGCGTTTCGCTCCCCGTAGCGGCCATGGTGCTCCGAGCACTAGATAGGCCGCCACGGGGAGCGAGACGCGCGGGCGGGTAAGTGGGGGTATCTCTCGAGAAAGCCTCCGATCGAGCTACGAATTGATCATGCCTGGGCTTCTTCTCTGAGCGTAAAGCGTAACTGACCTACGATTGAAGTAGGAGAAGGATAGAGCAATCCTCGTCTCTCCTGCGGGGCTGCCGCGGAGAGAGAGATATGTCGCTCGCAGGAGAGACAAAGACGGAGAGATATAACCAAGCAACTTGATTTTTCGATGAACTTACACCTACTTTCTGAAGCGCAGAAGCAATATTTTTTTATGCTCTTTGTGTGGAAATACGGAGAGTATTATTGCGGGGTTCCGTACGGAGCCTTTTTTAGGAGAAAGTGTACTGAAAAAATTTTCTTCTATAAAAACGTACGTTAGTATTGTTTATAAAGTTTCAAGAGACAAATAGCAAAAAAGGGCTCTGTACGATACCCTGCGATAATTCAGAGGATATTTCAACACCAAAATTATCAAAAATATTGCTTTTTATTTATTACAATTTTTATTTTTCGATTAGTAAAAAATGTGTAATCTCTTATAAACAAGTCAATGTTACACAGCGAATAAATAATATAATGAAATAAGTAAAAATAATATTCTACCGACGAGAATCGAACCCTAGCCCACGCGGTGTAAATCGTGTACGTTGCCACTACACTAGAACATTGTTCGTTGTATACATCCTCTACAATAGTAGATTTAAGCACCAATATAAGAACTTTGTTTATTAATATCTCAACAATTATTGAGTGTTTGCCCCTATAATGGTATATATTCGTAAAAGGGAGATCGAGATCTATAAGTATACAAAATCTCAACTAAATCGGTCATCCGAAGGCCTTGTAAGCGTCGAGGCAGCCGTTTCAGTTTAAAAGGCTGGGTGTCGATTACAATGTCGTTTTCGCGCTGTCCTTCTCTATGTTCGGCACATATCAAAGAAAGTCGTGTCACGTCAAACTCCAGGCTGGCAAGGCCAGCGCGAGCTCTTGCCCAGCTCTTGCCTCAGCTCGTGAGCCGGGAGCCGGGACCTGACCAGGGTTGCCATATTCAGCGGCGCAACACGGCGAGGGGCGCAGCGGTAAGGGGACTGGTTCCCTGTTCCCCACCTGTTCCCGCAAAATATGGCAACCCTGGTCCTGACTTCGTGTGGAGGGAGCGTACTGGCGAGAACTGCAACAGTGTGCGTGTGAACTTGTGTTACACTCACACGCTTAGTGGGTTTCCTTTCCATACGCCCGAACTGAGCCGAACTCGCATTCGCGGCAATTCGCGCTCGGTTTCGGCTTGCGAGCTGGTAAGCGACTCGCGAGGCGATCTTCGAGCCAGGTTTGGAGCATGCCTGATTCTGGAGCAGTATTAATTAAGTTTGCATTGTTGTTTTTATCCTTACAACACCTCGAAAAAATAATAAAATTTGCTAAAATTTCCTAAGATTTTAGTCACGTTCCCAAATAGTTTTGCAAAATGTCTAAATATACATATAAATATTAATGCTAAAAATTAATATTTATACTAATATTTACTTATTAAAAAGTTTCGCGATCTACATATTTATATCAAATTAACAACTTACATTATTTCAACATAATTTACATGGAAAAATAATTTTCTCCAGCTTTTCGGTGAAAAGCCATGGAGCATCATTGCAATGTCACGATGTTTCAAAGGTTTCCCATAATCTGACGGAAAAGTCTTTCCAAGACAAGTTGAACAGTATTTAAACATCTACAAACATCTATACATATAAAAAATTTCGGAAACAATTTTTTTACAAGAATAGCAGGTGACACGGCGACATATCGCTACAGCGGACAGCGCAGTAGCATACAAATTGTTCAGTTTCATAACGATGAACTTATATATAAGTTAAACTTCGTGAAGTGAAAAAGCAATATTTTTTTATAATTTTGGTGTTGAAATATTCTCTGAATTATCGCAGGGTATCGTACAGAGCCCTTTTTTGCTATTTGTCTCTTGAAACTTTATAAACAATACTAACGTACGTTTTTATAGAAGAAAATTTTTTCAGTACACTTTCTCCTAAAAAAGGCTCCGTACGGAACCCCGCAATAATACTCTCCGTATTTCCACACAAAGAGCATAAAAAAATATTGCTTCTGCGCTTCAGAAAGTAGGTGTAAGTTCATCGAAAAATCAAGTTGCTTGGTTATATCTCTCCGTCTTTGTCTCTCCTGCGAGCGACATATCTCTCTCTCCGCGGCAGCCCCGCAGGAGAGACGAGGATTGCTCTATCCTTCTCCTACTTCAATCGTAGGTCAGTTACGCTTTACGCTCAGAGAAGAAGCCCAGGCATGATCAATTCGTAGCTCGATCGGAGGCTTTCTCGAGAGATACCCCCACTTACCCGCCCGCGCGTCTCGCTCCCCGTGGCGGCCTATCTAGTGCTCGGAGCACCATGGCCGCTACGGGGAGCGAAACGCGCGGGCGGCCGTCGAAGAGCGCGTAGCGAAGCAGCCATCTTGAAATACGAATTGTTCAGTATGATAACGATGAACTCTCTCCCATTTCCTGAAGCGAAGAAGCAATATTTTTGGATGCTCTTTGCGTTGAAATGTTCTCCGTGTTATTTCGGATCCCCTCTCAGAGCCCTTTTTTGCAATTTGTCTCTTGTAAGTTTATAAACAATAATAGCGTACGTTTTTATAGAAGAAAATTTTTTCAGTACACTTTTTCCAAAAAAGGGCTCTGAGAGGGGATCCGAAATAACACGGAGAACATTTCAACGCAAAGAGCATCCAAAAATATTGCTTCTTCGCTTCAGGAAATGGGAGTGCGTTCATCGAAATTCAAACTGCTCGGTTACTCTCTGTCTTTGTCTCTCCTGCGAGCGACATATCTCCCTCTCCGTCGCAGCCCTGCAGGAGAGACAAGGAGCTCTCTATCCTTGTCCAGGAGCTTCTTCATTCTGCCGCAACTGTCGCTGAAGTCACAAAAATATTTAGCTGTCGGTCCCACCGCCTCTTAAGTTGGGAGATATTTTTTTCGCATCTATCGTGAAAAAATTTTCGCATCTGTATTGATAAGGAAGGAGACTATGTAGAAACATAAATTAATAAAATTTGATTCTCTACAAAAACTATGAAGTTACACAACTATTCCGAGAACTTTCCGGACAGACCGCCTATATTAAAAATAAAATTAAAAAAAATAGAGATACGCTATCGTATTGCTAGAGTGTCACGTCCGGTGTTCTAGCCACTGGTAATAATGGATGGTACACGATGTGATAACGACTCTACATATACAAGCTAATTACTTATGGATTGATAACGTAAGGAATTATTGTGTGATTAATATATCAATCTATAGTCGAAACATCAAATGGCCTGAATGAAAAGTCCAGTAAAAACGGCTTGGCACGAAACGTGTTAATGATTGTTTTAACATGTTTAAGCATTCATAATATATTAATATTAGATATCACTGTATTCGGGATAGTCTACAGAATCTTTTGCTGTAAAGAATAATTCAATATCTTTTAAAATAATGTCACAATATCTGTTTAAAGTTAAAAATATGTTTTTTTTTCAAAGCCATGTCCCTCAAAAACTGTGCGGCTAGGGGAAAGATTAAAGGCAAATTCGAAATCATCGCAGAAAACTCTATAAGAATCGCAAAGCGAAAATCGAAAAATGTCAAAATAAAGTTGAAATTTGTCGAACAGTGTAATTCACGTAAACACAGAATTCATATTAAAAATAATGAAAATCGAAATAAATTATCTTGATACATGTCGAGAGGATGAAACAAGAAAACGGTACTCACCACGTAACGGTCACCGTATTGTGTCGTACACTTGTACACTTTCTGCGTCTCGATAACAAATGACGTACAGTGACTCAGAAAAATATTCGGACGATCTGAAAAAGACGATTGTTAGTGTCACGTCCGGTGTTCCAGCCACTGGTAATAATTAACACAAAATCGAAGATATATTTTTCATTTTCTATCAATAATGTTGTACGAGAGGTAACCACTAAACTTCATAATTGCTAAACTAACAAATATATTGTATGAAGTTATACGCGTTAGAATTAAGGAAAACCACAAAATACATTTCGCAGCTAAGTATGGGGTAACTAATCTATGAGATTTATTTCATGATCAAACCTCTCTTTAACCGTCGCCACAGTGGGGTATTTGCCCGATTTCAGCGGCCACAGCTAGTTCAACATTCGCTCAATATTGAAACTGCTGTAATTTTGCTAAAATTTATCCAAATTTGATGAAAAAAACAACCATTTTAAAGCTTAAGATTTCTACTTTTTGTACTGTATACCGTTTTTACTGAAACGGATGTTTTGAGTTCAAAATTTGTCCATAAAGAGGAGCGTATCAGATTGTAAAGTTTGTAGCTATTTTCCAATCAAGTACTGCGGATTATAATCAATATTTTAACGTTATTCGTCTATATTATGTACACTATCGAAAAGTGTAATCATTTATAATTAGAATATCTTTTTAATATAGTTATTACAAAGAATAAATATCCGTTATTTGTAATAGTATGGAAAAATGTTATGAACAAAATTTGCTCGGTACAGAGGGGGACATGTTGTGGCACAAACATTTTCTGCGTGGTTGGAGGCATGGAGGAGATTTCAAGGTCAGCTTGATTTTTTTAAACAGAATGTCCTTTTGTTATACCCTAGATCGATAGAGTATCAAATTCTGAGTATAAAACTGTTGATCTTCGTATCTCCGAAATCTAATAGTTAACGAGATATTATCCATAGAAGAAAGAAAATTATTTCGGTACTATCTCGTTAACTATTAGATTTAAGACATATGGAGGTCAATACATTTTTACTCAGAATTCGATAGTCTATCGATTCATGATACAAAAAGTAGGTCTTTCCATTAAAAAATATCAAGGTGACCATGAAATCTCTATGCCTCCACCCACGCAGAAAATGTTTATGTCACAACATGTCCCCCTCTATACCGTGCCAATTTTGTTTATTACGCTTCTTCATATTATTACAAATAACGGCAATATTCAAAGTGGACATAGTTATTGCCCCACCCTGTATATGATTTAAATTTTATGTGTATACTGTTTTCTTATTTTGGTGTATATTGTGTGTTTATTATTATTATTTGGTATTTACTTAAGTTAATACGCAGCATGTTAGAAATGTTGCGATTTTCGCGCGCGCGCGCGATGGCCATTTTTTCGTAAATCAACTATAAAATACGGAGTCAGTCATAGTCGAAACCAATTTTTCTTGCACATTAATCAGAAATTACCAAAGTTTTAGAATCATAAAAGAGGTGACTGAATCGTTGGTTATCTTTAAATATTAGTAACTACAAGAATGTATATAGTACAATAGTGAATTTCTCTTAAAAGTATACCCTATACTTAGCTAAAAAACCTTCTACAAAACAAAAATCTGTTAGCGTATGTAAATAAGGTAAAAATTACTAATAGGGGAATTCGTTGGGAAATGGAAACGGGTTAACAGAACTTCAAACTTCCGACAAATTTCAGTGCTTAATGGACACATGAATGTGAAAACGAATGGTGGGAGATTGTTCCTCAGATATTCAACTAATTCAAGCCACAAAAATTTTACAATACGTGCAAAATTTTAAAAATTGAATTTTGACCACTGAAGTCGGGCGAATACCCCACTGTGCGTCGCGTCGGTTGGGCGCAGTTCGGATATGCACAGGTTCGGGCGCAGTGTATCTGGCAGATCAGTCAATAGATCTCAGCTTTTTTTATGAACACTTAATAATTTAGAAATGAATTTAGTAATATTTTAGATTAATTAGATGTAAATTAGTATAAACTGCCTCATTTTAAAAATGTTTTATTACTATACACAGATGCGCCCGACGGAAGGTTATATTCATATACAGTGACTCGGAAAAATATTCGGACGCTCTAAAAAAGACGATAACTTTTTAAATATTGTACTATACGATTTGTACTTTTTTGAGAAGCTAGAGCAGTTAGTTTACTACAGGATGCGGGAAGAAATTTTTTCAAAAATTGCAATTGTTCGGAATTGTAAAAAAACTACTGAATGTTGCATTCTACATCATTTGTATTTAGGACTATATTGAAAATTTAAAAAATACGTTTTCTAGATCTGTGTCAGTTAAACATATTTTGAACATATCGTCAAAATCAGTCGACGTTGCAATGAGCTACACACGTTTAAAGATGGTAAAAATTGCAGATTTTCACGATTTGCGGCCTATAACTCCAGATTCTTAGATCTTTCAATGCCTGCCATTTCCCCCCCCCCCCATGAACCGATTTCGATGAAACTTTCACAGTGCACGTAATTGACACAGATCAACAAAACGTATTTTTTAAATTTTTAATATAGGCTCACATAAAAAAGTTGTAAAAACCAACTTTTAGTATTTTTTCTACAATTCCGAACAATTGTAGTTTTTGAAAAATATATTTCTCACATCCTGTAGTAAACTAATTGCTCTAGCTTCTCAAAAAAGTTCAAATCGTATAGTACAATATTTAAAAAGTTATTGTCTTTTTTAGAGCGTCCGAATATTCTCCCAAGTCACTGTACCTTATTAAACAAATTATTTTGTTCTATTGCGCAAGTGTCACTTACCAACAAATATCCATGAAACCCACTCGTAATCGATGGATAGAAAAACATAGCTCGGTAGAAACACAAAACCAACTAAACTATTAAGGCTTGCATAGCCTCGCCGCGCCGCCACGAAAGAGTACCGTCCGCACTGTCCAGCTTGAAGAGTCCAACTGAAATGAAGAATGAGAGAAGTAGAAGAACTGAACAAGAGGTGGTAAGCGATAAACTGATGATAAACTGATTCCTCGAAAAGACCTATAGGTGTAATGTAACTTAGCTGGAGAAACGATTACGAGGAATGGAAGGGTACGCATCCGGTCTAAATACTGATTGCGGACCTTTATGCAAAATAAAAATTGTCTGCATCGATTGCAAGAAATAGAAATTAAATTGAATATTATTTCTTCCCTTAACACTAACCGTACCGAGCACAAAATGCGACTGGTATACAATTGTTTCATAAAAATGACAATACTGAATTTATTGAAATTTCTCACCATTTTTATAACAATACATGCTTGAATGAAGAAATTAATTTAATAATTTCTAATGGAATTATCCTTGCAACTTCAATGATTATACAGTAAAAAATGTGACACCGGGTATTTGACCGGTCGTGGTACGGTTAGTATTAATAACTTTAATAAAGAAGCAATCATGCGTATATTGACATCTTCAATTTTAAAAATTTTCCAATAACACTGTCCAACACCAAATTTGTTCCCAATATAGTGTTCGGTCCTTCTTATAGAGTTTTTTGCGCTGATTCTGAATCTGACCTTAATTTTTTTCCTATACGCACAGGTTTTGAGGAACATGGCTTTAAAAAAAAACATATTTTTCAACTTTAAACAAATATTATGATGTTATTATAAAAGATATTGAATTGTTCATTACAGCAGAAGATTCTGTAGACTTTCCCGAATCCAGTGATATATAATATTAATGCATTATGATTGTTTAAACATGTTTAAACAACGTTTAAAGGCGGTGAGACACCTCTTTTGCACCAATTTTTGAGGGTATTTTTCAATTTATCTAAAAAAATAAGGGTTCAGTGGAAAATCGAACTATACCACACGATAGAGCAGACTTTTATCATGAAAAACACCCCTTGGAAGTTTGCAGCATCGACGTTTTCACCGAACCAGAAAGCAAAATATCTTCGCCCGACATGCGTTGACGCCAGTGGCGCTCACCACTAGAACGGTCGTTCGTCGCTCCGTATCCCGTCGCTGAGCCGTATCCCGTCCCGAGTGCCACTGGCGTCAACGCATGTCGGACGAAGATATTTTGCTTTCTAGTTCGGTAAAAACGTCGATGCTGCAAAAAGTTCCAAGGGGGGGTTTTCAAGATAAAAGTCTGCTCTATCGCGTGGTATAGTTCGATTTTCCGCTGGACCCTTAGTTTTTGAAATAAATTGAAAAATATCCTCAAAAATTGGTGCAAAAGTGGTGTCTCTACGTCTTTAAACGTTGTTTAAACATGTTTAAACAATCATAATGCATTAATATTATATATCACTGGATTCGGGAAAGTCTACAGAATCTTCTGCTGTAAAGAACAATTCAATATCTTGTATAATAACATCACAATATTTGATTAAAGTCGAAAAATACGTTTTTTTCAGTCATGTTTCTCAAAAACTGTGCGTGTAAGAGAAAAATTAAGGTCAGATTCGGAATCAGCGCAAAAAACTCTATAAGAAGGACCCAACAGTATATTGGGAACATAAAAAAAGTTGAAATTTGTTGGACAGTGTAATTAACTTTCCGGTTTATAGGGAAGTTATTGTACCTAATGACCCCGAAAATCTAAAATCTATTTTTTAGCAGATCTTCACGTTTCAAGGTCATTGGAGTCATTTTAGACTATTTTCAGCAAAATGTTCGTATGTGTGTGCGTATGTTATCAAATTTTTCGTTAACGTTTTCTGAAAAACTAACAACGCGATCCGAATGATGAATGATGCAATCGATGTGCTCCGCTGTAACTTAGAGCTGATTAGATTTTGACCCAAATTGGTACAGTAGTTTCTTAGTTTTTTCGAAATAAGTTGATTCAACAATGCAATTTATACGAGAGGACGTAAATTTTCCACCGAAGAAACGAACGTAATTATATATATATATATATATATTTAGATATATTTTTAATAACAAATTAGATATATATATATATATACAGGGTGTCCCACATAAATGGGAACACCTAAATATCTTTCGTATTTACAGTCCTATTCAGGTCTATTTCAGTCTATTGTTATTTAATTATTTAATTGTTATTTAATTAATTATCACAATTACAGTCTAATTAAGTCTTTTATTGTCTATCATGCTATCGTAAAAAAATATACTATTCCATTTAAAAAACCATCGGTGACCTTGAAATTTCATTAAAAAACACGACATAAAAAATTTTTTTCTTTACCATTATATTTGCCCCCTGCAATAGTGTCACTTTCTCCTTCGGAGTTTACTAATAGGACTGTAAATACGAAAGATATTTAGGTGTTCCCATTTATGTGGGACACCCTGTATATATGTAAATATACATACCATACCTGTATATGTAAATATACAGGGTGAGGCATTTATCCTGGCCTCCTGGAATATCTCAAAAACTAAATCTCGGAGAAAAAAATGTTTCAATAAAAAGTTTAAGTAAGTCAAAGAGGGGCTGATGCGGCAGTCATTTCCGTTTTAAATTTTAATAATGATTTCAAGATCATTCCATTTTGGTTAGGTGTAGTGTTCAACTTACTTTGTGTAAAAAATCTCTATCTTCTACCAATCACTTTGGCCACAATTTAAGTTTGAATATCAACTTTGAGGATTTTCACAAATGAATCGTGCAAAGGTTACCATGTATATGATAATTTAGGTGAATTCGTTTAGGAATATTTCTGAATAATAAAGAAAAACGTGAAACGCGTATGATTTATTAATCCTTTATGTATAAAAAATATTTAGTAGCAATTTTATGTTAGATAAATTATTTCTGTAGCGGTCATTAAACGACTGTCGGAAAAATGCCTGTTGAGTTTTTCCGACAGAGGTCCAGTGAACGAAATCATTGTTTATTTAACATAAAAAATGGTTATTAAATATTCCTTTATACATACGAATTTCACATTTCTTTTCATTATTTATGATATATCCTTACAAAATTTCACCCCAAAAATCAAATAACCGTAATTCCCGCGCGTTTCATTCTTGGAACTTCTGAAAGTAAATTTTTAAACTTAAATTGCGGCCAAAGTAATTGGAAGTAGACGGCGATTATTTACACAAAGCTCAACATTACACCTAACCAAAACCATTACTGCAAAACCAAAGCTGCTGAACACTTTTAAGATATACTTACATAAATAAAACATGAGCACAACGCAAAGAGGCTTCCGATTAATCCATATTAGTTAATGTTGAACAACTTTATTGACAAATTATTTTTACGCGGCGCGCCGTTTACCCGCGTTTCAGGTAGAGGCGAGTCGAACACACCGTTTTTATGGTCCGTTGTCTGTACCGCTGGTCTCGAGAAAATAATACCAGACCGTATACGAATACGACTTAATGACTCTATTCATTTATATTTTCCAGTTCCAAATATACATGTTGCACAAAAAGAAATGGAGCAGCTGACAGTAAACTTACAAAATTGTAAGACAGCAAAAAGCAACGCCCAATGTCTGTAGGGGGATTAGGACTGGTCCTATTGATATCGACCTTTGGTCGCTATGTAATAAATAGATAAACCACTCTCATTTCCGGTAGAGGCGAGACAAGAACACCAATTTCAAGGTTCATCGGTGTCTGTACCGCTAGTGTACGAGGGGTAGATAATCCCTTTATTACATAGCGACAAAAGGTCGATGGTAAAAGAACCTATATTAAAACCTGGCTGACACCAGGCATTCATCTTGGACGTCCTTCCAAGTTTTAAGTTTACTGTTTGCTCCATTTCTTTTACTGCAACATGAATACAAGGGATGTGAAAAATATAAAAGAATAGGGTCAATTAAGTCGTATCCGAGATACCTGGCTGGCCGAGGGTTTCTCCGTCGTGTTTATTGCAATACCTGACCACGGCTCCCGAGTCCCCTCGACGCTTCGTCGCCCGAGGATCCGAACGGATCCGAGCATGGGCAAAAGTATCTATTTAAAATTTCAAAGATGCTTTCCCTAGTTACAGTCCGATTTCTATCGGATTTAGACTTTTCTTAATCGGAAGAACGCCACGAACTGGATCGTGTCATTCCGTGAGGAAATCATGAGAAATAAACAAGTTTAGCATTCACTTGTTAGGGGTTTCATGCCGATATACCTGTGTCGCCGAGGGATAGCCCGGTCGTAAGTTTATTGCACCACTTGGCCCACGGCTCCCGAGTCCCCTCGACGCTTCGTCGCCCGAGGTTTCGAAAGGATCCGAGCTTGGGCAAAAAAGTATCTATTTAAAATTTCAAAGATCCTTTCCCTAGTTACAGTCCGATTTCTATCGGGTTTAGACTTTTCTTAATCGGAAGAACGCCACGAACTGGCTCGTGTCACTTCCGTGAGGAAATCATGAGAAATAAACAAGTTTAGCATTCACTTGTTAGGGGTTTCATGCCGATATACCTGGGTCGCCGAGGGATAGCCCGGTCGTGTTTATTGCACCACTATTGTGTTCTGGGCTCAGGCCTCGGGGCTCGACCCTCGAGCTGGCCAAAAGGATCTATGAAGGATCCGAAAGGATCTTTGAATTAGATACAGATACTAGTTACAAATGTATCCGTCGCTTCGGATCCTTTTGCGGCGGATACAAATGTATCTAATTCAACTTCGGATACAAGATCCTTTCGCATCCGAACCTTAAGATCACGAATAATAGTTACGTATCTTTTAGTTGAATCCGGATTTAGATACTTTTGTATTTAGATACTGCCCAAGTCTGCCTTCCCCCAATGCTTCGCTACGGTAGGAAATCTGTTGTTCGAACGACCAAACCGTGATTGCCAACCGAAAGTAGTTTTTCTACACAATATTATTCGTTCGCGACTTTGACTCGTACCATACAATACTGAAGTCGCGGAATGCCAATAATACGGCTATTGTTACGGAGAGCGATCGCGCTTCCGTGCGAACTCAAACGAAAATAACTCCGAAGAAAAAAAAATTGTGCCAAAACCAATTTGATTTTCAGGTGCGAGATAAAGGTAACGGTTACACGCGTTCGAAATTTCCGAGATGTTTCCGACACCGGAAGACGTTCCCTCAGAATTAAATACAACAAATTCTACAATTTTCAACAATTTCCAAACACTACAATATTTTACCAACGCTACCGCAAAGCTGGCTCGGAGAGCACGCGTAACGTAACGAAACTAAACGCGGTTGAGCGTGGTCGCCGTGCAATCGGTTGAAAAGGACAATCTCGCGGCTTGCTTTCCCAACGATCTCCCTTCGGTTAATCTGTGTCTCGCGAGGTCTTTAAGCCGCCGCGCGTTTCCGCAGTATCGTACCGTAACTTTTCTCTGTGAGAGTCCTTCGCTATCCCATGCCTCTCTCCGTTCTCGGGCAATCCCTTACGAGAGAGAGGTCCCTGTTCGGGCGCCAATTTGTCACGTTGAAACGTTTTTCACGAGCGGGTTGACTCGCGAAAACCAGCCAACTCCGAGCCTTGCAGGCGTTGAAACCAGGCTGCGTGCAGGCCGAGTGCACCATTCATACGGCACGCCGAGATCCCAACACGTGTACATCAGCACGACGCGACGCGCGCCACAGAGCGCAATGAAAAACACAGCACGCTATAGAAATACAGAACGCAGAAATATAGAATAATTACAGAATACATTACAACGACTGCCATAAACACGACAACCCATACGCAGAACAAGCTAATCGGGCCGCGGCCCGATCGCGGCGGGAACAGTTCCAACCTAATAATATATTGTTAAAATAATTGTTTCAATTTTTATAATCTATAGAATAATAACAATAATTTATAATGCGGCGGAAGATACGGCGGAAGATGAGGCGGAGGACGAGAAATGGTTTGAAACAGTGATGGAGGTGTGAGTTATCTCTCCGTGTGTTTATATGACGATTTCCCGCCTAGCATGCCCATCCAGTCCACTACTGCGGCGCACCGCGTGCACCGTATGCACCGTACGCACGGTGATACAGAAATTTAAAAAGTTGTAGCATTCCGCTGCATTCCGCAGAATTTTTTTGTTGGAATCTCTTTAGTATAGTTTGAACTTATAAACAAAAAAAATTTCAAGACCGGATCCACCCAGACCTGCTAATTCTGCTCTATTAAAGAAAACTAAATGACGTAGAAAACTGGTACCTAAACAATGTCTAAAAATTATTGTAAAGGACTTTACTAACGTACTTTGTGAACATTAATGTAAACATTTATTTATATTAATACGGAAAATCGTGCATAGAAGCTTAAAGATTCTTATTTATTGCTCTGACACAATTTTCTTTGTCGCGAATATAAACGTACGATTTCGCCGTATATTACGGTTTGAAGTTTTCACGTATTAATTTCTATGCTTATATCGCTTTTAAATGAATTATTATGGGTATAATTAGGGTCAGTGAACATTCCCAAAGAAGTATATATGAATGTTATATCTATTTTCTGACATGACTTATTCCACCTAAAACGGCCATTCGTCCCACTGTGCATCCGCCGCATTATAAGTTATTATTATTGGGACCTTCAGTGTTACAGTCAGAGACGCTGTAGCGTCGCTGAAACACTTCATTAAGTTATTATTATTATCCTGCATATTATAAAAATTGAAGCAATTAATTTAACAATAAATTATTAGGTTGGAACGAAAGTTCGTAGAGTTTTTAAATAAAAATTCAAAGATGAAATTAAGATATTTATTCATAGGTTCATTGAATAACACATATGTATGTAGGGGTGTGAATGTTTAGAGTGACTGTGGACGCGACATCGTGGCGCCAACGTGTTTGGGTCCTGCATGAAAGGAGGTCTGTTTGGGCCAATTAGGCCGAGGTGTGAAAGAAGAGTGTTTGGGTCTTAGCGACAAGCGTCAAGTGGCTAGGGGTGCCAAACGCAGGGCGTACGTGAGCTTTTCCGAATGGATGCGAGACTGATAGAGAGAGAATGAGAGTGCGAGAGAGAAGAATGAAATTGAATAAAAGGAACGAACGCAAGGGCTGACAGATCAGAAGTGTGAAAGTTGAAAGAGAGTGAAGTTGCGAGTTGCGAGTTGCGAGAGCTGAGCTGTGAAGAGCTAATACAGTGCAAGTATTAGAAATATTAGAGTCAAATTATTTCACCCAATACGCCCACTCAAGGTGCAGGAGTCCCTAAAATATTCCTACACATACATTATAAAAATTGATTGATTTTTATTAATAGTATATTTAAATATATATATAGTTTGTACGCGCGCCGGGGAATAGCAGGGGAACGCAAACTGCACATTTTATAATTTATAATTTATTATAAATGGTATTTATTATATTATTTATTATAATTTATTGTAAAAGTAAAAATTATACGGGCCGCCTCCTCGGCCTCCGCCGCGCCGCGCACGCACAGTGGGAACACCAATGTTTGGTCCAAACCAAACTCGATTCAAAATCAAAGAACTTTCGATAGAAATGAGGTAGAGCGATGAAATTTTATAAAAATTAAAGCTGAAACTTTGCAGAATATGGGAAAAATAGGGAGATTATGGTACGAACGTTTATTGACCTTGAAAACATTCGTTAAACTTGTAGAATTTCAAGAAAATGTGGTTTCTCCGTTACTACGCGCGGAAAAATTTTTTGTTAACATGCTATATATCATTTCCCGTAGATTTTGTGTAGATATCATTTCCCGTAGATCTATGTGTGACTATAATGTAATTTAAATTACATATCTATTTTTCATAATTATATTTTCATTTACACAGGAAGTATGGTAAGTATTTCATCATTTTATTTCATCAGTATTTTATCATTTTTTATCTACTGGTGACACCTTATGTTTTAGTAAGTAACGTTGTAACGGAGAAACCACATTTTCTTGAAATTCTACAAGTTTAACGAATGTTTTCAAGATCCAATAAACGTTCGTACCATAATCTCCCTATTTTTCCCATATTCTGCAAAGTGTGAGCTTTAATTTTTTTAAAATTTCATCGCTCTACCTCATTTCTATCGAAAGTTCTTTGATTTTGAATCGAGTTTGGTCCAATGTTCCCACTGTGCGGCGCGGCGCGACGAAGGTCGAGGAGGCGGCCCGTATAATTTTTACTTTTACAATAAATTATAATAAATAAATTTATAATAAATTATAAATTATGAAATGTGCACTTTGCGTTCTCCTGCTATTCCCCGGCGTGCGTACAAACTATATAAATATTTAAATAAACTATCTATAAATCAATCAATTTTTATAATGTATGTGTTATTCAATGAACCCCTATGTGAATAAATATCTTAATTTCATGTTTGAATTTTTATTTAAAAACGCTCCGAACTTTCGTTCCTGTTCTCGCGAGGAAATGGTTGAGTGAATGATTCAAAACTCGTACACGGTCGTACACTCAGTTCACGATTTATTCGTATACACAAGTAATATTTGAACGCATCCGAACACCAAGCTCGCTCAACACACACTGCCGGGGACACAGTCCCCCACCTGGCTGCGCGGCAAACCTCGCGCTGATCGGCAAACCTCGATCGCTCAACAATGAGAGCCGGCGAGGGACCCCGACCCCGCGCGGCAAACCTCGCGCCGATCGGCAAACCTCGATCGCTCAACATACACTGCCGGGGACACAGTCCCCCACCTGGCTGCGCGGCAAACCTCGCGCCGATCGGCAAACCTCGATCGCTCAACAATGAGAGCCGGCGAGGGACCCGTCCCCCGCGCGGAAAACCTCGCGCCAATCGGCAAAAACTCGATTGTGCCCTTTTTTTGGCATAGGTCGCTGCGGCCTTTCCCGCCGACCGGCAAATCTCGGTCGCGACCATAAATTTTCGTATCCCAATTAACAAGCCGATTTCGCACCATTCATACGGCACGCCGAGATCCCAACACGTGTACATCAGCACGACGCGACGCGCGCCACAGAGCGCAATGAAAAACACAGCACGCTATAGAAATACAGAACGCAGAAATATAGAATAATTACAGAATACATTACAACGACTGCCATAAACACGACAACCCATACGCAGAACAAGCTAATCGGGCCGCGGCTCGATCGCGGCGGGAACAGTTCCAACCTAATAATATATTGTTAAAATAATTGTTTCAATTTTTATAATCTATAGAATAATAACAATAATTTATAATGCGGCGGAAGATACGGCGGAAGATGAGGCGGAGGACGAGAAATGGTTTGAAACAGTGATCGGCAACACCGGCTATTGTTCAACCAGTATTCGTGCCTCCCGCGCGTCTCGCTCCCCGTGACGACAATAGTGCTCTATGCTATAACAGGTACAGGTAGGTATGGCATGGTATAGATATAGTATACCTAGTGCAGGATGCGGCGAAGGACGAGAAATGGTTTGTCATTTCCCGAACCCTTGCGATCCGCCTAGACACACGTACACGCTGCCCGAGCGGTGACTGTGTGAGTGCACCTTGCGGTGCGGCTAGCAAGCCTGCTTGCAGAGCCTCCCGAACAGACATCTTGCTGCCGAATAATGAAAATTACGCTTCCAAAACGTAAAAGTCGACCACCTTGGGGTGCAAGCGCAATAGATTGATCTTTTATCTAGCGATTGAGACCACTTAGGGGTTCCAAATGTGCATTAACGAGACGTGGTTTGAAAACAGACGAACCCTTGCAATCGGCTAATCAAGCCTGCTTGCAAGAGCCTCTCGAACAGACATCTTGCTACCGAATAATGAAAATTACGCTTCGAAAACGTAAAAGTCAACCACATTGAGGTGCAAGCGCAATAGATTGATCTTTTATCTAGCGATTGAGACTACGTAGGCTTTCCAAATGTGCATTATAGAGAAATGGTTTGTCATTTCCCGAACCCTTGCGATCCGCCTAGGGACACGTACACGCTGCCCGAGCGGTGAGTGTGTGTCACACACTCTCACTCGAGCACACCGACGCAGCATCATCGTGAGCCGTATAGTGACGTCACGTTTACGGATGAAGCCTAACTTACCGGTAATATGTTTTTTCTCGTCCTCTGTTTTACCGATACAGTGACTGAATGATCGGAAACAGGTACCAGCGCTCGTAGTGAAAAATTCCGGAACTATACTTGTTACTCTACCCCCCGTTTAGGGGTAAATTTCGTCTGTTTTCAAACTGTGTGTTTAAACACGTATAGTTTAACATAATAATCGTTGCATTGACATTGTATGTGTCCCAGCAATCGCGCTTGGTGTCTACTTTTTCTATAAGAACCCTAAATTTCTCGATATTTAAGAAAATGTATGTGTCTCGACAGTGGCAGCACTGTCGCGCCGCTCGATGCTCTCGCCTTTCCGCTACATGCTGCCGAATAATGAAAATTACGCTTCCAAAACGCAAAAGCATGCCATTTTCGACAGCAAGCGCAATTGGTTGGTCTTTTATCTAGCGATTGTGACCACGTAGGGGCCCCAAATGTGCATTAGAGAGGCGGGATTTGCAAACAGACGAACCCTTGCAATTCTCGTATACGTATACAGTTGACTAGCGGTGTGTGAGTGCGCCACCACACTCTCGCTCGGCCAGAACCGGCACCCTTGAAGGGGTCTCGTTTAGCAAGGACAATCTCGGCGGTAATTGCGGTTATGTCGAATCCTGTGTCTCGTCGTTAGCGTAACGCGAAAATATCGTACGCGTCGTCGCGAATTTCGTGCGAAAGCCATCACGGCAGTCTCGTATTTCGCCGAATATCTGCGTCTCGCGTTTTCCGTAGTTCGTAGCCGATTAACTGCGATTCATTCCTTCGGTATCGTAGCGAGCGAATGCGACAAGACAACCGCGCGGCGAGCGACCATCTTTACGTCAACTTGTATGAAGAGCGCGGGCTCTCGGGTCGCGGCCACGTGGCCGCTAATTTTGTAATCTTTGACCGCTGCAATAAACAGCTCGAGACCAAACGTTGTCAATTACTCTTCGCGCCCTGTGAGATCCGTCCTGCCGAGAGGGCTGTCCTAGTCTTTCCCGTGTCCGAACCAACTGGCCTAATCGCGTAGCTGTTTCGATCCGCGTATCTCGAAGATTCGACCCTCGAATTCGGCTTCTCCGAGCTCAAACGCTTTATCGTGTTTCGTGTGGCACCTTCGCGGTGCCTGGCGCCCGAACTTTGCGCGTTTCGTCGTGGAATTGTCGAATCTTCGAGTCTCGCTTTGTCCCGAGCGCACCGCGTGCAGGCCGAGTGCACTCGTTCGCGACCCGAGAGCCCGCGCTCTTCATACAAGTTGACGTAAAGATGGTCGCTCGCCGCGCGGTTGTCTTGTCGCATTCGCTCGCTACGATACCGAAGGAATGAATCGCAGTTAATCGGCTACGAACTACGGAAAACGCGAGACGCAGATATTCGGCGAAATACGAGACTGCCGTGATGGCTTTCGCACGAAATTCGCGACGACGCGTACGATATTTTCGCGTTACGCTAACGACGAGACACAGGATTCGACATAACCGCAATTACCGCCGAGATTGTCCTTGCTAAACGAGACCCCTTCAAGGAAACACTTCCGCGCTCGCAATTTCGGAAAACTCTCTCGCAATTCTCGAAACTCAAAATACTCGCGGCACTAGTACGATTCACACTCAAATTCCCGCGGACGAGACGGGAAGCGTTCGTCCCCGCGCGACGAAGGTTGAGCCGCCTTGCTACGAAATATCCGAAGTGATCAGTGTGACGACTTAAGGGTGCCGGTTCTGGCCGAGCGAGAGTGTGGTGGCGCACTCACACACCGCTAGTCAACTGTATACGTATACGAGAATTGCAAGGGTTCGTCTGTTTGCAAATCCCGCCTCTCTAATGCACATTTGGGGCCCCTACGTGGTCACAATCGCTAGATAAAAGACCAACCAATTGCGCTTGCTGTCGAAAATGGCATGCTTTTGCGTTTTGGAAGCGTAATTTTCATTATTCGGCAGCATGTAGCGGAAAGGCGAGAGCATCGAGCGGCGCGACAGTGCTGCCACTGTCGAGACACATACATTTTCTTAAATATCGAGAAATTTAGGGTTCTTATAGAAAAAGTAGACACCAAGCGCGATTGCTGGGACACATACAATGTCAATGCAACGATTATTATGTTAAACTATACGTGTTTAAACACACAGTTTGCAAACAGACGAAATTTACCCCTAAACGGGGGGTAGAGTAACAAGTATAGTTCCGGAATTTTTCACTACGAGCGCTGGTACCTGTTTCCGATCATTCAGTCACTGTATCGGTAAAACAGAGGACGAGAAAAAACATATTACCGGTAAGTTAGGCTTCATCCGTAAACGTGACGTCACTATACGGCTCACGATGATGCTGCGTCGGTGTGCTCGAGTGAGAGTGTGTGACACACACTCACCGCTCGGGCAGCGTGTACGTGTCCCTAGGCGGATCGCAAGGGTTCGGGAAATGACAAACCATTTCTCTATAATGCACATTTGGAAAGCCTACGTAGTCTCAATCGCTAGATAAAAGATCAATCTATTGCGCTTGCACCTCAATGTGGTTGACTTTTACGTTTTCGAAGCGTAATTTTCATTATTCGGTAGCAAGATGTCTGTTCGAGAGGCTCTTGCAAGCAGGCTTGATTAGCCGATTGCAAGGGTTCGTCTGTTTTCAAACCACGTCTCGTTAATGCACATTTGGAACCCCTAAGTGGTCTCAATCGCTAGATAAAAGATCAATCTATTGCGCTTGCACCCCAAGGTGGTCGACTTTTACGTTTTGGAAGCGTAATTTTCATTATTCGGCAGCAAGATGTCTGTTCGGGAGGCTCTGCAAGCAGGCTTGCTAGCCGCACCGCAAGGTGCACTCACACAGTCACCGCTCGGGCAGCGTGTACGTGTGTCTAGGCGGATCGCAAGGGTTCGGGAAATGACAAACCATTTCTCGTCCTTCGCCGCATCCTGCACTAGGTATACTATATCTATACCATGCCATACCTACCTGTACCTGTTATAGCATAGAGCACTATTGTCGTCACGGGGAGCGAGACGCGCGGGAGGCACGAATACTGGTTGAACAATAGCCGGTGTTGCCGATCACTGTTTCAAACCATTTCTCGTCCTCCGCCTCATCTTCCGCCGTATCTTCCGCCGCATTATAAATTATTGTTATTATTCTATAGATTATAAAAATTGAAACAATTATTTTAACAATATATTATTAGGTTGGAACTGTTCCCGCCGCGATCGGGCCGCGGCCCGATTAGCTTGTTCTGCGTATGGGTTGTCGTGTTTATGGCAGTCGTTGTAATGTATTCTGTAATTATTCTATATTTCTGCGTTCTGTATTTCTATAGCGTGCTGTGTTTTTCATTGCGCTCTGTGGCGCGCGTCGCGTCGTGCTGATGTACACGTGTTGGGATCTCGGCGTGCCGTATGAATGGTGCGAAATCGGCTTGTTAATTGGGATACGAAAATTTATGGTCGCGACCGAGATTTGCCGGTCGGCGGGAAAGGCCGCAGCGACCTATGCCAAAAAAAGGGCACAATCGAGTTTTTGCCGATTGGCGCGAGGTTTTCCGCGCGGGGGACGGGTCCCTCGCCGGCTCTCATTGTTGAGCGATCGAGGTTTGCCGATCGGCGCGAGGTTTGCCGCGCAGCCAGGTGGGGGACTGTGTCCCCGGCAGTGTATGTTGAGCGATCGAGGTTTGCCGATCGGCGCGAGGTTTGCCGCGCGGGGTCGGGGTCCCTCGCCGGCTCTCATTGTTGAGCGATCGAGGTTTGCCGATCAGCGCGAGGTTTGCCGCGCAGCCAGGTGGGGGACTGTGTCCCCGGCAGTGTGTGTTGAGCGAGCTTGGTGTTCGGATGCGTTCAAATATTACTTGTGTATACGAATAAATCGTGAACTGAGTGTACGACCGTGTACGAGTTTTGAATCATTCACTCAACCATTTCCTCGCGAGAACAGGAACGAAAGTTCGGAGCGTTTTTAAATAAAAATTCAAACATGAAATTAAGATATTTATTCACATAGGGGTTCATTGAATAACACATACATTATAAAAATTGATTGATTTATAGATAGTTTATTTAAATATTTATATAGTTTGTACGCACGCCGGGGAATAGCAGGAGAACGCAAAGTGCACATTTCATAATTTATAATTTATTATAAATTTATTTATTATAATTTATTGTAAAAGTAAAAATTATACGGGCCGCCTCCTCGACCTTCGTCGCGCCGCGCCGCACAGTGGGAACATTGGACCAAACTCGATTCAAAATCAAAGAACTTTCGATAGAAATGAGGTAGAGCGATGAAATTTTAAAAAAATTAAAGCTCACACTTTGCAGAATATGGGAAAAATAGGGAGATTATGGTACGAACGTTTATTGGATCTTGAAAACATTCGTTAAACTTGTAGAATTTCAAGAAAATGTGGTTTCTCCGTTACAACGTTACTTACTAAAACATAAGGTGTCACCAGTAGATAAAAAATGATAAAATACTGATGAAATAAAATGATGAAATACTTACCATACTTCCTGTGTAAATGAAAATATAATTATGAAAAATAGATATGTAATTTAAATTACATTATAGTCACACATAGATCTACGGGAAATGATATCTACACAAAATCTACGGGAAATGATATATAGCATGTTAACAAAAAATTTTTCCGCGCGTAGTAACGGAGAAACCACATTTTCTTGAAATTCTACAAGTTTAACGAATGTTTTCAAGGTCAATAAACGTTCGTACCATAATCTCCCTATTTTTCCCATATTCTGCAAAGTTTCAGCTTTAATTTTTATAAAATTTCATCGCTCTACCTCATTTCTATCGAAAGTTCTTTGATTTTGAATCGAGTTTGGTTTGGACCAAACATTGGTGTTCCCACTGTGCGTGCGCGGCGCGGCGGAGGCCGAGGAGGCGGCCCGTATAATTTTTACTTTTACAATAAATTATAATAAATAATATAATAAATACCATTTATAATAAATTATAAATTATAAAATGTGCAGTTTGCGTTCCCCTGCTATTCCCCGGCGCGCGTACAAACTATATATATATTTAAATATACTATTAATAAAAATCAATCAATTTTTATAATGTATGTGTAGGAATATTTTAGGGACTCCTGCACCTTGAGTGGGCGTATTGGGTGAAATAATTTGACTCTAATATTTCTAATACTTGCACTGTATTAGCTCTTCACAGCTCAGCTCTCGCAACTCGCAACTCGCAACTTCACTCTCTTTCAACTTTCACACTTCTGATCTGTCAGCCCTTGCGTTCGTTCCTTTTATTCAATTTCATTCTTCTCTCTCGCACTCTCATTCTCTCTCTATCAGTCTCGCATCCATTCGGAAAAGCTCACGTACGCCCTGCGTTTGGCACCCCTAGCCACTTGACGCTTGTCGCTAAGACCCAAACACTCTTCTTTCACACCTCGGCCTAATTGGCCCAAACAGACCTCCTTTCATGCAGGACCCAAACACGTTGGCGCCACGATGTCGCGTCCACAGTCACTCTAAACATTCACACCCCTACATACATATGTGTTATTCAATGAACCTATGAATAAATATCTTAATTTCATCTTTGAATTTTTATTTAAAAACTCTACGAACTTTCGTTCCAACCTAATAATTTATTGTTAAATTAATTGCTTCAATTTTTATAATATGCAGGATAATAATAATAACTTAATGAAGTGTTTCAGCGACGCTACAGCGTCTCTGACTGTAACACTGAAGGTCCCAATAATAATAACTTATAATGCGGCGGATGCACAGTGGGACGAATGGCCGTTTTAGGTGGAATAAGTCATGTCAGAAAATAGATATAACATTCATATATACTTCTTTGGGAATGTTCACTGACCCTAATTATACCCATAATAATTCATTTAAAAGCGATATAAGCATAGAAATTAATACGTGAAAACTTCAAACCGTAATATACGGCGAAATCGTACGTTTATATTCGCGACAAAGAAAATTGTGTCAGAGCAATAAATAAGAATCTTTAAGCTTCTATGCACGATTTTCCGTATTAATATAAATAAATGTTTACATTAATGTTCACAAAGTACGTTAGTAAAGTCCTTTACAATAATTTTTAGACATTGTTTAGGTACCAGTTTTCTACGTCATTTAGTTTTCTTTAATAGAGCAGAATTAGCAGGTCTGGGTGGATCCGGTCTTGAAATTTTTTTTGTTTATAAGTTCAAACTATACTAAAGAGATTCCAACAAAAAAATTCTGCGGAATGCAGCGGAATGCTACAACTTTTTAAATTTCTGTATCACCGTGCGTACGGTGCATACGGTGCACGCGGTGCGCCGCAGTAGTGGACTGGATGGGCATGCTAGGCGGGAAATCGTCATATAAACACACGGAGAGATAACTCACACCTCCAACTCAGAAATGTTTATTTCTTCTGAGAGTAACAGAAGAAATTCATTTAGTGCCTTCAGAGACGTGAAGCTGAAAGTATCACTTCGTTAGACTGCAGCGAGCGAAATTCTTTTCTTCTGCAAGCTTGCTTAGAAAACTTAACTTTAGTTTTAATCAGTAATTTTTCATCATACATTTTTTCTAAGTGCCATGGAGAATGTCACTACCCGTAAGTACCTATTTGATCATATATAATGTGACGTCCGTCACCAGATTCTCTCCTGCCTTTTGCAATAACAATATTCCAATATTAATACTGAATTCTAAGAAACGTCTTCAATCCATACGTCATCGCTTCGGAATGTAAATCCGTCAAGCTCCAGCGATTTTGGGAACAACAATTCTGGGAACCGCTCGCTCAAGCGTGCGATCCTATTGTTTCCCCCCGAAGGATCCACCGCGCGACTTCCCCCACCAAGATCTAGATCTAGGTGGGAAGCGATCGAAATCAATCAGTTACGATCGAGACACGCAGCAGTTGAAATCAGGATCTAGTTCAGTACAATTCAATTTCATTTCTCTCAGTCAAAACTGAGATCTAGTCCAGTACAGTTCAATTTCATTTCTCGCAGTCAAAACTGAGATCTAGTTCAGTACAGTTCAATTTCATTTCTCTCAGTTACGATCGAGACTTCGCATAGAATCAAGCAAGGGTGGGTCGCTATTGAGCGTTCGTTCGATTCCCGCGGAATATTCATTCCGCTGCCAACAACCAATTTACGCAACGATCCGAGCTCCTTCCAGAACAGTTCTCATTGATGAAACGAATCGGGACGCTATAAATTATTTATAGTTGGTACACGTTATCTGAGAGAACGCAACCTTTTCCTAAATCCTCTCTTCGACTCGCGAGGGGGTTTTGACGGGGAAACAACGCGGTTGTTGGGTTGACGTGGGCGTGCGTATCGTGAAATTCAGTGACGAGAGTGAAAAGTGATAATCGCGTACCCGACCCGACGTTCTCCTTTTCTCGAACTAGGCGGACTTGGTCTAGCCGTTCGAGCCAGCGATCCAACCCCGAATTAGGCGGACTTGGTCTAGCCGTTCGGGTTCCCTCCTCATTCACGGTCAGGCGGACTTGGTCTAGCCGGCCGAGAATTCCTAAAATCCGGTCTCTAACCTCCGAAACAAGCCGTCACTCTCGGTCACTTTAGTGTAGGAAAATCTCGCGGATCGAAGCGGCGCGATATTCCCTCCACGACACCGCGAATCACAAACGAAAAAATCACAAACTCCGTGAACATTCCCATCGATTCTTTTTACGCCGAATTTCGGACGTAACATTGGTGACAGCAGCGGTGGGATTCGAATTGCTCAACGGAGCACCCACAATTGCCACATTCCGCATAATTCGCAACGCACACGATGTCGCAAGTCACGAATCCAAGCAAGTCTGCATCGGTACGATCGGTTCTCAATGAGGCCTCAGCGAGGGAGCGCGTTCTATTGGAACAACTGGAAGCAATGGGACGAAGACACCAGGAACTGCTCGAGAAATACAACATACAGGCTAACCCGGTACAGGAACGTGAGCGAGTTCCCGTCGTCAAGCCTGAACCCGCCGCAAACCTCAGCGCGATCGAAGGGTTGGCTGATAAATTGAAAACGCTACAAGAAATGATTGAGAATCTGGGCAGCCCAGCAACCTCTCATACATCCGAGCGCAGTCCGACACCCGAACCCTCAAGGCCGCTGGACAGGATCGCTCGCAGAGTAGAGGCACACTCGTCCCGCGAATGCGGACGAATTACGCTGAAGGACGCTGTGGAAACCGTCCCTCACTTCGATGGCGAGAATATCACCGTCTTCCAATTCGCACGGGCATGTAAGCGGGCTCGCGAACTGCTGCCCGCGAAAGCCGAGCCAAATCTGGCCAAACTCCTGCGAAATCGACTGAAGGGACACGCAGCTCTCGCAGTCGAAGACCAAATACATCATTCAGTGGACGAACTGATCAATCGACTAAGATACGTTTTCTCACCGTCTAAAACTCCTAACCACTACCGAGGTGAATTGGCCAATATCATAAAGGACCCAAAGGAACACATCCTCGACTACATAGCGAGAGTCAAGGACCTAAACTCCGCCATTATCGACGGCGAAAAGGAACGACACGGTACGCTGAGTTCCAACCACGTCAACGACATCGACGACCTCACCCTGGAGTCCTTCCTGGACGGGCTACCTCCCACTATGAGGACTCGAATCCGACATGAGGGCTGTTTCGGTCTAGCTGAGACCTTCGATTCCGCCATCCAAATCACGAAAGAGATGGAAAGGGACAGCCGAAGATTTTCGACGACCTCGCGATCAAATCCAGTCACGTGCCAAATATGCCTCAGGCCGGGGCATGAGGCCCGCGCCTGCCGAAACCACGGACCGCCCCGCGATTACGGATCACCCCGCGGCCTCGTCCATGATCCTCGAGATCAGCCCGTTCGCTGGCCAGATGCACCACGCCGCACCACCAATAACGATGCGATCGGCACCCGCTCTGACCAAGCCACACAACTGAAAATCTGTGCCTACTGCAAAGCACAAGGCCACATAATCTCAGAGTGTAGGAAACGGGCCTACAATAACCAAAGGTTCCAGGGAAACGAGAATCGCCCACGAGAAACTACGAGCGCGCCTCGTGGAGCACCAGCACAACAGACGCGTTCCGCACTCCCGATAAACGCGGAACGGGAGAACCAGGACGAACACGAGCCTGTGCAGTCCAATTAAAACTAGGTCGACTCGTACCCGCGATAATTCTGCACTCCGCCGACCTAAAAGAGGCCACAGAAGCCATGGTCGACACCGGATCCGAGATCAACATCGTAAAAAAGGACGCCTTGACCAAGCCCGAGTTGATTAACACTCGAGAAAAAATAAACATCACAGGCATCACAAATCACACCATCACCACCCTTGGCACGTTCGAACTCAACATATTTAATCACAAGGTGACATTCCACGTCGTCACTGACGACCTACCAATACCTCAAAAAGGCATCATCGGATCCGAATTCTTCAAGAATCAAGCAGTCGACATCATTTATTCAAAAAGTTGCCTCCGTTTCCATGGCATTACAATACCATTCCTCAATCGAGAGAGCACACTTCCAGCGAGCTCTAAAACGGTCATCCCCATACGTATCCTAAATCCAAACCTTGACGACGGCTACGTGCCGCACCAAGACATCGGCGGAGGAGTCCACCTAGGACACGCCATAATCAAACCAAGGCAAGGGAAAGCCCACCCCCCCCGCAGTCAACACAACCAACAAAAACATCATACTGCGGGAACCCAAAGTCGAACTCGAGCAGTTCGAAGAACCTCTACAAATTCCTTCTTCACAGACCTTTTCTATTTCCAATTCTCCTATTTCTATTTCATCCACCACAGTGCACCCACTCACTGAATCTTTACTAAATCCAGGTGTGCTGTGCGTGAGATCTCAATCTTCTCCAGAGGCATGCGAACTCAACGCTTCTAATCCTAATTCTACTAATTCTCGCATGCCGGAGTTCTATTTCCAAGAATCCAAGACGATTCTACTTACTTCTAGAGTCTGTGAAGAGAAATCCTTCGAGGATACATCGAATCCCAACCCACTATTCCCTTGCTACCTTATTCATCAAGACACTGAATCTTTATTGAATCCAAGTGTACAGTGCGTGCAATCTTAACCCCCTCCAGAAACATGCGAACCTAATTCTACTAAATCCAATTCTACCAATTTTCGCATGCCGGAGTTCTACCCCAAAGAATCCGAGTCGATTCTATCTACTTCAAAAACCTGTGAAGGAAAACCATCTGAGGATCCGTCGAACCACAACTCCAATCCTAGTCACCAAGATACCGAATCCCCAACATCATTCGACACAAACCCTTACATCGATGACCGTATAGCCGAAGTCACGAAACATCTACGCACGGAGCACTTAAATCCAGAAGAAAAAGCCAGCGTCAAAAACCTCGTCGAGGAATACAACGTCATCTCTCAGCCACCCGAAAATCAACTCGGGAACATCGGCGCAATAAATCACCGAATCTCAACAGTGGACAATCAGCCGATAAACATGGAGCAATACCGCTTCCCACCGATTCATGAAGAAAAGACTAACAAGCAAGTCAACAAACTCCTCGACAACGATATCATACAATCATCGATATCACTATACAACTCCTCCTTCTGGATAGTCCCCAAGAAATCGGGGCAGGATGGCCGAAAGAAATGGCGATTGATAATCGACTACCACTACCAGTATCATTACTATCACTACTATTATCATTATTATTATTACTACTACTACTACTACTACCAACTAATAGTCGTATTATCATTATTATTATTATTACTACTACTAGTACTACTATTACCGACAAAGAGTCGACGTAGTGCCAAACGGGGCCCTTTAAGTTGTTTCAACAACGCCCTACCTCTCAGGAAACTACCAGTTCAAGTTTCCATTTCTTCTTCTTTCATTTTCATTTTTATTTTCGCTTCTCTATTCCCTTCACGGGAATCTATCTCGATTTGCGAACAAAAAAAAAAGCAAATTCTTATTGCTTCGCAACCAAATTTTCTTTTTTTTTCCCCGAGGGGTGACGTGTGACGTCCGTCACCAGATTCTCTCCTGCCTTTTGCAATAACAATATTCCAATATTAATACTGAATTCTAAGAAACGTCTTCAATCCATACGTCATCGCTTCGGAATGTAAATCCGTCAAGCTCCAGCGATTTTGGGAACAACAATTCTGGGAACCGCTCGCTCAAGCGTGCGATCCTATTGTTTCCCCCCGAAGGATCCACCGCGCGACTTCCCCCACCAAGATCTAGATCTAGGTGGGAAGCGATCGAAATCAATCAGTTACGATCGAGACACGCAGCAGTTGAAATCAGGATCTAGTTCAGTACAATTCAATTTCATTTCTCTCAGTCAAAACTGAGATCTAGTCCAGTACAGTTCAATTTCATTTCTCGCAGTCAAAACTGAGATCTAGTTCAGTACAGTTCAATTTCATTTCTCTCAGTTACGATCGAGACTTCGCATAGAATCAAGCAAGGGTGGGTCGCTATTGAGCGTTCGTTCGATTCCCGCGGAATATTCATTCCGCTGCCAACAACCAATTTACGCAACGATCCGCGCTCCTTCCAGAACAGTTCTCATTGATGAAACGAATCGGGACGCTATAAATTATTTATAGTTGGTACACGTTATCTGAGAGAACGCAACCTTTTCCTAAATCCTCTCTTCGACTCGCGAGGGGGTTTTGACGGGGAAACAACGCGGTTGTTGGGTTGACGTGGGCGTGCGTATCGTGAAATTCAGTGACGATAGTGAAAAGTGATAATCGCGTACCCGACCCGACGTTCTCCTTTTCTCGAACTAGGCGGACTTGGTCTAGCCGTTCGAGCCAGCGATCCAACCCCGAATTAGGCGGACTTGGTCTAGCCGTTCGGGTTCCCTCCTCATTCACGGTCAGGCGGACTTGGTCTAGCCGGCCGAGAATTCCTAAAATCCGGTCTCTAACCTCCGAAACAAGCCGTCACTCTCGGTCACTTTAGTGTAGGAAAATCTCGCGGATCGAAGCGGCGCGATATTCCCTCCACGACACCGCGAATCACAAACGAAAAAATCACAAACTCCGTGAACATTCCCATCGATTCTATTTACGCCGAATTTCGGACGTAACAATAAGTTATTTAAATAATGTTTTTTGTAAAGATTTTGATGGTTTTACAAATACCATTTTTGTATGCCATGTAACCCACTTGAAAATTGAATAACTAAAAAATTCTGAAAGATCTTGCCATAAAATTTGCATAGAAGTTACTTTAGACTGTTTAAAATAAATTCTCACAGAAATTACCTGCTGATATCTTCCACATTGATGGCATTTTATTTTTTAGATCCATCTTGTTATATTTTTTTGTAGTTATATTGTTATATTTAGATTTTATTGTCATACTTATTTAATATTACTGTTACATTTTTTATTTATTATTTAATATTATTATTGCATTTTTTATTTTTTTTATATTTGTTTATGTACTTTATAAAAATTTTTCTCAGAAATTTTTTCCAAAATTTTTTTGCCATTAAAAAATTACCATAAACTTAAAGATTGAGATCTCCTCTTTACAACGACACCACGTACGTTAACATCACTAGCCGCATATGATGCGTAGGATTTTTTTCCACCGAGAATAGCCATTCGTCCCACTGTGGGATGATACGGCGGAGGATGCGGCGAAGGATGAGAAATGGTTTGAAGCATCTCGAACCCTTGCAATCCGTCTAGGCACACGTACACGCTGCCCGAGTGGTGAGTGTGTGCCACACTCAGCGTCGAGTACACCGACACTGTGTGACGTCACGCTTGCTCCTGACTTACCGGCAACATTTACTGATGCAGCGACTCTAGAAAATGTACCCAGCTCCCCTACTGGACAGAAATGTTATTACTTAGCTTCTTCTAGCGGCCGCTCGTTCGTTTCTGGCATGACCATCGAAAAGTTGTCAAGGTCAAATACGAACCGGCACCCTTAAGGAGATCTCGATAATAGCGGAATCTCCTCGTGGAACGCTCTCGAATCCTGTGTATGTCGTTCCGTGTCCCGTTAGAGGGCGGTCCGGTCCTTTAATTATCTCAAACCCCGCACGAAAATTGATAGAAAAGGGACGTCGCAAACTTGCAACGTCACAATCTATAATAATTGCAGTTGACGAAGTAACTCGTGCATTTATGTTAAAAAAAGAAAAGTTGAATATGTGCTGGAGAAAATGCCCTCTGTTCAATCACTTTAGTATAAAGAGATGTTTCAAGTGCTGGGGATTCTACCACATTGCTAAAAACTGTACGAGAGATGAAACGTGTCATAAATGTGCAGGAAAACACAAAGCAAGTGAATGTAAAGAGAAACATAATAATTGCGTAAATTGTATGTTTAAAATAAAAACATATAATTTGAAAATAAAGGACGACCATGATGCTATGGATCCGGAATGCCCAACATACAAGAGGGCCATCGAAGAGGAGAAGAGAAGAGGTGGATGGGAAACCAAGAAATAGCAGTTACAGATTGAAGAGGATCAAATAATATATACAAATGCGCAAAGTCTAGTGGCACACAAGGACGAGATACAACACCAGTTTATGAGGAAATTAAATTCGGCAGTCATAGCATTGTCGGAGTCGAGACTGACTGAGGAAATCGAAGATAGTGAAATAAGTGTACCGGGGTACAGTGTGATCAGATGTGACGCAGAAACAAGGAACACAGGGGGGGTTGTTCTATACGTAAGAGACGATATCAAGTATGAGATAGTAGTATCGAAAAAATTAGAAAGAATCGTTTGGTGCGTTGCAATAGAAGTGAAAGAGAAATTGTTTAAAGGAGTGTTAATGGTAATATATCATTCACCGAGTGCGTCACATGGAGAGTTTATAGGATTCCTAGAGGAAATAGTAGAAGAATTAACGATAAAAGACGAATGTATAATATTAGGAGACTTTAATATAGATTGTATGACAGACTCTTATTATACAAATAAGCTACTAACGGCTATGCAAAGTCTAGGAATGAAGCAATATGTAGACAAACCAACGAGAGTTACCAAAAATAGTAGAACAATTATAGATCTAGTTTTTGCGAATAAAGAAATAAATGTAGAAGTAAAATACAAACCCAAGATAACGGACCACGCGTGGATAAAAGTCGTCATAAATACGAACAAGACTGTAAATAAACATAAAGAATTCAGTGGCAGGAATTATAATTGTTGAAATATGAGTAATTTCATGCCTTATATATAGCCAACTGCGTGGCAACAATATTCGAATAAGTTCGTTGATGGAAGCGCATGCGCGCGCAGACCCGCGTAATAGAAGGAGAGTTCCTTCTCCGTACAGAAGACAATATGGTGTCATGAGAGCGTGTATGAAACCGTGTGTAGCGAGTAGACGATTAACTGTAATGCGGATCGGCCTGTGCCCGATTAATCCCAGTATGCGTATAGTGAATAGAAACACTTTGTTATTACGGAAGTGAGTTAAAGACATTGTAAACCTTTATTTCGACGATCCTGGACCACAATTCTTAACATGGTAGCGGAGAACATGGTTTTCAAAGAATGAGGTTATGAAGACACGTGCAGCCGGGAGTATAAAACTACAGAAATTAAATCTTGAAGAATTGAAAAGTTCGTTGGGAGAACAAATAAGAAAAATCTGGATATTGAAAAAGGCTATTTTCGGAGTGAAAAATACAGATATAAGTGAAGATACAAAACGAATCAAAATGTCGAAAGAAGGAGAAATGAAAATTCAAGTATTCGATGGACGTGACTACAAGATATGGAAGAAAAGAATATTATTGTATTTAAAATGGAAAAAATGTGATGAACCGGCTACTCGACAGAAATTGAACACGGAAACGCAAGACAGCTGGGATGAAAAGAATCTAAAAGCAATGAACTACATCTATTGTAGTGTAACAAATGAACAACTGGAGTTCGTTAGTGACCTTGACACCGCACGGAAGATAATGAATAAATTTGACGAAATTTACTTGAAGGAATCGACAGCATTGCAGATCTGCGTAAGAAATAGACTAGACAGGATGAAACTGATGGATTTCGAAGAATCAAGTTCCTTTTTCGCAGAGTTTGAAAAAGTAATAAACGATTTGAAAAGTGCAGGCGCAAACGTGAGTGAACGTGAAAAACTCGACTATATGCTGAAAACGTTACCGGATTCGCTAAGTTATGTTGGTGATTTAATTGACTCATTAAGAGAGAATGAGCGTACTTGTGAATTTCTGAAAAACAAAATTTCTATGTGGGAAATGCAAGGCCAGAGTGAAAATGGAAAGAAGAGATCAAGTGTATTTCAAGTTGAAAAAAGAGACATTAAGTGCAACAATTGTGGAAAATACGGACACGTGGTGAGAAATTGCACAAACACGTACAAAAGTGGAATTCAATGGCGAGGAGGTGATCAACAGCCGTCTGGGTCATATCAACAGCCGCAGAAAGACAGAGGTCGCGGCGGACGAGCTTTTGGCCAACGCGGACGAAGTTATGTTCAACGCGGACGAGGTTATGTTCAACGTGGCCGAGGCAGAACCTGGCAGCCACACTACGACGGCGCCAACCAACATGGCGCGAGCTACTCCTACAACCACGGCTACGACGTTCAAGGGAATGGATCTTTTTTGACACAAGTAGAGCGCGATAATAATAATAATGATAGAAATAATATAGTAGTATATACTAGCGAGACGCGAAAAATAGATTGGATATTGGATAGTGGGTGCTCAGACCATATAATAAATGACGAATCTTATTTTTTTGAATACGAAATTTTGAAAGTTCCGATAAACGTAAAAATTGGCGACGGTCGAATTTTAAAAGGAACTAAAGTTGGAAAAATCTTAACCTACTTTGTAGTAAATAGAATGAAAATTAAAATAACAATGTCCAATGTATTTTATGTAAAAGAAATGGATAGAAACTTAATTAGTTATGCGAGAGTAACAGATCAAAATAAAATTATCTCTATAGGAAACAAGTCAAAAATTTATAACAAGTACAATAACTTAATCGGAATTGCATTTAAAGAATATGGTTTATATAAAATAAATAGCTACGTTATGCGACATGAAGCCCACGCAAAAAGTGTACAAAAGATGACTCAAAAGGAAAAATTTCATAGAATCTTGGGACATGTAAATTTCAATTATCTAGATACGATGTGCAAGGAAAAATTAGTTGATGGGATGCCAGAAAATTTTGAAAAAATATATTTAAAATGCGGAACTTGCGTTCAAAATAAAATGCATAATTTGCCTTTTCAAAATAACCGTAGCAAAACAAATGAAATTCTAGAATTGGTTCATACTGATTTAAATGGGCCACATACTAATACTGGATACGATGGATCCAAATACTTTTTGACATTCATAGACGATTATAGCAAATGCGCATTAATTTATACATTGAAATCAAAAGGTGAAGTTCACAAATGTTTTCTTGATTATATAAATAAAGTTGAAAATCTGACTGGCAAGAAAGTAAAGAGACTAAGGTGCGATAATGGCAAGGAATACATGAATAAAGATATGTACAGTTTGGTAAGGGAAAAAGGGATTTTCCTAGAACCTTGCCCACCTTATGCCCACAAATTGAATGGAACAGCTGAACGATATAACAGAACGATTATGAATTCTGCTAGATGTTTGCTATCTGATTCAAAGTTGAATATTATATATTGGCCCGAAATAGTTAAAGCCTCAGCATATTTGAAAAATAGAATCATTACAAATACTTGCGAAAACAAGACTCCATTCGAGATATTCTTTAAAAAGAAACCAAATATTAGTAACTTAAAATTATACGGAAGTAAAGTTTTCGTGAGAGTGCCTGAAATTAAAAGATATTCGAAATGGGATAGGAAAGCAGACATTGGTATACTCGTAGGATACGAGAGTGTTGGATACAGAGTTTTAATCAATAGAAAAATTATAGTCACCAGACACGTAGATTTTGTAGACGAGAATGAAAATTTGGTAGGATTTAAGGGTGAAAATGAGACTGATGATGAATCGGAAAAAAGTTTTGATGGAAGCTCTGAACCAAACAAAAATCATAATAAAGAAATAAAAGATGATATGATCGAAAAGATCAAAACAAAAAAGGTTAGAAATTTAAGTAATAGATCAGAAGAAAAATTCGATGATAAAGAAATTGAACTGAGAAGGTCAGAACGCGATAGAAAGGTACCAGATAGATACGGTCAAACAAGTTCGTACTATATTTACGTGAATTTTGTAAGCGCAGATAGTCCTAGTACTTATGAAGAAGCTATGGAAAGTAATGATTTTGATTTATGGAAAGAAGCAATGAAACGAGAAATGAATTGTTTAGTTAAAAATAAAACTTGGCATTTAGTAGCGAAACCAAAAAATGTGAGAACATTAGATTTAAAATGGGTGTTTACGAATAAATCTGATAATCGTAAAAAAGCGAGGTTAGTTGTTCGAGGTTTCCAACAGAAAGAAGTATTAGAAGACATATATTCTCCAGTAGCAAAAATTCAAACATTAAAGTTACTATTATCTTATTGTTGTCAATATAGATTAATAATTATGCAAATGGATGTAGAAACAGCATTCCTGAACGGAGCTGTGAAATCGGAAGTATTCGTAAAGCAACCTGTAGGTTACGATGATAAGAGTGGAAGAGTTTATAAGTTAAACAAAGCGTTGTATGGATTGCGCGAGAGTTCAAGAGCATGGTATGAGTGTTTCGACAACTACATGTTAAAATTAGGATTTGGAAGAAGTGAAAGCGATTACTGTCTGTACATAAAACGACAAAACGAAGACACAATATACTTAATTCTGTTTGTAGACGATCTCTTGATATGTGGTAAAACCAAAAAATTAATCGATGAAGTAAAAAACGAATTATTGAATAAATTTGCAATGAAAGACTTAGGTGAAATAAAAACTTACTTAGGAATTAACATAGAGTATGACTATAGGAAAATTGTTAAAAGATTTTAGAGTAAATACCGAGCTACCAACAAAAGTCTATGAAGACAACTCTGGAGCTATAGCGATATCCAAGTTTGGAAATATGACAAAAAACTCTAAGTACATAGAAGTTCATTACCATTTTGTAAACGAGTGTTACGAGAACAAAGAAATCAATATTATAAAAATAGAATCAGAAAATAATATAGCTGACATTCTTACGAAGGCTCTAGGGAGGAATAAATTTGAAGAATTTAGATTGCTTTTGAATTTGAAATAAAACAGATTAATAAGAAGTGAGCATATAATGCAAGAAATTAAGGAGGTGTGTTGAAATATGAGTAATTTCATGCCTTATATATAGCCAACTGCGTGGCAACAATATTCGAATAAGTTCGTTGATGGAAGCGCATGCGCGCGCAGACCCGCGTAATAGAAGGAGAGTTCCTTCTCCGTAGAGAAGACAATATGGTGTCATGAGAGCGTGTATGAAACCGTGTGTAGCGAGTAGACGATTAACTGTAATGCGGATCGGCCCGTGCCCGATTAATCCCAGTATGCGTATAGTGAATATAAACACTTTGTTATTACGGAAGTGAGTTAAAGACATTGTAAACCTTTATTTCGACGATCCTGGACCACAATTCTTAACAATAATAGATATAATGCAGATGAATTTGTTAAGCTAGTGGAGAGTAACCTTGGAAGAGGTCAAGAGTTAGATATTAATATAAGAGCAAAAAAACTAATCAGTAGTATAGTTGATGCGCTAGATATCTCGGCACCTAAGAAAATTTTTAGAATACCGAGAAGATGGGAAGGGAAAATATGGTACTCAAACGAAATAGAAGAATTAGCGGCTAAACGAGATGAGGCATATAGAAAAGCACTGTACGATAGCACGGAACAAAACTGGAAACAATTTAAAATTGAAAGAAACGCAGTAGTAAATCTAATTAGATCAAAGAAAAAAGAATACTATGAAAGCATGATTGATAGTAATAGAAGCAATCCCACAACTATGTGGAAAACATTAAAAGAAATTATTAGAGGAGGATCAACAGGCGCGAAAGATGTGGAAAATATAGATTTTGAAATATTAGACAATAATTTAGAGTGCGGTTTAGCGGATAAATTTAATTTATATTATATACAGAGTATTCAAAACATAACAAAATCTATAGACGGGAATTATGCAACGAGCCCAAATGAGAGAACTATTTATTGTGTTGAAAAGAAGGGAGAGTTGGAAAAATTGGAGTCAATTAAAACAAAGCAGTTAAACGCAATCATTAGGGAATTACCAAAAAAGAAAGGTACAGAAGAAGGTATAACGAGCGATATATTAAAAACGGCGTTTAGTGCGATAGGAGAAGAATACCGTGATATAATAAATAAGTCTCTGAGTGAGGGTTGTTTTTTGAAAGAGTGGAAAACATCCACGATCATTCCAATACCAAAAGTAGCAAAACCTAAGAAAGCAAGTGACTATAGACCTATTAACATGCTACCGATATATGAAAAGGTACTAGAGATAATAGTGAAAAAACAAATTGAAGCTTACCTAGAAAATAATAATATCATAACGGAGCATCAGTCGGGCTTCAGGAAAAATTATTCGTGTGAAACAGCCATACAAGCAGTTATAGATGAATGGAAAGTGTCTATTAGTGAGGGGCAAATAGTAGGAGTTATTTTTGTAGACCTTAAACGGGCTTTCGAGACAATTGACAGAGGAAGATTATTAGAAAAACTATATCAATACGGTATTACAGGAACGGTTCTACAATGGTTTAGATCTTACTTAAAAGATAGAATGCAGCAAGTTCGGTTAAATAATGGATGGTCTAAGATATTGACAACGGAATATGGAGTGCCACAGGGTTCGGTATTGGGCCCATTGTTGTTTATAATGTATATGAATGATATTGTTAAATCCTGCGCGGAAGTGTGTAACCTAAAAATGTTTGCGGACGATACCTTAATTTATGTAACAGGTATGAGTAGTGCGGAAGTAGAGAGAAAATTGAATGTTGCATTTAGAATTGTGGAGTTATGGATGAATACCAATAAACTGAAGCTGAATGCGGGGAAAACGAAATATATGTTAGTTAGGGGTATAAGAAAAGAATTGAGGGGCAACACTATTGTGAGGTGCTTGGATGGAAATGAAATTGAGCGCGTAGAAATAATAAAGTATTTAGGTGTAATTATTGATGATAGACTCCGATTCAGCGGCCATTGTGATTACATGCTAAAAAAAAATAGGTAAAAAAATAAGCTTTTTAAATAGAATAGGGAATTATATCTCGGCGTACACTAGATGCACGATATATAAGACAATTATAGCTCCTCACTTTGAGTATTGTGCAACGCTACTAATCAATATGGGGGATACACAGTTAAGTAGGCTCCAAAAAGCGCAGAACAGAGCGATGAGAGTCATATTGCAATGTGACAGACGTACAAAAATTAACTGTATGCTCCAAACGCTGCAATTTATGAATATAAAACAAAGGCTGTACTGCAATATGTGCATTTTTCTTTTTAAGATCTTAAATAATATGATGCCTGTGCAATTTAGAAATAAACTTAGAATAGTAGGGGAAGCACGAGAAACTAGGCAGGCGGGGGATATTGCAATTGAATTTCGCAAAACAAGAAGCGCGCAAAAAAGTCTGTTCTATGAAGGTGTGTTAATGTATAACGCATTACCGTCTGAAATTAAACAGTGTGATCGATTGGTAATGTTTAAACGAATGCTGAACGAGTTTGTAAGAAATGATGTAACATGAGACTGTGCGTGAATGTTATTATGTATGTACTTAAAATAGCTGAGAAAGCTAATAATAAATTGATCTCATCTCATCATCTCTCTCTCTCTCTCTCTCTCTCTCTCTCCCCCCCGCTCTCTCGAAGTGCAGACGTATGTAACATCGCTAGAGAAAGGACAGAGGCTTTGGAGAGGTTAGAGAAGGTATATAATTCTAAGAATCTGCACACGGATGCTGATATACAACGTGTGTATCTATGAGTGGTACCCAGTTGGATTGTGTTGATCTGTGTCTGTAAAATTTGATTTGAAAAATCGTCTGGTGCTGCATCATCATCATCAGGTGTCCATTAAGGTGCCCACGTGGTCGCGTACGCGGACACGGCAATCAATGGAACTAAGTAGGCGATTTTAGACAGAGATTGGTTTATGAAGTCGGTAAAGAAGATATGAGTGTAACCGACTCTGCAGAATACTTCTGTTCTGCATGTAAAAAAGAAGTGAAGAATGTGGTTTGGCAGTGCAAGACTTCTGTGCAATCCTTTTATCATCCAGGGTGCGTTTCTAAACATAGGGCCTATAAGGGACAGGAATTTACAAAGTGCAAAGGACTATTCCAACAAATTGTAATTGAGAGGGAAAAGATGGACGCGAAAAGGATGGGCCCTGGCAGAGAGAGGACCGCATCAGTTGGATCTACTTTATCTACAGGATCAACAGGAAATACTAGCAAACAATCAAATGTGGATGTTAAAATAGACTGGCTGATTAAAGCAGTGGGAGATATAAAAGATGAAATAGCATGCAAAAGTGAAATTAAGACGATGATCAAGCAAATTATTCGCGAGGAGTTAGAAAGCTTCAAACAGGATATAGAAGATGTGAAAAGAAGCATACAGGTAATCACCACAAATAACACCACAAATAATGCAGGAAATGAAATAGAAAGTTATAGCGATGCAGCGAAAAATAAGAAGAAAGAAAGCATTTTAATTGTCAAGCCGAAGAATGAACAAGAGAGTGAAGCGACCAAGAAATTAGTAAAAGAAAAAGTTGACATCAAAAATTTAGCTGTAGGGATAACAAAAATTAAAAAGGGAGGTAATGGGTCGATTATTTTAGGTTGTGAGCTGAAAGACACAATATGTGAGAAGCTAGGAGATGATTTTGAAATTGCGGAACCGAAGAAAAGGAAACCAAAAATAAAAATTATAAATGTTGATCAAGAAGAAATGAACCTGAATGACGATAATCTGATAGATACAATACTAAAGCAGAATGGATTTAATAGGGAGGAAGAAGGTTTCTACATAAGAGTAGTGAGAAAAATCATTAAAGAGAGAATAAATGTCAACGAGCGAAAGAGAGGAAGTGAAAAAAAAGAAGGAGGCTCGGTAATAATTGAAGTAGATAAAGTAACCCACGAGCGAATGATAAAAAAAGAAAAAATAAATATTGGATGGAGGAAGTGTGTTGTGTTTGACTACTACAATGTTAAGAGATGTTTTAAATGTTGGGGATTTTACCATATTGCCAAAAATTGTGCAAGACAAGAAACATGCTTCAAATGTGCAGAAAATCATAAAGCGAATGAATGCACGGCAACAAAGAAAAGGTGTGTGAACTGTATGTACAAAATTAAAATGTACAATCTGAAAATAAGTGATGAACACGAGGCTGTGAGTGTAGAGTGCCCAACATATAATAGAGCGTTAGAAGAAGAAAAAAAGAGAACTGGGTGGGATTCTACGATATAGCAACCACAGAAGGAAGAAATTATATACTTAAATGCTCAAAGTCTAATGGCACATAAAGATGAAATACAACACCAGATCATGAAGAGGATGAATCCAGCGCTCTTGGCACTGTCGGAGACCAGATTGGTTGAAGAAATAGAAGATAGCGAAGTGAATATTCCGGGATATAGTATTGCTAGATGTGATGCGGAAAACAGGAACACAGGAGGAGTCATATTATATATAAGAAACGATATAAATTACGAAGTAATATTAAGAGATAAATTAATATCAAACTGTTGGTGTATTGCAGTGAAAGTGAAAAGTAGTCTGTATAGAGGAATGATCGCGTTGGTGTATCATTCGCCGAGTGCGTCAGACGGCGACTTTATAAGTTTTTTAGAGAATACAATGGATATATTATTGTTGAAAGATAAATGTATATTGCTAGGGGACGTTAATATAAACTTAATGGCTGACTCTTTCTATGCAAAAAAGTTAAAAACAGAAATGTTGTGCATAGGTATGAAGCAATACGTTGATAAACCAACGAGGATCACGAAAGACAGTAAAACATTGATAGATGTAGTTTTCGCTAATACTAACATAAACTGTAAGGTACACGAGAAACCAAAGATAACAGATCATTCGTGCATAAGTATAGAACTGAATATAAATAAAAGCGGTAATAAATATAGAGAATATATCAGTAGGGATTACAGTAAATTTCAAACAGAAGAATTCTTTAGGGCAATCGAAGTAAGACTTGCACAGAGAAATGATTTGGATGTAAATATAAGAGCTGAGAGATTTGTTCAAAGTATAGTGAATGCTTTAGATACGCTTGCGCCAAAGAAGAAATTTCAAATTCCAAAAATATGGGAAGGGAAAAAATGGTACTCGGAGGATATAAGAATAGCTGCAAAGGAAAGAGACGAAGCGTATGTGAACGCGATATTCACGGGTAACGAGCAGGATTGGCTAAAATTTAAAGTTAAAAGAAATATGGCAGTTAAAATAATTAGAGAGAAAAAGAAAGAATATTATCATTATATGATAGACAATAACAAAAATGATCCGAAAATGATGTGGAAAACCCTAAAGAAAGTAATAAGGGGAGAGGTTATGGGACCAAAGGAAATACATAATGTAGATTTTGAAATATTAGATAATATGCAGAACTGGAATTTAGCAGATAAATTTAACTTATACTATATAGAGAGCATTAATGATATAATTAAGTCTATCAAGTCTATCGAAGGGGTTAGTAACAGCCAAAGATCTAATTATGGTATAGAAAGTACGGCAATTATAGAAAACTTTGAATTAACAAATGTGCATAAAGTAGAGCAAATTATTATGAATTTACCACACAAGAAAGGAACGGATGAAGGAATAAGTAGTGATTTATTAAAGGTAAGCGTTCACGTTATAAAGGAGGAACTAGTGAGAGTAATCAATAGTTCATTAAGTAATGGAATATGTCCCGATGGATGGAAAACATCCACAATAATACCAATTCCTAAAATAGGTAAACCGAAGAAAGCTAGTGAATATAGACCAATAAACGTATTACCGATTTATGAAAAAGTATTAGAACTAATAGTAAAAGATCAAATAGAAATGTACTTAGAAAGCAATAATGTAATAACAGATCATCAATCGGGCTTTAGAAAAAGTCACTCTTGTGAGACGGCAATTCAAACTGTCATTGATGAATGGAAAATGGTAATAAATGAAGGAGAAGTGGTAGGAGTTATATTTCTGGATTTGAAACGGGCGTTCGAGACAGTAGATAGGGAACGGCTATTAGAGAAGTTATACCAGTATGGAATGAGAGGCAAGGTGTTAGGATGGTTAAAATCTTATTTAAGCGATAGAACCCAAAATGTCAAATTTAATAATCAACGGTCCAATTGTGTTTCAACAAAGCACGGAGTACCACAAGGGTCTGTATTAGGACCTTTATTATTTATATTATATATAAATGATATAGTCCAAATTTGCTCAGAGGACTACAGTATTAAAATGTTCGCAGACGACACAATTATATATATAAAAGGAGGTGGTAGTGCGGAAGTTGAAACAAAATTGAACAAAGTACTTCATGTAATTGAAACATGGATGAATGTAAATAAATTAAAAATGAATGCTACAAAAACGAAATACATGTTAATCAGAAGTGTACGGAAAGAACTGAAGGAGGGTACTGTATTAAAATGCTTAGATGGTACAGAGATTGAACGAGTAGAAAGTACGAAATATCTTGGTATAATAATCGATAGTAAACTCCGATTCGAAGATCACTGCGATTACATATTAAAGAAAATAGGGAAAAAAACTAGTTTTTTAAATAGAATAGGTAATGATCTGTCGAGCTATGCTAGATGTACAGTATACAAAACAATTATAGCACCACACTTTGAATATTGTGCAACCCTGTTAGTAAGTATGGGTGAAACACAGCTGTCGAAGTTGCAGCGAGCGCAAAACCGTGCAATGAGAGTCGTATTGCAATGCAACCGATATACGAGAATAGAGACGATGCTGCAAGCGCTGCAATTTATGTCCGTAAGACAAAGATTATATTACAATGTATGCATATTTATCCATAAAATGTTAAATGGGATGTTACCACAGCAAATAAGCCAAAAATTAGTGTTAATAGGAGGTAGGACGCGACAAGCAGCTGATATAAAAATTAAATTCCGGAAAACGCGTAGTGCTCAAAAAAGCATATTCTACGAAGGTGTCAAAATGTATAACACTGTCACAACGGAGATAAAGCAATCTAGTACGTTACCTCTATTTAAGCGTGC
>CAXAAD010000030.1:0-37950 GCA_963966675.1 Lasioglossum calceatum
ATACGTTATACGTTATACGTTATACGTTATACGTTATACGTTATACGTTATACGTTATACGTTATACGTTATACGTTATACGTTATACGTTATACGTTATACGTTATGCGTTATACGTTATGCGTTATACGGTATACGTTATGCGATATTCGTTATACGTTATACGTTATGCGTTATTGGTTATGCGTTATACGTTATGCGATATACGTTATGCGTTATGCGTTCTACGTTATACGTTACACTTTAAACGATATTCGTTATGCGTTATAAGTTATTCGTTATACGTTATACGTTATACGTTATACGTTATACGTTATACGTTATACGTTATACGTTATACGTTATACGTTATACGTTATACGTTATACGTTATACGTTATACGTTATGCGTTATACGTTATGCGTTATACGGTATACGTTATGCGATATTCGTTATACGTTATACGTTATGCGTTATTGGTTATGCGTTATACGTTATGCGATATACGTTATGCGTTATGCGTTCTACGTTATACGTTACACTTTAAACGATATTCGTTATGCGTTATAAGTTATTCGTTATACGTTATACGTTATACGTTGTACGTTATACGTTATACGTTATACGTTATACGTTATACGTTATACGTTATCCGTTATACGTTATACGTTATACGTTATACGTTATACTTTATACGTTATACGTTATTCGTTATACGTTATACGTTATTCGTTATACGTTATACGTTATACGTTATACGTTATACGTTATACGTTATACGTTATACGTTATACGTTATGCGTTATACGTTATGCGTTATACGGTATACGTTATGCGATATTCGTTATACGTTATACGTTATGCGTTATTGGTTATGCGTTATACGTTATGCGATATACGTTATGCGTTATGCGTTCTACGTTATACGTTACACTTTAAACGATATTCGTTATGCGTTATAAGTTATTCGTTATACGTTATACGTTATACGTTATACGTTATACGTTATACGTTATACGTTATACGTTATACGTTATACGTTATACGTTATACGTTATACGTTATACGTTATACGTTATACGTTATACGTTATACGTTATACGTTATACGTTATACGTTATACGTTATACGTTATACGTTATACGTTATACGTTATACGTTATACGTTATACGTTATACGTTATACGTTATACGTTATACGTTATACGTTATACGTTATACGTTATACGTTATACGTTATACGTTATACGTTATACGTTATACGTTATACGTTATACGTTATACGTTATACGTTATACGTTATACGTTATACGTTATACGTTATACGTTATACGTTATACGTTATACGTTATACGTTATACGTTATACGTTATACGTTATACGTTATACGTTATACGTTATACGTTATACGTTATACGTTATACGTTATACGTTATACGTTATACCTTATACCTTATACGTTATACGTTATACGTTATACGTTATACGTTATAAGTTATACGTTATACGTTATACGTTATACGTTATACGTTATACGTTATACGTTATACGTTATACGTTATACGTTATACGTTATACGTTATACGTTATACGTTATACGTTATACGTTATACGTTATACGTTATACGTTATACGTTATACGTTATACGTTATACGTTATACGTTATACGTTATACGTTATACGTTATACGTTATACGTTATACGTTATACGTTATACGTTATACGTTATACGTTATACGTTATACGTTATACGTTATACGTTATACGTTATACGTTATACGTTATACGTTATACGTTATACGTTATACGTTATACGTTATACGTTATACGTTATACGTTATACGTTATACGTTATACGTTATACGTTATACGTTAGACGTTATACGTTATACGTTATACGTTATACGTTATACGTTATACGTTATACGTTATACGTTATACGTTATACGTTATACGTTATACGTTATACGTTATTCGTTATACGTTATACGTTATACGTTATACGTTATACGTTATACGTTATACGTTATACGTTATACGTTATACGTTATACGTTATACGTTATACGTTATACGTTATACGTTATACGTTATACGTTATACGTTATACGTTATACGTTATACGTTATACGTTATACGTTATACGTTATACGTTATACGTCATACGTTATACGTTATACGTTATACGTTATACGTTATACGTTATACGTTATACGTTATACGTTATACGTTATACGTTATACGTTATTCGTTATACGTTATACGTTATACCTTATACCTTATACGTTATACGTTATACGTTATACGTTATAAGTTATACGTTATACGTTATACGTTATACGTTATACGTTATACGTTATACGTTATACGTTATACGTTATACGTTATACGTTATACGTTATACGTTATACGTTATACGTTATACGTTATTCGTTATACGTTATACGTTATACCTTATACCTTATACCTTATACGTTATACGTTATACGTTATATGTTATACGTTATAAGTTATACGTTATACGTTATACGTTATACGTTATACGTTATACGTTATACGTTATACGTTATACGTTATACGTTATACGTTATACGTTATACGTTATACGTTATACGTTATACGTTATACGTTATACGTTATACGTCATACGTTATACGTTATACGTTATACGTTATACGTTATACGTTATACGTTATACGTTATACGTTATACGTTATACGTTATACGTTATTCGTTATACGTTATACGTTATACCTTATACCTTATACCTTATACGTTATACGTTATACGTTATACGTTATACGTTATAAGTTATACGTTATACGTTATACGTTATTCGTTATACGTTATACGTTATACGTTATACGTTATACGTTATACGTTATACGTTATACGTTATACGTTATACGTTATACGTTATGCGTTATACGTTATGCGTTATACGGTATACGTTATGCGATATTCGTTATACGTTATACGTTATGCGTTATTGGTTATGCGTTATACGTTATGCGATATACGTTATGCGTTATGCGTTCTACGTTATACGTTACACTTTAAACGATATTCGTTATGCGTTATAAGTTATTCGTTATACGTTATACGTTATACGTTGTACGTTATACGTTATACGTTATACGTTATACGTTATACGTTATACGTTATCCGTTATACGTTATACGTTATACGTTATACGTTATACTTTATACGTTATACGTTATTCGTTATACGTTATACGTTATTCGTTATACGTTATACGTTATACGTTATACGTTATACGTTATACGTTATACGTTATACGTTATACGTTATACGTTATGCGTTATACGTTATGCGTTATACGGTATACGTTATGCGATATTCGTTATACGTTATACGTTATGCGTTATTGGTTATGCGTTATACGTTATGCGATATACGTTATGCGTTATGCGTTCTACGTTATACGTTACACTTTAAACGATATTCGTTATGCGTTATAAGTTATTCGTTATACGTTATACGTTATACGTTGTACGTTATACGTTATACGTTATACGTTATACGTTATACGTTATACGTTATACGTTATCCGTTATACGTTATACGTTATACGTTATACGTTATATGTTATACGTTATACGTTATACGTTATACGTTATACGTTATACGTTATACGTTATACGTTATACGTTATACGTTATACGTTATACGTTATACGTTATACGTTATACGTTATACGTTATACGTTATACGTTATACGTTATACGTTATACGTTATACGTTATACGTTATACGTTATACGTTATACGTTATACGTTATACGTTATACGTTATACGTTATACGTTATACGTTATTCGTTATACGTTATACGTTATACCTTATACCTTATACGTTATACGTTATACGTTATACGTTATACGTTATAAGTTATACGTTATACGTTATACGTTATACGTTATACGTTATACGTTATACGTTATACGTTATACGTTATACGTTATACGTTATACGTTATACGTTATACGTTATACGTTATACGTTATACGTTATACGTTATACGTTATACGTTATACGTTATACGTTATACGTTATACGTTATACGTTATACGTTATACGTTATACGTTATACGTTATACGTTATACGTTATACGTTATACGTTATACGTTATACGTTATACGTTATACGTTATACGTTATACGTTATACGTTATACGTTATACGTTATACGTTATACGTTATACGTTATACGTTATACGTTATACGTTATACGTTATACGTTATACGTTATACGTTATACGTTATACGTTATACGTTATACGTTATACGTTATACGTTATACGTTATACGTTATACGTTATACGTTATACGTTATACGTTATACGTTATACGTTATACGTTATACGTTATACGTTATACGTTATACGTTATACGTTATTCGTTATACGTTATACGTTATACGTTATACGTTATACGTTATACGTTATACGTTATACGTTATACGTTATACGTTATACGTTATACGTTATACGTTATACGTTATACGTTATACGTTATACGTCATACGTTATACGTTATACGTTATACGTTATACGTTATACGTTATACGTTATACGTTATACGTTATACGTTATTCGTTATACGTTATACGTTATACCTTATACCTTATACCTTATACGTTATACGTTATACGTTATACGTTATACGTTATAAGTTATACGTTATACGTTATACGTTATACGTTATACGTTATACGTTATACGTTATACGTTATACGTTATACGTTATACGTTATACGTTATACGTTATACGTTATACGTTATACGTTATACGTTATACGTTATACGTTATACGTTATTCGTTATACGTTATACGTTATACCTTATACCTTATACCTTATACGTTATACGTTATACGTTATATGTTATACGTTATAAGTTATACGTTATACGTTATACGTTATACGTTATACGTTATAAGTTATTCGTTATACGTTATACGTTATACGTTGTACGTTATACGTTATACGTTATACGTTATACGTTATACGTTATACGTTATCCGTTATACGTTATACGTTATACGTTATACGTTATACTTTATACGTTATACGTTATTCGTTATACGTTATACGTTATTCGTTATACGTTATACGTTATACGTTATACGTTATACGTTATACGTTATACGTTATACGTTATACGTTATACGTTATGCGTTATACGTTATGCGTTATACGGTATACGTTATGCGATATTCGTTATACGTTATACGTTATACGTTATACGTTATACGTTATTCGTTATACGTTATACGTTATACCTTATACCTTATACCTTATACGTTATACGTTATACGTTATACGTTATACGTTATAAGTTATACGTTATACGTTATACGTTATACGTTATACGTTATACGTTATACGTTATACGTTATACGTTATACGTTATACGTTATACGTTATACGTTATACGTTATACGTTATACGTTATACGTTATACGTTATACGTTATACGTTATTCGTTATACGTTATACGTTATACCTTATACCTTATACCTTATACGTTATACGTTATACGTTATATGTTATACGTTATAAGTTATACGTTATACGTTATACGTTATACGTTATACGTTATAAGTTATTCGTTATACGTTATACGTTATACGTTGTACGTTATACGTTATACGTTATACGTTATACGTTATACGTTATACGTTATCCGTTATACGTTATACGTTATACGTTATACGTTATACTTTATACGTTATACGTTATTCGTTATACGTTATACGTTATTCGTTATACGTTATACGTTATACGTTATACGTTATACGTTATACGTTATACGTTATACGTTATACGTTATACGTTATGCGTTATACGTTATGCGTTATACGGTATACGTTATACGTTATACGTTATACGTTATAAGTTATACGTTATACGTTATACGTTATACGTTATACGTTATACGTTATACGTTATACGTTATACGTTATACGTTATACGTTATACGTTATACGTTATACGTTATACGTTATACGTTATACGTTATACGTTATACGTTATACGTTATACGTTATTCGTTATACGTTATACGTTATACCTTATACCTTATACCTTATACGTTATACGTTATACGTTATATGTTATACGTTATAAGTTATACGTTATACGTTATACGTTATACGTTATACGTTATAAGTTATTCGTTATACGTTATACGTTATACGTTATACGTTATACGTTGTACGTTATACGTTATACGTTATACGTTATACGTTATACGTTATACGTTATCCGTTATACGTTATACGTTATACGTTATACGTTATACTTTATACGTTATACGTTATTCGTTATACGTTATACGTTATTCGTTATACGTTATACGTTATACGTTATACGTTATACGTTATACGTTATACGTTATACGTTATACGTTATACGTTATACGTTATACGTTATGCGTTATACGTTATGCGTTATACGGTATACGTTATGCGATATTCGTTATACGTTATACGTTATGCGTTATTGGTTATGCGTTATACGTTATGCGATATACGTTATGCGTTATGCGTTCTACGTTATACGTTACACTTTAAACGATATTCGTTATGCGTTATAAGTTATTCGTTATACGTTATACGTTATACGTTGTACGTTATACGTTATACGTTATACGTTATACGTTATACGTTATACGTTATACGTTATCCGTTATACGTTATCCGTTATACGTTATACGTTATACGTTATACGTTATATGTTATACGTTATACGTTATACGTTATACGTTATACGTTATACGTTATACGTTATACGTTATACGTTATACGTTATACGTTATACGTTATACGTTATACGTTATACGTTATACGTTATACGTTATACGTTATACGTTATACGTTATACGTTATACGTTATACGTTATACGTTATACGTTATACGTTATACGTTATACGTTATACGTTATACGTTATACGTTATACGTTATACGTTATACGTTATACGTTATACGTTATACGTTATACGTTATACGTTATACGTTATACGTTATACGTTATACGTTATACGTTATACGTTATACGTTATACGTTATACGTTATACGTTATACGTTATACGTTATACGTTATACGTTATACGTTATACGTTATTCGTTATACGTTACACGTTATACGTTATACGTTATACGTTATACGTTATACGTTATACGTTATACGTTATACGTTATACGTTATACGTTATACGTTATACGTTATACGTTATACGTTATACGTTATACGTTATACGTTATACGTTATACGTTATACGTCATACGTTATACGTTATACGTTATACGTTATACGTTATACGTTATACGTTATACGTTATACGTTATACGTTATACGTTATACGTTATACGTTATTCGTTATACGTTATACGTTATACCTTATACCTTATACCTTATACGTTATACGTTATACGTTATACGTTATACGTTATAAGTTATACGTTATACGTTATACGTTATACGTTATACGTTATACGTTATACGTTATACGTTATACGTTATACGTTATACGTTATACGTTATACGTTATACGTTATATGTTATACGTTATAAGTTATACGTTATACGTTATACGTTATACGTTATACGTTATACGTTATACGTTATACGTTATACGTTATACGTTATGCGTTATACGTTATGCGTTATACGTTATGCGATATTCGTTATACGTTATACGTTATGCGTTATTGGTTATGCGTTATACGTTATGCGTTATACGTTATGCGTTATACGTTATGCGATATTCGTTATACGTTATACGTTATGCGTTATTGGTTATGCGTTATACGTTATGCGATATACGTTATGCGTTATGCGTTCTACGTTATACGTTACACTTTAAACGATATTCGTTATGCGTTATAAGTTATTCGTTATACGTTATACGTTATACGTTGTACGTTATACGTTATACGTTATACGTTATACGTTATACGTTATACGTTATCCGTTATACGTTATACGTTATACGTTATACGTTATACTTTATACGTTATACGTTATTCGTTATACGTTATACGTTATTCGTTATACGTTATACGTTATACGTTATACGTTATACGTTATACGTTATACGTTATACGTTATACGTTATACGTTATACGTTATACGTTATACGTTATACGTTATTCGTTATACGTTATACGTTATACGTTATACGTTATACGTTATACGTTATACGTTATACGTTATACGTTATACGTTATACGTTATACGTTATACGTTATACGTTATACGTTATACGTTATACGTTATACGTTATACGTTATACGTTATACGTTATACGTTATACGTTATACGTTATACGTTATACGTTATACGTTATACGTTATACGTTATACGTTATACGTTATACGTTATACGTTATACGTTATACGTTATACGTTATACGTTATACGTTATACGTTATACGTTATACGTTATACGTTATACGTTATACGTTATACGTTATACGTTATACGTTATACGTTATACGTTATACGTTATACGTTATACGTTATACGTTATTCGTTATACGTTATACGTTATACGTTATACGTTATACGTTATACGTTATACGTTATACGTTATACGTTATACGTTATACGTTATACGTTATACGTTATACGTTATACGTTATACGTTATACGTTATACGTTATACGTTATACGTTATACGTTATACGTTATGCGTTATACGTTATGCGTTATACGGTATACGTTATGCGATATTCGTTATACGTTATTCGTTATACGTTATACGTTATACCTTATACCTTATACCTTATACGTTATACGTTATACGTTATACGTTATACGTTATAAGTTATACGTTATACGTTATACGTTATACGTTATACGTTATACGTTATACGTTATACGTTATACGTTATACGTTATAAGTTATACGTTATACGTTATACGTTATACGTTATACGTTATACGTTATACGTTATACGTTATACGTTATGCGTTATACGTTATGCGTTATACGTTATGCGATATTCGTTATACGTTATACGTTATGCGTTATTGGTTATGCGTTATACGTTATGCGTTATACGTTATGCGTTATACGTTATGCGATATTCGTTATACGTTATACGTTATGCGTTATTGGTTATGCGTTATACGTTATGCGATATACGTTATGCGTTATGCGTTCTACGTTATACGTTACACTTTAAACGATATTCGTTATGCGTTATAAGTTATTCGTTATACGTTATACGTTATACGTTGTACGTTATACGTTATACGTTATACGTTATACGTTATACGTTATACGTTATCCGTTATACGTTATACGTTATACGTTATACGTTATACTTTATACGTTATACGTTATTCGTTATACGTTATACGTTATTCGTTATACGTTATACGTTATACGTTATACGTTATACGTTATACGTTATACGTTATACGTTATACGTTATGCGTTATACGTTATGCGTTATACGGTATACGTTATGCGATATTCGTTATACGTTATACGTTATGCGTTATTGGTTATGCGTTATACGTTATGCGATATACGTTATGCGTTATGCGTTCTACGTTATACGTTACACTTTAAACGATATTCGTTATGCGTTATAAGTTATTCGTTATACGTTATACGTTATACGTTGTACGTTATACGTTATACGTTATACGTTATACGTTATACGTTATACGTTATACGTTATCCGTTATACGTTATACGTTATACGTTATACGTTATACGTTATACGTTATACGTTATACGTTATACGTTATACGTTATACGTTATTCGTTATACGTTATACGTTATACGTTATACGTTATACGTTATACGTTATACGTTATACGTTATACGTTATACGTTATACGTTATACGTTATACGTTATACGTTATACGTTATACGTTATACGTTATACGTTATACGTTATACGTTATACGTTATACGTTATACGTTATACGTTATACGTTATACGTTATACGTTATACGTTATACGTTATACGTTATACGTTATACGTTATACGTTATACGTTATACGTTATACGTTATACGTTATACGTTATACGTTATACGTTATACGTTATACGTTATACGTTATACGTTATACGTTATACGTTATACGTTATACGTTATACGTTATACGTTATTCGTTATACGTTATACGTTATACGTTATACGTTATACGTTATACGTTATACGTTATACGTTATACGTTATACGTTATACGTTATACGTTATACGTTATACGTTATACGTTATACGTTATACGTTATACGTTATACGTTATACGTTATACGTTATACGTTATACGTTATACGTTATACGTTATACGTTATACGTTATACGTTATACGTTATACGTTATTCGTTATACGTTATACGTTATACCTTATACCTTATACCTTATACGTTATACGTTATACGTTATATGTTATACGTTATAAGTTATACGTTATACGTTATACGTTATACGTTATACGTTATACGTTATACGTTATACGTTATACGTTATACGTTATACGTTATACGTTATACGTTATACGTTATACGTTATACGTTATACGTTATACGTTATACGTTATACGTTATACGTTATGCGTTATACGTTATGCGTTATACGGTATACGTTATGCGATATTCGTTATACGTTATACGTTATGCGTTATTGGTTATGCGTTATACGTTATGCGATATACGTTATGCGTTATGCGTTCTACGTTATACGTTACACTTTAAACGATATTCGTTATGCGTTATAAGTTATTCGTTATACGTTATACGTTATACGTTGTACGTTATACGTTATACGTTATACGTTATACGTTATACGTTATACGTTATCCGTTATACGTTATACGTTATACGTTATACGTTATACTTTATACGTTATACGTTATTCGTTATACGTTATACGTTATTCGTTATACGTTATACGTTATACGTTATACGTTATACGTTATACGTTATACGTTATACGTTATACGTTATACGTTATGCGTTATACGTTATGCGTTATACGGTATACGTTATGCGATATTCGTTATACGTTATACGTTATGCGTTATTGGTTATGCGTTATACGTTATGCGATATACGTTATGCGTTATGCGTTCTACGTTATACGTTACACTTTAAACGATATTCGTTATGCGTTATAAGTTATTCGTTATACGTTATACGTTATACGTTGTACGTTATACGTTATACGTTATACGTTATACGTTATACGTTATACGTTATACGTTATCCGTTATACGTTATACGTTATACGTTATACGTTATATGTTATACGTTATACGTTATACGTTATACGTTATACGTTATACGTTATACGTTATACGTTATACGTTATACGTTATACGTTATACGTTATACGTTATACGTTATACGTTATACGTTATACGTTATACGTTATACGTTATACGTTATACGTTATACGTTATACGTTATACGTTATACGTTATACGTTATACGTTATACGTTATACGTTATACGTTATACGTTATACGTTATACGTTATACGTTATACGTTATACGTTATACGTTATACGTTATACGTTATACGTTATACGTTATACGTTATACGTTATACGTTATACGTTATACGTTATACGTTATACGTTATACGTTATACGTTATACGTTATACGTTATACGTTATACGTTATACGTTATTCGTTATACGTTATACGTTATACGTTATACGTTATACGTTATACGTTATACGTTATACGTTATACGTTATACGTTATACGTTATACGTTATACGTTATACGTTATACGTTATACGTTATACGTTATACGTTATACGTTATACGTTATACGTCATACGTTATACGTTATACGTTATACGTTATACGTTATACGTTATACGTTATACGTTATACGTTATACGTTATACGTTATACGTTATACGTTATTCGTTATACGTTATACGTTATACCTTATACCTTATACCTTATACGTTATACGTTATACGTTATACGTTATACGTTATAAGTTATACGTTATACGTTATACGTTATACGTTATACGTTATACGTTATACGTTATACGTTATACGTTATACGTTATACGTTATACGTTATACGTTATACGTTATATGTTATACGTTATAAGTTATACGTTATACGTTATACGTTATACGTTATACGTTATACGTTATACGTTATACGTTATACGTTATGCGTTATACGTTATGCGTTATACGTTATGCGATATTCGTTATACGTTATACGTTATGCGTTATTGGTTATGCGTTATACGTTATGCGTTATACGTTATGCGTTATACGTTATGCGATATTCGTTATACGTTATACGTTATGCGTTATTGGTTATGCATTATACGTTATGCGATATACGTTATGCGTTATGCGTTCTACGTTATACGTTACACTTTAAACGATATTCGTTATGCGTTATAAGTTATTCGTTATACGTTATACGTTATACGTTGTACGTTATACGTTATACGTTATACGTTATACGTTATACGTTATACGTTATCCGTTATACGTTATACGTTATACGTTATACGTTATACTTTATACGTTATACGTTATTCGTTATACGTTATACGTTATTCGTTATACGTTATACGTTATACGTTATACGTTATACGTTATACGTTATACGTTATACGTTATACGTTATGCGTTATACGTTATGCGTTATACGGTATACGTTATGCGATATTCGTTATACGTTATACGTTATGCGTTATTGGTTATGCGTTATACGTTATGCGATATACGTTATGCGTTATGCGTTCTACGTTATACGTTACACTTTAAACGATATTCGTTATGCGTTATAAGTTATTCGTTATACGTTATACGTTATACGTTGTACGTTATACGTTATACGTTATACGTTATACGTTATACGTTATACGTTATCCGTTATACGTTATACGTTATACGTTATACGTTATATGTTATACGTTATACGTTATACGTTATACGTTATACGTTATACGTTATACGTTATACGTTATTCGTTATACGTTATACGTTATACGTTATACGTTATACGTTATACGTTATACGTTATACGTTATACGTTATACGTTATACGTTATACGTTATACGTTATACGTTATACGTTATACGTTATACGTTATACGTTATACGTTATACGTTATACGTTATACGTTATACGTTATACGTTATACGTTATACGTTATACGTTATACGTTATACGTTATACGTTATACGTTATACGTTATACGTTATACGTTATACGTTATACGTTATACGTTATACGTTATACGTTATACGTTATACGTTATACGTTATACGTTATACGTTATACGTTATACGTTATACGTTATACGTTATGCGATATTCGTTATACGTTATACGTTATGCGTTATTGGTTATGCGTTATACGTTATGCGTTATACGTTATGCGTTATACGTTATGCGATATTCGTTATACGTTATACGTTATGCGTTATTGGTTATGCGTTATACGTTATGCGATATACGTTATGCGTTATGCGTTCTACGTTATACGTTACACTTTAAACGATATTCGTTATGCGTTATAAGTTATTCGTTATACGTTATACGTTATACGTTGTACGTTATACGTTATACGTTATACGTTATACGTTATACGTTATACGTTATCCGTTATACGTTATACGTTATACGTTATACGTTATACTTTATACGTTATACGTTATTCGTTATACGTTATACGTTATTCGTTATACGTTATACGTTATACGTTATACGTTATACGTTATACGTTATACGTTATACGTTATACGTTATGCGTTATACGTTATGCGTTATACGGTATACGTTATGCGATATTCGTTATACGTTATACGTTATGCGTTATTGGTTATGCGTTATACGTTATACGTTATACGTTATACGTCATACGTTATACGTTATACGTTATACGTTATACGTTATACGTTATACGTTATACGTTATACGTTATACGTTATTCGTTATACGTTATACGTTATACCTTATACCTTATACCTTATACGTTATACGTTATACGTTATACGTTATACGTTATAAGTTATACGTTATACGTTATACGTTATACGTTATACGTTATACGTTATACGTTATACGTTATACGTTATACGTTATACGTTATACGTTATACGTTATACGTTATACGTTATTCGTTATACGTTATACGTTATACCTTATACCTTATACCTTATACGTTATACGTTATACGTTATATGTTATACGTTATAAGTTATACGTTATACGTTATACGTTATACGTTATACGTTATACGTTATACGTTATACGTTATACGTTATACGTTATACGTTATACGTTATACGTTATACGTTATACGTTATACGTTATACGTTATACGTTATACGTTATACGTTATACGTTATGCGTTATACGTTATGCGTTATACGGTATACGTTATGCGATATTCGTTATACGTTATACGTTATGCGTTATTGGTTATGCGTTATACGTTATGCGATATACGTTATGCGTTATGCGTTCTACGTTATACGTTACACTTTAAACGATATTCGTTATGCGTTATAAGTTATTCGTTATACGTTATACGTTATACGTTGTACGTTATACGTTATACGTTATACGTTATACGTTATACGTTATACGTTATCCGTTATACGTTATACGTTATACGTTATACGTTATACTTTATACGTTATACGTTATTCGTTATACGTTATACGTTATTCGTTATACGTTATACGTTATACGTTATACGTTATACGTTATACGTTATACGTTATACGTTATACGTTATACGTTATGCGTTATACGTTATGCGTTATACGGTATACGTTATGCGATATTCGTTATACGTTATACGTTATGCGTTATTGGTTATGCGTTATACGTTATGCGATATACGTTATGCGTTATGCGTTCTACGTTATACGTTACACTTTAAACGATATTCGTTATGCGTTATAAGTTATTCGTTATACGTTATACGTTATACGTTGTACGTTATACGTTATACGTTATACGTTATACGTTATACGTTATACGTTATACGTTATCCGTTATACGTTATACGTTATACGTTATACGTTATATGTTATACGTTATACGTTATACGTTATACGTTATACGTTATACGTTATACGTTATACGTTATACGTTATACGTTATACGTTATACGTTATACGTTATACGTTATACGTTATACGTTATACGTTATACGTTATACGTTATACGTTATACGTTATACGTTATACGTTATACGTTATACGTTATACGTTATACGTTATACGTTATACGTTATACGTTATACGTTATACGTTATACGTTATACGTTATACGTTATACGTTATACGTTATACGTTATACGTTATACGTTATACGTTATACGTTATACGTTATACGTTATACGTTATACGTTATTCGTTATACGTTATACGTTATACCTTATACCTTATACCTTATACGTTATACGTTATACGTTATATGTTATACGTTATAAGTTATACGTTATACGTTATACGTTATACGTTATACGTTATAAGTTATTCGTTATACGTTATACGTTATACGTTATACGTTATACGTTGTACGTTATACGTTATACGTTATACGTTATACGTTATACGTTATACGTTATCCGTTATACGTTATACGTTATACGTTATACGTTATACTTTATACGTTATACGTTATACGTTATACGTTATACGTTATACGTTATACGTTATTCGTTATACGTTATACGTTATACCTTATACCTTATACCTTATACGTTATACGTTATACGTTATACGTTATACGTTATGCGTTATACGTTATGCGTTATACGGTATACGTTATGCGATATTCGTTATACGTTATACGTTATGCGTTATTGGTTATGCGTTATACGTTATGCGATATACGTTATGCGTTATGCGTTCTACGTTATACGTTACACTTTAAACGATATTCGTTATGCGTTATAAGTTATTCGTTATACGTTATACGTTATACGTTGTACGTTATACGTTATACGTTATACGTTATACGTTATACGTTATACGTTATAAGTTATACGTTATACGTTATACGTTATACGTTATACGTTATACGTTATACGTTATACGTTATACGTTATACGTTATACGTTATACGTTATACGTTATACGTTATACGTTATACGTTATACGTTATACGTTATACGTTATACGTTATTCGTTATACGTTATACGTTATACCTTATACCTTATACCTTATACGTTATACGTTATACGTTATATGTTATACGTTATAAGTTATACGTTATACGTTATACGTTATACGTTATACGTTATAAGTTATTCGTTATACGTTATACGTTATACGTTGTACGGTATACGTTATACGTTATACGTTATACGTTATACGTTATACGTTATCCGTTATACGTTATACGTTATACGTTATACGTTATACTTTATACGTTATACGTTATTCGTTATACGTTATACGTTATTCGTTATACGTTATACGTTATACGTTATACGTTATACGTTATACGTTATACGTTATACGTTATACGTTATACGTTATGCGTTATACGTTATGCGTTATACGGTATACGTTATGCGATATTCGTTATACGTTATACGTTATACGTTATACGTTATACGTTATTCGTTATACGTTATACGTTATACCTTATACCTTATACCTTATACGTTATACGTTATACGTTATACGTTATACGTTATAAGTTATACGTTATACGTTATACGTTATACGTTATACGTTATACGTTATACGTTATACGTTATACGTTATACGTTATACGTTATACGTTATACGTTATACGTTATACGTTATACGTTATACGTTATACGTTATACGTTATACGTTATTCGTTATACGTTATACGTTATACCTTATACCTTATACCTTATACGTTATACGTTATACGTTATATGTTATACGTTATAAGTTATACGTTATACGTTATACGTTATACGTTATACGTTATAAGTTATTCGTTATACGTTATACGTTATACGTTGTACGTTATACGTTATACGTTATACGTTATACGTTATACGTTATACGTTATCCGTTATACGTTATACGTTATACGTTATACGTTATACTTTATACGTTATACGTTATTCGTTATACGTTATACGTTATTCGTTATACGTTATACGTTATACGTTATACGTTATACGTTATACGTTATACGTTATACGTTATACGTTATACGTTATGCGTTATACGTTATGCGTTATACGGTATACGTTATACGTTATACGTTATACGTTATAAGTTATACGTTATACGTTATACGTTATACGTTATACGTTATACGTTATACGTTATACGTTATACGTTATACGTTATACGTTATACGTTATACGTTATACGTTATACGTTATACGTTATACGTTATACGTTATACGTTATACGTTATACGTTATTCGTTATACGTTATACGTTATACCTTATACCTTATACCTTATACGTTATACGTTATACGTTATATGTTATACGTTATAAGTTATACGTTATACGTTATACGTTATACGTTATACGTTATAAGTTATTCGTTATACGTTATACGTTATACGTTATACGTTATACGTTGTACGTTATACGTTATACGTTATACGTTATACGTTATACGTTATACGTTATCCGTTATACGTTATACGTTATACGTTATACGTTATACTTTATACGTTATACGTTATTCGTTATACGTTATACGTTATTCGTTATACGTTATACGTTATACGTTATACGTTATACGTTATACGTTATACGTTATACGTTATACGTTATACGTTATACGTTATACGTTATGCGTTATACGTTATGCGTTATACGGTATACGTTATGCGATATTCGTTATACGTTATACGTTATGCGTTATTGGTTATGCGTTATACGTTATGCGATATACGTTATGCGTTATGCGTTCTACGTTATACGTTACACTTTAAACGATATTCGTTATGCGTTATAAGTTATTCGTTATACGTTATACGTTATACGTTGTACGTTATACGTTATACGTTATACGTTATACGTTATACGTTATACGTTATACGTTATCCGTTATACGTTATCCGTTATACGTTATACGTTATACGTTATACGTTATATGTTATACGTTATACGTTATACGTTATACGTTATACGTTATACGTTATACGTTATACGTTATACGTTATACGTTATACGTTATACGTTATACGTTATACGTTATACGTTATACGTTATACGTTATACGTTATACGTTATACGTTATACGTTATACGTTATACGTTATACGTTATACGTTATACGTTATACGTTATACGTTATACGTTATACGTTATACGTTATACGTTATACGTTATACGTTATACGTTATACGTTATACGTTATACGTTATACGTTATACGTTATACGTTATACGTTATACGTTATACGTTATACGTTATACGTTATACGTTATACGTTATACGTTATACGTTATACGTTATACGTTATACGTTATACGTTATACGTTATACGTTATACGTTATACGTTATTCGTTATACGTTATACGTTATACGTTATACGTTATACGTTATACGTTATACGTTATACGTTATACGTTATACGTTATACGTTATACGTTATACGTTATACGTTATACGTTATACGTTATACGTTATACGTTATACGTTATACGTTATACGTTATACGTCATACGTTATACGTTATACGTTATACGTTATACGTTATACGTTATACGTTATACGTTATACGTTATACGTTATACGTTATACGTTATACGTTATTCGTTATACGTTATACGTTATACCTTATACCTTATACCTTATACGTTATACGTTATACGTTATACGTTATACGTTATAAGTTATACGTTATACGTTATACGTTATACGTTATACGTTATACGTTATACGTTATACGTTATACGTTATACGTTATACGTTATACGTTATACGTTATACGTTATATGTTATACGTTATAAGTTATACGTTATACGTTATACGTTATACGTTATACGTTATACGTTATACGTTATACGTTATACGTTATACGTTATGCGTTATACGTTATGCGTTATACGTTATGCGATATTCGTTATACGTTATACGTTATGCGTTATTGGTTATGCGTTATACGTTATGCGTTATACGTTATGCGTTATACGTTATGCGATATTCGTTATACGTTATACGTTATGCGTTATTGGTTATGCGTTATACGTTATGCGATATACGTTATGCGTTATGCGTTCTACGTTATACGTTACACTTTAAACGATATTCGTTATGCGTTATAAGTTATTCGTTATACGTTATACGTTATACGTTGTACGTTATACGTTATACGTTATACGTTATACGTTATACGTTATACGTTATCCGTTATACGTTATACGTTATACGTTATACGTTATACTTTATACGTTATACGTTATTCGTTATACGTTATACGTTATTCGTTATACGTTATACGTTATACGTTATACGTTATACGTTATACGTTATACGTTATACGTTATACGTTATACGTTATACGTTATACGTTATACGTTATACGTTATTCGTTATACGTTATACGTTATACGTTATACGTTATACGTTATACGTTATACGTTATACGTTATACGTTATACGTTATACGTTATACGTTATACGTTATACGTTATACGTTATACGTTATACGTTATACGTTATACGTTATACGTTATACGTTATACGTTATACGTTATACGTTATACGTTATACGTTATACGTTATACGTTATACGTTATACGTTATACGTTATACGTTATACGTTATACGTTATACGTTATACGTTATACGTTATACGTTATACGTTATACGTTATACGTTATACGTTATACGTTATACGTTATACGTTATACGTTATACGTTATACGTTATACGTTATACGTTATACGTTATACGTTATACGTTATTCGTTATACGTTATACGTTATACGTTATACGTTATACGTTATACGTTATACGTTATACGTTATACGTTATACGTTATACGTTATACGTTATACGTTATACGTTATACGTTATACGTTATACGTTATACGTTATACGTTATACGTTATACGTTATACGTTATGCGTTATACGTTATGCGTTATACGGTATACGTTATGCGATATTCGTTATACGTTATTCGTTATACGTTATACGTTATACCTTATACCTTATACCTTATACGTTATACGTTATACGTTATACGTTATACGTTATAAGTTATACGTTATACGTTATACGTTATACGTTATACGTTATACGTTATACGTTATACGTTATACGTTATACGTTATACGTTATACGTTATACGTTATACGTTATACGTTATTCGTTATACGTTATACGTTATACGTTATACGTTATACGTTATACGTTATACGTTATACGTTATACGTTATACGTTATACGTTATACGTTATACGTTATACGTTATACGTTATACGTTATACGTTATACGTTATACGTTATACGTTATACGTCATACGTTATACGTTATACGTTATACGTTATACGTTATACGTTATACGTTATACGTTATACGTTATACGTTATACGTTATACGTTATACGTTATTCGTTATACGTTATACGTTATACCTTATACCTTATACCTTATACGTTATACGTTATACGTTATACGTTATACGTTATAAGTTATACGTTATACGTTATACGTTATACGTTATACGTTATACGTTATACGTTATACGTTATACGTTATACGTTATACGTTATACGTTATACGTTATACGTTATATGTTATACGTTATAAGTTATACGTTATACGTTATACGTTATACGTTATACGTTATACGTTATACGTTATACGTTATACGTTATGCGTTATACGTTATGCGTTATACGTTATGCGATATTCGTTATACGTTATACGTTATGCGTTATTGGTTATGCGTTATACGTTATGCGTTATACGTTATGCGTTATACGTTATGCGATATTCGTTATACGTTATACGTTATGCGTTATTGGTTATGCATTATACGTTATGCGATATACGTTATGCGTTATGCGTTCTACGTTATACGTTACACTTTAAACGATATTCGTTATGCGTTATAAGTTATTCGTTATACGTTATACGTTATACGTTGTACGTTATACGTTATACGTTATACGTTATACGTTATACGTTATACGTTATCCGTTATACGTTATACGTTATACGTTATACGTTATACTTTATACGTTATACGTTATTCGTTATACGTTATACGTTATTCGTTATACGTTATACGTTATACGTTATACGTTATACGTTATACGTTATACGTTATACGTTATACGTTATGCGTTATACGTTATGCGTTATACGGTATACGTTATGCGATATTCGTTATACGTTATACGTTATGCGTTATTGGTTATGCGTTATACGTTATGCGATATACGTTATGCGTTATGCGTTCTACGTTATACGTTACACTTTAAACGATATTCGTTATGCGTTATAAGTTATTCGTTATACGTTATACGTTATACGTTGTACGTTATACGTTATACGTTATACGTTATACGTTATACGTTATACGTTATACGTTATCCGTTATACGTTATACGTTATACGTTATACGTTATATGTTATACGTTATACGTTATACGTTATACGTTATACGTTATACGTTATACGTTATACGTTATTCGTTATACGTTATACGTTATACGTTATACGTTATACGTTATACGTTATACGTTATACGTTATACGTTATACGTTATACGTTATACGTTATACGTTATACGTTATACGTTATACGTTATACGTTATACGTTATACGTTATACGTTATACGTTATACGTTATACGTTATACGTTATACGTTATACGTTATACGTTATACGTTATACGTTATACGTTATACGTTATACGTTATACGTTATACGTTATACGTTATACGTTATACGTTATACGTTATACGTTATACGTTATACGTTATACGTTATACGTTATACGTTATACGTTATGCGATATTCGTTATACGTTATACGTTATGCGTTATTGGTTATGCGTTATACGTTATGCGTTATACGTTATGCGTTATACGTTATGCGATATTCGTTATACGTTATACGTTATGCGTTATTGGTTATGCGTTATACGTTATGCGATATACGTTATGCGTTATGCGTTCTACGTTATACGTTACACTTTAAACGATATTCGTTATGCGTTATAAGTTATTCGTTATACGTTATACGTTATACGTTGTACGTTATACGTTATACGTTATACGTTATACGTTATACGTTATACGTTATCCGTTATACGTTATACGTTATACGTTATACGTTATACTTTATACGTTATACGTTATTCGTTATACGTTATACGTTATTCGTTATACGTTATACGTTATACGTTATACGTTATACGTTATACGTTATACGTTATACGTTATACGTTATGCGTTATACGTTATGCGTTATACGGTATACGTTATGCGATATTCGTTATACGTTATACGTTATGCGTTATTGGTTATGCGTTATACGTTATGCGATATACGTTATGCGTTATGCGTTCTACGTTATACGTTACACTTTAAACGATATTCGTTATGCGTTATAAGTTATTCGTTATACGTTATACGTTATACGTTGTACGTTATACGTTATACGTTATACGTTATACGTTATACGTTATACGTTATAAGTTATACGTTATACGTTATACGTTATACGTTATACGTTATACGTTATACGTTATACGTTATACGTTATACGTTATACGTTATACGTTATACGTTATACGTTATACGTTATACGTTATACGTTATACGTTATACGTTATACGTTATTCGTTATACGTTATACGTTATACCTTATACCTTATACCTTATACGTTATACGTTATACGTTATATGTTATACGTTATAAGTTATACGTTATACGTTATACGTTATACGTTATACGTTATAAGTTATTCGTTATACGTTATACGTTATACGTTGTACGTTATACGTTATACGTTATACGTTATACGTTATACGTTATACGTTATCCGTTATACGTTATACGTTATACGTTATACGTTATACTTTATACGTTATACGTTATTCGTTATACGTTATACGTTATTCGTTATACGTTATACGTTATACGTTATACGTTATACGTTATACGTTATACGTTATACGTTATACGTTATACGTTATGCGTTATACGTTATGCGTTATACGGTATACGTTATGCGATATTCGTTATACGTTATACGTTATACGTTATACGTTATACGTTATTCGTTATACGTTATACGTTATACCTTATACCTTATACCTTATACGTTATACGTTATACGTTATACGTTATACGTTATAAGTTATACGTTATACGTTATACGTTATACGTTATACGTTATACGTTATACGTTATACGTTATACGTTATACGTTATACGTTATACGTTATACGTTATACGTTATACGTTATACGTTATACGTTATACGTTATACGTTATACGTTATTCGTTATACGTTATACGTTATACCTTATACCTTATACCTTATACGTTATACGTTATACGTTATATGTTATACGTTATAAGTTATACGTTATACGTTATACGTTATACGTTATACGTTATAAGTTATTCGTTATACGTTATACGTTATACGTTGTACGTTATACGTTATACGTTATACGTTATACGTTATACGTTATACGTTATCCGTTATACGTTATACGTTATACGTTATACGTTATACTTTATACGTTATACGTTATTCGTTATACGTTATACGTTATTCGTTATACGTTATACGTTATACGTTATACGTTATACGTTATACGTTATACGTTATACGTTATACGTTATACGTTATGCGTTATACGTTATGCGTTATACGGTATACGTTATACGTTATACGTTATACGTTATAAGTTATACGTTATACGTTATACGTTATACGTTATACGTTATACGTTATACGTTATACGTTATACGTTATACGTTATACGTTATACGTTATACGTTATACGTTATACGTTATACGTTATACGTTATACGTTATACGTTATACGTTATACGTTATTCGTTATACGTTATACGTTATACCTTATACCTTATACCTTATACGTTATACGTTATACGTTATATGTTATACGTTATAAGTTATACGTTATACGTTATACGTTATACGTTATACGTTATAAGTTATTCGTTATACGTTATACGTTATACGTTATACGTTATACGTTGTACGTTATACGTTATACGTTATACGTTATACGTTATACGTTATACGTTATCCGTTATACGTTATACGTTATACGTTATACGTTATACTTTATACGTTATACGTTATTCGTTATACGTTATACGTTATTCGTTATACGTTATACGTTATACGTTATACGTTATACGTTATACGTTATACGTTATACGTTATACGTTATACGTTATACGTTATACGTTATGCGTTATACGTTATGCGTTATACGGTATACGTTATGCGATATTCGTTATACGTTATACGTTATGCGTTATTGGTTATGCGTTATACGTTATGCGATATACGTTATGCGTTATGCGTTCTACGTTATACGTTACACTTTAAACGATATTCGTTATGCGTTATAAGTTATTCGTTATACGTTATACGTTATACGTTGTACGTTATACGTTATACGTTATACGTTATACGTTATACGTTATACGTTATACGTTATCCGTTATACGTTATCCGTTATACGTTATACGTTATACGTTATACGTTATATGTTATACGTTATACGTTATACGTTATACGTTATACGTTATACGTTATACGTTATACGTTATACGTTATACGTTATACGTTATACGTTATACGTTATACGTTATACGTTATACGTTATACGTTATACGTTATACGTTATACGTTATACGTTATACGTTATACGTTATACGTTATACGTTATACGTTATACGTTATACGTTATACGTTATACGTTATACGTTATACGTTATACGTTATACGTTATACGTTATACGTTATACGTTATACGTTATACGTTATACGTTATACGTTATACGTTATACGTTATACGTTATACGTTATACGTTATACGTTATACGTTATACGTTATACGTTATACGTTATACGTTATACGTTATACGTTATACGTTATACGTTATTCGTTATACGTTATACGTTATACGTTATACGTTATACGTTATACGTTATACGTTATACGTTATACGTTATACGTTATACGTTATACGTTATACGTTATACGTTATACGTTATACGTTATACGTTATACGTTATACGTTATACGTTATACGTCATACGTTATACGTTATACGTTATACGTTATACGTTATACGTTATACGTTATACGTTATACGTTATACGTTATACGTTATACGTTATACGTTATTCGTTATACGTTATACGTTATACCTTATACCTTATACCTTATACGTTATACGTTATACGTTATACGTTATACGTTATAAGTTATACGTTATACGTTATACGTTATACGTTATACGTTATACGTTATACGTTATACGTTATACGTTATACGTTATACGTTATACGTTATACGTTATACGTTATATGTTATACGTTATAAGTTATACGTTATACGTTATACGTTATACGTTATACGTTATACGTTATACGTTATACGTTATACGTTATACGTTATGCGTTATACGTTATGCGTTATACGTTATGCGATATTCGTTATACGTTATACGTTATGCGTTATTGGTTATGCGTTATACGTTATGCGTTATACGTTATGCGTTATACGTTATGCGATATTCGTTATACGTTATACGTTATGCGTTATTGGTTATGCGTTATACGTTATGCGATATACGTTATGCGTTATGCGTTCTACGTTATACGTTACACTTTAAACGATATTCGTTATGCGTTATAAGTTATTCGTTATACGTTATACGTTATACGTTGTACGTTATACGTTATACGTTATACGTTATACGTTATACGTTATACGTTATCCGTTATACGTTATACGTTATACGTTATACGTTATACTTTATACGTTATACGTTATTCGTTATACGTTATACGTTATTCGTTATACGTTATACGTTATACGTTATACGTTATACGTTATACGTTATACGTTATACGTTATACGTTATACGTTATACGTTATACGTTATACGTTATACGTTATTCGTTATACGTTATACGTTATACGTTATACGTTATACGTTATACGTTATACGTTATACGTTATACGTTATACGTTATACGTTATACGTTATACGTTATACGTTATACGTTATACGTTATACGTTATACGTTATACGTTATACGTTATACGTTATACGTTATACGTTATACGTTATACGTTATACGTTATACGTTATACGTTATACGTTATACGTTATACGTTATACGTTATACGTTATACGTTATACGTTATACGTTATACGTTATACGTTATACGTTATACGTTATACGTTATACGTTATACGTTATACGTTATACGTTATACGTTATACGTTATACGTTATACGTTATACGTTATACGTTATACGTTATACGTTATTCGTTATACGTTATACGTTATACGTTATACGTTATACGTTATACGTTATACGTTATACGTTATACGTTATACGTTATACGTTATACGTTATACGTTATACGTTATACGTTATACGTTATACGTTATACGTTATACGTTATACGTTATACGTTATACGTTATGCGTTATACGTTATGCGTTATACGGTATACGTTATGCGATATTCGTTATACGTTATTCGTTATACGTTATACGTTATACCTTATACCTTATACCTTATACGTTATACGTTATACGTTATACGTTATACGTTATAAGTTATACGTTATACGTTATACGTTATACGTTATACGTTATACGTTATACGTTATACGTTATACGTTATACGTTATAAGTTATACGTTATACGTTATACGTTATACGTTATACGTTATACGTTATACGTTATACGTTATACGTTATGCGTTATACGTTATGCGTTATACGTTATGCGATATTCGTTATACGTTATACGTTATGCGTTATTGGTTATGCGTTATACGTTATGCGTTATACGTTATGCGTTATACGTTATGCGATATTCGTTATACGTTATACGTTATGCGTTATTGGTTATGCGTTATACGTTATGCGATATACGTTATGCGTTATGCGTTCTACGTTATACGTTACACTTTAAACGATATTCGTTATGCGTTATAAGTTATTCGTTATACGTTATACGTTATACGTTGTACGTTATACGTTATACGTTATACGTTATACGTTATACGTTATACGTTATCCGTTATACGTTATACGTTATACGTTATACGTTATACTTTATACGTTATACGTTATTCGTTATACGTTATACGTTATTCGTTATACGTTATACGTTATACGTTATACGTTATACGTTATACGTTATACGTTATACGTTATACGTTATGCGTTATACGTTATGCGTTATACGGTATACGTTATGCGATATTCGTTATACGTTATACGTTATGCGTTATTGGTTATGCGTTATACGTTATGCGATATACGTTATGCGTTATGCGTTCTACGTTATACGTTACACTTTAAACGATATTCGTTATGCGTTATAAGTTATTCGTTATACGTTATACGTTATACGTTGTACGTTATACGTTATACGTTATACGTTATACGTTATACGTTATACGTTATACGTTATCCGTTATACGTTATACGTTATACGTTATACGTTATACGTTATACGTTATACGTTATACGTTATACGTTATACGTTATACGTTATTCGTTATACGTTATACGTTATACGTTATACGTTATACGTTATACGTTATACGTTATACGTTATACGTTATACGTTATACGTTATACGTTATACGTTATACGTTATACGTTATACGTTATACGTTATACGTTATACGTTATACGTTATACGTTATACGTTATACGTTATACGTTATACGTTATACGTTATACGTTATACGTTATACGTTATACGTTATACGTTATACGTTATACGTTATACGTTATACGTTATACGTTATACGTTATACGTTATACGTTATACGTTATACGTTATACGTTATACGTTATACGTTATACGTTATACGTTATACGTTATACGTTATTCGTTATACGTTATACGTTATACGTTATACGTTATACGTTATACGTTATACGTTATACGTTATACGTTATACGTTATACGTTATACGTTATACGTTATACGTTATACGTTATACGTTATACGTTATACGTTATACGTTATACGTTATACGTTATACGTTATACGTCATACGTTATACGTTATACGTTATACGTTATACGTTATACGTTATACGTTATACGTTATACGTTATTCGTTATACGTTATACGTTATACCTTATACCTTATACCTTATACGTTATACGTTATACGTTATACGTTATACGTTATAAGTTATACGTTATACGTTATACGTTATACGTTATACGTTATACGTTATACGTTATACGTTATACGTTATACGTTATACGTTATACGTTATACGTTATACGTTATACGTTATTCGTTATACGTTATACGTTATACCTTATACCTTATACCTTATACGTTATACGTTATACGTTATATGTTATACGTTATACGTTATACGTTATGCGTTATACGTTATGCGTTATACGGTATACGTTATGCGATATTCGTTATACGTTATACGTTATGCGTTATTGGTTATGCGTTATACGTTATGCGATATACGTTATGCGTTATGCGTTCTACGTTATACGTTACACTTTAAACGATATTCGTTATGCGTTATAAGTTATTCGTTATACGTTATACGTTATACGTTGTACGTTATACGTTATACGTTATACGTTATACGTTATACGTTATACGTTATAAGTTATACGTTATACGTTATACGTTATACGTTATACGTTATACGTTATACGTTATACGTTATACGTTATACGTTATACGTTATACGTTATACGTTATACGTTATACGTTATACGTTATACGTTATACGTTATACGTTATACGTTATACGTTATTCGTTATACGTTATACGTTATACCTTATACCTTATACCTTATACGTTATACGTTATACGTTATATGTTATACGTTATAAGTTATACGTTATACGTTATACGTTATACGTTATACGTTATAAGTTATTCGTTATACGTTATACGTTATACGTTGTACGTTATACGTTATACGTTATACGTTATACGTTATACGTTATACGTTATCCGTTATACGTTATACGTTATACGTTATACGTTATACTTTATACGTTATACGTTATTCGTTATACGTTATACGTTATTCGTTATACGTTATACGTTATACGTTATACGTTATACGTTATACGTTATACGTTATACGTTATACGTTATACGTTATGCGTTATACGTTATGCGTTATACGGTATACGTTATGCGATATTCGTTATACGTTATACGTTATACGTTATACGTTATACGTTATTCGTTATACGTTATACGTTATACCTTATACCTTATACCTTATACGTTATACGTTATACGTTATACGTTATACGTTATAAGTTATACGTTATACGTTATACGTTATACGTTATACGTTATACGTTATACGTTATACGTTATACGTTATACGTTATACGTTATACGTTATACGTTATACGTTATACGTTATACGTTATACGTTATACGTTATACGTTATACGTTATTCGTTATACGTTATACGTTATACCTTATACCTTATACCTTATACGTTATACGTTATACGTTATATGTTATACGTTATAAGTTATACGTTATACGTTATACGTTATACGTTATACGTTATAAGTTATTCGTTATACGTTATACGTTATACGTTGTACGTTATACGTTATACGTTATACGTTATACGTTATACGTTATACGTTATCCGTTATACGTTATACGTTATACGTTATACGTTATACTTTATACGTTATACGTTATTCGTTATACGTTATACGTTATTCGTTATACGTTATACGTTATACGTTATACGTTATACGTTATACGTTATACGTTATACGTTATACGTTATACGTTATGCGTTATACGTTATGCGTTATACGGTATACGTTATACGTTATACGTTATACGTTATAAGTTATACGTTATACGTTATACGTTATACGTTATACGTTATACGTTATACGTTATACGTTATACGTTATACGTTATACGTTATACGTTATACGTTATACGTTATACGTTATACGTTATACGTTATACGTTATACGTTATACGTTATACGTTATTCGTTATACGTTATACGTTATACCTTATACCTTATACCTTATACGTTATACGTTATACGTTATATGTTATACGTTATAAGTTATACGTTATACGTTATACGTTATACGTTATACGTTATAAGTTATTCGTTATACGTTATACGTTATACGTTATACGTTATACGTTGTACGTTATACGTTATACGTTATACGTTATACGTTATACGTTATACGTTATCCGTTATACGTTATACGTTATACGTTATACGTTATACTTTATACGTTATACGTTATTCGTTATACGTTATACGTTATTCGTTATACGTTATACGTTATACGTTATACGTTATACGTTATACGTTATACGTTATACGTTATACGTTATACGTTATACGTTATACGTTATGCGTTATACGTTATGCGTTATACGGTATACGTTATGCGATATTCGTTATACGTTATACGTTATGCGTTATTGGTTATGCGTTATACGTTATGCGATATACGTTATGCGTTATGCGTTCTACGTTATACGTTACACTTTAAACGATATTCGTTATGCGTTATAAGTTATTCGTTATACGTTATACGTTATACGTTGTACGTTATACGTTATACGTTATACGTTATACGTTATACGTTATACGTTATACGTTATCCGTTATACGTTATCCGTTATACGTTATACGTTATACGTTATACGTTATATGTTATACGTTATACGTTATACGTTATACGTTATACGTTATACGTTATACGTTATACGTTATACGTTATACGTTATACGTTATACGTTATACGTTATACGTTATACGTTATACGTTATACGTTATACGTTATACGTTATACGTTATACGTTATACGTTATACGTTATACGTTATACGTTATACGTTATACGTTATACGTTATACGTTATACGTTATACGTTATACGTTATACGTTATACGTTATACGTTATACGTTATACGTTATACGTTATACGTTATACGTTATACGTTATACGTTATACGTTATACGTTATACGTTATACGTTATACGTTATACGTTATACGTTATACGTTATACGTTATACGTTATACGTTATACGTTATTCGTTATACGTTATACGTTATACGTTATACGTTATACGTTATACGTTATACGTTATACGTTATACGTTATACGTTATACGTTATACGTTATACGTTATACGTTATACGTTATACGTTATACGTTATACGTTATACGTTATACGTTATACGTCATACGTTATACGTTATACGTTATACGTTATACGTTATACGTTATACGTTATACGTTATACGTTATACGTTATACGTTATACGTTATACGTTATTCGTTATACGTTATACGTTATACCTTATACCTTATACCTTATACGTTATACGTTATACGTTATACGTTATACGTTATAAGTTATACGTTATACGTTATACGTTATACGTTATACGTTATACGTTATACGTTATACGTTATACGTTATACGTTATACGTTATACGTTATACGTTATACGTTATATGTTATACGTTATAAGTTATACGTTATACGTTATACGTTATACGTTATACGTTATACGTTATACGTTATACGTTATACGTTATACGTTATGCGTTATACGTTATGCGTTATACGTTATGCGATATTCGTTATACGTTATACGTTATGCGTTATTGGTTATGCGTTATACGTTATGCGTTATACGTTATGCGTTATACGTTATGCGATATTCGTTATACGTTATACGTTATGCGTTATTGGTTATGCGTTATACGTTATGCGATATACGTTATGCGTTATGCGTTCTACGTTATACGTTACACTTTAAACGATATTCGTTATGCGTTATAAGTTATTCGTTATACGTTATACGTTATACGTTGTACGTTATACGTTATACGTTATACGTTATACGTTATACGTTATACGTTATCCGTTATACGTTATACGTTATACGTTATACGTTATACTTTATACGTTATACGTTATTCGTTATACGTTATACGTTATTCGTTATACGTTATACGTTATACGTTATACGTTATACGTTATACGTTATACGTTATACGTTATACGTTATACGTTATACGTTATACGTTATACGTTATACGTTATTCGTTATACGTTATACGTTATACGTTATACGTTATACGTTATACGTTATACGTTATACGTTATACGTTATACGTTATACGTTATACGTTATACGTTATACGTTATACGTTATACGTTATACGTTATACGTTATACGTTATACGTTATACGTTATACGTTATACGTTATACGTTATACGTTATACGTTATACGTTATACGTTATACGTTATACGTTATACGTTATACGTTATACGTTATACGTTATACGTTATACGTTATACGTTATACGTTATACGTTATACGTTATACGTTATACGTTATACGTTATACGTTATACGTTATACGTTATACGTTATACGTTATACGTTATACGTTATACGTTATACGTTATACGTTATACGTTATACGTTATTCGTTATACGTTATACGTTATACGTTATACGTTATACGTTATACGTTATACGTTATACGTTATACGTTATACGTTATACGTTATACGTTATACGTTATACGTTATACGTTATACGTTATACGTTATACGTTATACGTTATACGTTATACGTTATACGTTATGCGTTATACGTTATGCGTTATACGGTATACGTTATGCGATATTCGTTATACGTTATTCGTTATACGTTATACGTTATACCTTATACCTTATACCTTATACGTTATACGTTATACGTTATACGTTATACGTTATAAGTTATACGTTATACGTTATACGTTATACGTTATACGTTATACGTTATACGTTATACGTTATACGTTATACGTTATAAGTTATACGTTATACGTTATACGTTATACGTTATACGTTATACGTTATACGTTATACGTTATACGTTATGCGTTATACGTTATGCGTTATACGTTATGCGATATTCGTTATACGTTATACGTTATGCGTTATTGGTTATGCGTTATACGTTATGCGTTATACGTTATGCGTTATACGTTATGCGATATTCGTTATACGTTATACGTTATGCGTTATTGGTTATGCGTTATACGTTATGCGATATACGTTATGCGTTATGCGTTCTACGTTATACGTTACACTTTAAACGATATTCGTTATGCGTTATAAGTTATTCGTTATACGTTATACGTTATACGTTGTACGTTATACGTTATACGTTATACGTTATACGTTATACGTTATACGTTATCCGTTATACGTTATACGTTATACGTTATACGTTATACTTTATACGTTATACGTTCTTCGTTATACGTTATACGTTATTCGTTATACGTTATACGTTATACGTTATACGTTATACGTTATACGTTATACGTTATACGTTATACGTTATGCGTTATACGTTATGCGTTATACGGTATACGTTATGCGATATTCGTTATACGTTATACGTTATGCGTTATTGGTTATGCGTTATACGTTATGCGATATACGTTATGCGTTATGCGTTCTACGTTATACGTTACACTTTAAACGATATTCGTTATGCGTTATAAGTTATTCGTTATACGTTATACGTTATACGTTGTACGTTATACGTTATACGTTATACGTTATACGTTATACGTTATACGTTATACGTTATCCGTTATACGTTATACGTTATACGTTATACGTTATACGTTATACGTTATACGTTATACGTTATACGTTATACGTTATACGTTATTCGTTATACGTTATACGTTATACGTTATACGTTATACGTTATACGTTATACGTTATACGTTATACGTTATACGTTATACGTTATACGTTATACGTTATACGTTATACGTTATACGTTATACGTTATACGTTATACGTTATACGTTATACGTTATACGTTATACGTTATACGTTATACGTTATACGTTATACGTTATACGTTATACGTTATACGTTATACGTTATACGTTATACGTTATACGTTATACGTTATACGTTATACGTTATACGTTATACGTTATACGTTATACGTTATACGTTATACGTTATACGTTATACGTTATACGTTATTCGTTATACGTTATACGTTATACGTTATACGTTATACGTTATACGTTATACGTTATACGTTATACGTTATACGTTATACGTTATACGTTATACGTTATACGTTATACGTTATACGTTATACGTTATACGTTATACGTTATACGTTATACGTTATACGTCATACGTTATACGTTATACGTTATACGTTATACGTTATACGTTATACGTTATACGTTATACGTTATACGTTATTCGTTATACGTTATACGTTATACCTTATACCTTATACCTTATACGTTATACGTTATACGTTATACGTTATACGTTATAAGTTATACGTTATACGTTATACGTTATACGTTATACGTTATACGTTATACGTTATACGTTATACGTTATACGTTATACGTTATACGTTATACGTTATACGTTATACGTTATTCGTTATACGTTATACGTTATACCTTATACCTTATACCTTATACGTTATACGTTATACGTTATATGTTATACGTTATAAGTTATACGTTATACGTTATACGTTATACGTTATACGTTATACGTTATACGTTATACGTTATACGTTATACGTTATACGTTATACGTTATACGTTATACGTTATACGTTATACGTTATACGTTATACGTTATACGTTATACGTTATGCGTTATACGTTATGCGTTATACGGTATACGTTATGCGATATTCGTTATACGTTATACGTTATGCGTTATTGGTTATGCGTTATACGTTATGCGATATACGTTATGCGTTATGCGTTCTACGTTATACGTTACACTTTAAACGATATTCGTTATGCGTTATAAGTTATTCGTTATACGTTATACGTTATACGTTGTACGTTATACGTTATACGTTATACGTTATACGTTATACGTTATACGTTATCCGTTATACGTTATACGTTATACGTTATACGTTATACTTTATACGTTATACGTTATTCGTTATACGTTATACGTTATTCGTTATACGTTATACGTTATACGTTATACGTTATACGTTATACGTTATACGTTATACGTTATACGTTATACGTTATGCGTTATACGTTATGCGTTATACGGTATACGTTATGCGATATTCGTTATACGTTATACGTTATGCGTTATTGGTTATGCGTTATACGTTATGCGATATACGTTATGCGTTATGCGTTCTACGTTATACGTTACACTTTAAACGATATTCGTTATGCGTTATAAGTTATTCGTTATACGTTATACGTTATACGTTGTACGTTATACGTTATACGTTATACGTTATACGTTATACGTTATACGTTATACGTTATCCGTTATACGTTATACGTTATACGTTATACGTTATACGTTATATGTTATACGTTATACGTTATACGTTATACGTTATACGTTATACGTTATACGTTATACGTTATACGTTATACGTTATACGTTATACGTTATACGTTATACGTTATACGTTATACGTTATACGTTATACGTTATACGTTATACGTTATACGTTATACGTTATACGTTATACGTTATACGTTATACGTTATACGTTATACGTTATACGTTATACGTTATACGTTATACGTTATACGTTATACGTTATACGTTATACGTTATACGTTATACGTTATACGTTATACGTTATACGTTATACGTTATACGTTATACGTTATACGTTATACGTTATACGTTATACGTTATACGTTATACGTTATACGTTATACGTTATACGTTATACGTTATACGTTATACGTTATTCGTTATACGTTATACGTTATACGTTATACGTTATACGTTATACGTTATACGTTATACGTTATACGTTATACGTTATACGTTATACGTTATACGTTATACGTTATACGTTATACGTTATACGTTATACGTTATACGTTATACGTTATACGTCATACGTTATACGTTATACGTTATACGTTATACGTTATACGTTATACGTTATACGTTATACGTTATTCGTTATACGTTATACGTTATACCTTATACCTTATACCTTATACGTTATACGTTATACGTTATACGTTATACGTTATAAGTTATACGTTATACGTTATACGTTATACGTTATACGTTATACGTTATACGTTATACGTTATACGTTATACGTTATACGTTATACGTTATACGTTATACGTTATATGTTATACGTTATAAGTTATACGTTATACGTTATACGTTATACGTTATACGTTATACGTTATACGTTATACGTTATACGTTATGCGTTATACGTTATGCGTTATACGTTATGCGATATTCGTTATACGTTATACGTTATGCGTTATTGGTTATGCGTTATACGTTATGCGTTATACGTTATGCGTTATACGTTATGCGATATTCGTTATACGTTATACGTTATGCGTTATTGGTTATGCATTATACGTTATGCGATATACGTTATGCGTTATGCGTTCTACGTTATACGTTACACTTTAAACGATATTCGTTATGCGTTATAAGTTATTCGTTATACGTTATACGTTATACGTTGTACGTTATACGTTATACGTTATACGTTATACGTTATACGTTATACGTTATCCGTTATACGTTATACGTTATACGTTATACGTTATACTTTATACGTTATACGTTATTCGTTATACGTTATACGTTATTCGTTATACGTTATACGTTATACGTTATACGTTATACGTTATACGTTATACGTTATACGTTATACGTTATGCGTTATACGTTATGCGTTATACGGTATACGTTATGCGATATTCGTTATACGTTATACGTTATGCGTTATTGGTTATGCGTTATACGTTATGCGATATACGTTATGCGTTATGCGTTCTACGTTATACGTTACACTTTAAACGATATTCGTTATGCGTTATAAGTTATTCGTTATACGTTATACGTTATACGTTGTACGTTATACGTTATACGTTATACGTTATACGTTATACGTTATACGTTATACGTTATCCGTTATACGTTATACGTTATACGTTATACGTTATATGTTATACGTTATACGTTATACGTTATACGTTATACGTTATACGTTATACGTTATACGTTATTCGTTATACGTTATACGTTATACGTTATACGTTATACGTTATACGTTATACGTTATACGTTATACGTTATACGTTATACGTTATACGTTATACGTTATACGTTATACGTTATACGTTATACGTTATACGTTATACGTTATACGTTATACGTTATACGTTATACGTTATACGTTATACGTTATACGTTATACGTTATACGTTATACGTTATACGTTATACGTTATACGTTATACGTTATACGTTATACGTTATACGTTATACGTTATACGTTATACGTTATACGTTATACGTTATACGTTATACGTTATACGTTATACGTTATACGTTATACGTTATACGTTATACGTTATGCGATATTCGTTATACGTTATACGTTATGCGTTATTGGTTATGCGTTATACGTTATGCGTTATACGTTATGCGTTATACGTTATGCGATATTCGTTATACGTTATACGTTATGCGTTATTGGTTATGCGTTATACGTTATGCGATATACGTTATGCGTTATGCGTTCTACGTTATACGTTACACTTTAAACGATATTCGTTATGCGTTATAAGTTATTCGTTATACGTTATACGTTATACGTTGTACGTTGTACGTTATA